>JAKSZP010013252.1:0-189197 GCA_022478985.1 Massospora cicadina
GTCAATTTGCCAGTTGCCACTAGCAAGGTCCATGGCCAAGAAGAACTGTGACCCAGACAATAGTTTTAATGAATCATCAATGTGAGGTAGAGGACAAGAATCCTTTTGGGTAACAGCATTGAGCTGACAATAGTCCATAAACACTCCATGACCTCCATCTTTTTTTAGATGAGAGGTAGAGGGGAAGCCCAAGAACTTTGAGAAGAAGTTAGTAGCACCACATTGAGGAGTTGTTTCAGTATACTGAGATCTGACCTCCTCAAGTTTATATTTGCGACAAGGCTGGGATTGAATAAGGGAGTATCCCCAGTTTTCACATGATGCTGCACATTTTTCTTTAGCCCAAAATCTCCGGAACCCTTGGTGATGTATCTGCATACTTTTTAATTAGAGCCTCAGCTTCATGCTGTTGTTCTGGAGTAAGTGAATCTCCAAATTTGACGTCAACTCTAGCAATGATAGGTGGTTCTTCCAACCCAAAAGCACGTAAATCTCCACATCCTGAGATGGATAAAATTTCATTCACAGGAGTAGGATGCACATAATCTATAGAGTTACTTTGATTCAATTGCATAGATCAAGAGGTAAGATTAGCTAGTAAGACTAGAACAGTCTCATTATATGCGGGATCAAGGATACCAGGGCAGGTTAAGGCCTCCAAATGAGAGGGATTACTGTTATCAGAAATCTCTAATACATGATCAGCCATCACAAATACTTGTACTCCAGTATCAATTATAACTCGAGCTTTTGGAGGAATAGTAATCAAATTGTTAGAGTATAAAGGCATTCCTTCAGAGGTACAAGCTAAAGGAGGCGGAAGAATAGTTCTAGTTCCCAAAATTCGGTATTTAAGATGAGAGATAGAAGTAGGATATTCCAATAAGCAAACGCGTCGTTTGAGTTTGCCTTTGCTATTGGGGACATCTTTTAAAATTAAAGGTACTCAGTATCCAATTAAAGAATGATAATTGTCCTTAAGACTAATTATCGCATCAAAATCAATGAGAAATTTGGTTTCCAAAAGCAAGTCATAGCAGTTATTGTCCAACACTACTGCAGGGGCTGAAATAACCAACTTTTCAAAGCGCATTGGAAGGGAAGAATAAGCTCCTATGAATTTAGTATATGAAGGATTAGCAGTTCTGTAGTCTTGAGAATGATTTAAGTCCAGAGCCACTTTGATTTTTTTTCATAAGCCTAGAAGAAATCACATTTATGGGCGATCCCATGTCAATGATAGCTTAAGCTTTCACTTTGTATACTATGACTTCCACCTGGGTCACATCAGTGCCAAAGTGCAGGATCAAAAATACTGAGGGACTAAATGGTCAAATTGAACTAGAAGATGAAATGGAAATGTAAGAAAAAAATAGTATCTTTGTTGGCTAAATCATCAGGGATATCAAGTTCACCAGGAGCAGAGATCACATAACAGGCTTTAGGAGTATTAAAAGATTGCGATTGAGGCACAAGAGGTAGGTCAGCTCAGGGAGCCTCTTGCTCTATGACGACACCTCTTTTTTCAACTTTTCAGCTTGTTTCTTCCAATATTGAGTTTCCATATGACCCACTAGACCGCAATAGCTGCAAGGATCTTTCTTAGGTTTAGGTTTGGATCTAGGCGGCATCAAATGGATATAGTAACAAGGGTTGTTAGCGGAGGTTAAGTGCACCACACTATTAAGAATCTCCATCAACGCCATTTAAATGTTGAGAATAGATCGGAAATTTCTTTTAAGAGATTTTAAATGTAGTAACAACTGAATACGAGAAGCAAACGCACTCCTCACAGCTGAAATGGCATCATATACAGTAATACAAACACAAGTAGCGAGAGTCTGGGCCTCATGATAAAATCTATTAGCAAAATCCTGAATTGACTCTCCTTGCTTGTCTTGGATGCTCATAAAGACTAGCTTTTGATTAGATAGAATTTTATCACTCCCAAATTTCTTAATAAGGGCATTTTTCACTTAGGCCCACATATTGCAAACCTTAAGGTGAGGAACCATGATTTCTTGAGCATATTGGCTAAAGCAAGAAGCTATATGCCGAACTTTCTGTTGATCCATCGCCCCATCCATTGATCGCTTATAGACAAATAGAAAAGAATAAATGCTACCTTCACCTGGCTCAAACTTATCCTTAAAAGTAGTTTTGAAAGCGATTGATTCATTGCTTAAGACGTGTACACCAGATACCATGACCAGATCAGCTTTGGAGGGTTTGGACTCAGGGATATGGGCTTGAGTAGGAATTTGGTCAACTTGTTGTATTAAATGGTTGAGATCATCCTGTAAATTTTGGACCCATTGTGTAAGATGGTCATTTGCAGGTGATTGATTTAAGTTAGAAATTGCAGCGAGCATCTCTTCTTGCTTATTCTTGAGTACTCTGTATTTAGCAGTCAACTAATCAATGGAAGCTGTCAACATTGCAAACTGAGCTTCTTGTGTAAATTGGTTAGCATCGCATAGATGATGAGCATAATCAACACCATCCAATAAGTTGGTTAATGAATAATCTGGGTTAGTCGGAAGGCCTTCTAGAGATAAGAAGTATCCTTGAGCTATGGCTCAGATTTAGTTTTCTAACGCCTGCACTCTTGTTACTAGTAGACTCAAAGGTTCATAATTGTGAACTGAAAGCATTGAGCTGGGGGGACCAGGAAGTCCTGGGGGTCCTTGAAAACCATTGCGACCTGCAGGCCCAGGGGGGCCCTGTTGACCTGAAGGGCCTTGAGGACCTCGTTCACCAGGGGGTCCTGGGGTCACCAAAGGAGAACTAGTGGTCCCGGAGGTCCAGAAGGACCAACAGGACTGGGTCCACCTTCTCAAATAGTATCTACAATTTGAACAAGTTGTTGAAGTACCCATCGAGTTCAACAAAGCGTTCCTCATGTTGGGCCTGCAATTGTTCCAGTTGTTTAGTAATTTAATCTTCAAGGGTAGTAAATTAGTGTGAATAAGATTAGCAATATCATTAACCTGTCGAGATACTTCTTGGCCGATGTAACCCACATATCCATTGTCAATTCTCACCAAATGATAATGTAGATCATTGATTTCCCTCTTATTATCAAGTATGGCTTCACAATTACCCTGACCAAAGCTATAAAGCAGTCTCATAGAATGAGGATAGCTGAGAGTGAAACTGTTGCGCCAGGGTCAACTGGCATTGGATCTCAAGATGATGTAACCCCAAAAACTGAAGTATGTGATAAATGGCGGGATGCACGTACTGCCGGAGATTCTGCTTTGTTCTAGCCAAATCAACTTCAGTATATTGTAAAACTGATCTGTCATGTAAGTCCATCATATTAGCTGCAACCTTAGATGCTTGGTCTTGGTTAGGATGGGCACTGGGCTGAATAGCCCCCTTTATTAAGCCCTTGACTGTTTCTTCCACATCTGCAGATTGAAATTAATAATTATCCTGGTCAGGGCCCTCAATGGTCAAGACCATAGATCTCAAAATTGAAGATAACTGATATTAGTGGAAGGCATCTCTGCCTGTTAAAGTGAACCCATTGGGTGATACTCATTGATTCTTGAAAGAGGGCTTTCTTTGCTAGACTTATTCATTGTCATGAAAATATGATTTCACCAGGTAGCCTCAGAAGCAGACCTGGCAAGGAGCACCAGTATTTGAATTTCATGAGAAATTGTGATATTCAGGTGCTACAAAGGCTATGAAATTATTAATTTCATGGCTCTAGCAAAGGTGGAAACAAGGCAACGAAGTTATTATTTTCATTGCAATAATAAATTCCAATTGGAATACAGAGTTCTGTTATGAATTGATCAAAATTGAGCTACGTGAAACAAAAATTGTAGTAATATATAAGTCAGTAATGGGGGATATTTATGAGGGGTAGAACTTTAGTTCTTTATGAGGATTTTCATGCTTCAACTGAGGTAAGATCTTTTCTAATAGAGGACTGATATTGCTGATTATTATTACTATACTTGTGATGGTCAGATCTGATAAAGTTCTTATTAGATGGGATTGACCTTCTTGTGGAGGGCTTAGCCCCTTCGGATTGCTTAGCCTCATCCTTCAGAGGAGGCCAATAACTCCAAAGGGTCAATCATTGGTCTATCTGAGAATCAGATATCTCTGATGGGGTTTCTAAGATCTTAATAGACCGAGACGCCAAATCTTGACCTTACTTTAATCAGTCATTACAGTTAAGTCTCCAACACCACTTCATCAATCCAAATTTCTATGCCTGATCCTTGGCGGCAGTATTCAGGTATAGTAGACAACTGATATTAATGAGGTACACTGTTAGGCGGAAGTCAATATCAAACTTGGATGGGGTGGTAAATTGTTTGCCTTATATATGTCAAAAAATTTGTTTGTATGGTTTTAATATCAAGATAATAATGGGTAGATCAGCCACTACACTCAAGGTGGAGTATTCCACCATGGCCGCCAGAGCGTTTCCTTTAACCAACGTGGGGAGCAGGGGGATTTCGCTGGAGTGATAGTATGTTGAAAAAAGTGAGCATAAATTGCTTGGGGTTAAATGGTAACTGACTGTCAACACCACCATACTACCCCAGGATCATGGGGTAGAGTAGGTCCAGAATCGCCGAGAAATTGGCATGGAACTGATACCCATAGGATGAAAAGTGTAACGGCTCACATAGAGGCAGGGTGACCATTGGTACCTAGAGGCCCCCATGATGGGCGTCCACATGGTAGCCACAAGGTCTAGTGCCTGCGCCAAAATTTAAGATCAGCAAAGTTCCCCAACAAACCCTTGTCAACTTTTCATCATCACTGCCAATATGGAACAAACTATAATGTCTACAGGGAACAAAAAATAAGCTTGATCAAATTTATTGAAAGATGTATAAGGTGCATACTCCCATGATTATGGTTGAAATCGTTTAATAAACCTGTGACTTGGTGAGAAATTGGGATGTCATTGCTGCCGCCTGAGCGTACAAGAGTGGGGGCAATGTGGGGTCTGATGAATCCGTCAGTGGATATAAGTGGCTAAGGTCTTCAATTATAGGATTAAGATGACAATACTCTTCAACTTGTCCCATTGTTTCCACCTGGTATGGGGACAGTGAGGGGCCTCTGGATCCAATGGTATGAATGCAGTGCCTGGGGCCTTGTCTGATGCATCACCAACCAAGTTCAAGAGTCTAGGTCTGTGTGGGTTGCTCTGGGTTACTAGAATCCTCAGGGCCTCTGTATGTGGGTTGAGTAATTCATGTGGTAGGAGGGTGGGCTGGTCATGATGTGTGGTCCTTATACAGCATGCTAGCTTTGTGTTACCCAAGACCGATAACACCTTAACCTCTCCACCCCAAACAATTGGAGTGACATAAGGAGTGAGGGATAATACTTCCAGCACATGAGAGGAGATTCTTTGCTGATCAATTTCCGCTGGCTGGCGTCAGCTGCGTTGTAAGTTACTGGACCTTGTTCCATATACATTTCATTGCTTAATTTTCCCTCATTCTCAAAAATTCCTGTTCTATGGGTGGATGGGGTTGGCTTGGTGTATAGGATGTGTGGCTTTAAGATGCTGATTTTTTGATTGGTCGGATCCCAGGGCATGCCTCAACCTGCTAGGCTAGTTTGTACGCCCCTTTTAAAGTCTGGGGTCCTTTGTACCATGGCATGTGTGATCCTGCTCCTTGGTTGAGGGAAGCTCAGAAAGCAGCAATGGCAAAGACTGCTGATAGTTGGATGGACTCCGCTAGTTAATGGAAGAACTTAATATGGTCCTTCAAGCTTATAGCTAAACCTAATTGTTAAAATATCTGGAACAGAAGTTGCAGCCTCAATGCTGGTGTAGCCACCATGGACGATAAAATCGTTAAAAGTGAGGGAGGTGACTCTCCTAGGTGTGACCTTTGGTACAACAGGGTGCAGGCCCAAATTTTTGGCTTTGCCATCCAAGGAATATAAAAGTGCCAAGAAATGTTGGTCCTTGGAAGCCTTAGTGGTTTCATTTCTGGGTACTCGCAATTTGAGCTCCCTCAGAACTCCCACCACATGGTGAGACATTCCATCCAAGGGGCAAGTGGTGGGTCCTAAAACTGTTACATTGCATACTTGGGCATTTGAGGGGGGAGAGAATCAGTTGCGCTGCTATAATGAGAAATATTTGTTTAATGGCTGTTGAATGGTTGACTGGATATAAATCGTCGCTTATTATAAACCAAAGGTATCCTAAGTACATCTGAACTTGAATTTGTGGCCTAGCAATTTCACTTAATTATATTTGACTATGATGACATGGGCTCGAGGGCTTTGTTGGTTAGATCAAACTTAAATTTAAGTTTTGATTTAATGACTTGGGCACATGGGCTTTGTTTGTCTATGTCAAATTTAGTTTTTAATGTCAGTTGAGTTTTTGATCGAATTAATTACTAATTAGTGATACAAATCGCCTTGGTATGTGCTGCTGATTGCATGTGAAAGTGAATCAGTTCAGCTATTTTGAAGATATGATGAAATGCCATCTCAAGGATGATGATGGTATTTACTCTGACTCTGAGGCTGAGCATGATGCCCTGAGTCAAAGTATTTGTAGACGTCATTACAAACTTTTTACATGGCCAAGGGTCACTGAAAAGTAAGGCGTCATGGGTAAGATGTGGTTAACATCGAACCCTATAAATAACCCTTGCAATTACACTAATAAAGATATCCTTTCACTTCTGGATTTGTTTATAATTTGATTTATAAACTTTTTTGTTTAGTACGTTCATTTTTTATATTAGCCAATTTTCACTTGGGATCAGTAAGATCAGGGTGGCGTGCCATCATCCAAGTGAAATGACAACGTATACTATTGAAATGCCAACAATAAGCTTTAAATTAAATTCTAAATCACCATCCTATCTGTTGTCCTCATACAACAGATGCCCGAAACTCTGCCCCACGGACAAAGAAGGACCAGCTATCCGTCTACAGCCCAAATATTCAACAATGGCCTTGATCAACGCCACCCATGACCAGCAGGTCAGGAGGGCGCGCATAAGTCCATATAAGCTATGTTTAGCTATTAAAGAGCCCAGGTTCAGAAGATCCTGAGCCCGTGACATGACAGTGTTGTTAATTGGCTGGGTTATTATGTCAGACAACTGACATGCCAAAGAAAGACTTAGCTTCCATCGGGGGTACTCCAATACCCATGATAAAATCCACAGCCCACAAGGTATTGCTGTTCTGATAATATGTGTTTAAGAACCACGGGGGTATAGATGTAGAAAGTATTGTTATATGAACATCATTCTCACCCCAATCACCATGTTGATTGCTGGCAGTAATTTTGACCACGCTTCATTCATTGAAGTCAAACTGCCTGGGTCAGCGGGGGGGACTGGTCCGCCCATCTGAAATTTGCCTTTGGGTTTTACTCCTGACTCATTTAGATATGCGCTTTTTAACAAGGGGTGACAGATGTTTTGTCAGGTTTGATCCCAACAGTTTCCCCTTAATTAGCATCCACCAAATTGTCATTCCCATTTTTTTCCATAGTGGCAGTGGATTAGATTATATGTTTGGTCAATCCATTCATCTTGATTTCTTTCAGGCTATGCACCCAACTCATTTGGACATGCACTTGATAACATGAGATGAAAATCACTCAGTTAATTTCATTTCCAACAATATCCAATGAGTAGCAACTGTCAAATTAGTGTACACATTTTCTCATAATTTTGGAGGATTAAATGAATGATTGATTGTTCTGCTCATCTTAATACTCTGATAATTGTTCTCACGAGCAGGAGCATCATATAAAATTTTTAGGTGATGATTTTTGAAGGTTCCTACACTGAGGGAGGCTATGGCAGAAATAACCAACATGATGGTCACGATCATTACTGATCCAAGTGATTTGGTCCCTCCATTGGTTGGGGTGGTTCCTTTGGGATAGCTTAGCAGTTTAAAATTTATAAAAATCTTAAAGTAACCTTGGCGAAATTAAAGGTTTATTAAGGATAAACGAAATAAAACAGCACTCTACCATCAGCAGAGCACTGGGTTTTTATAGTTGGAGGGAATTGAGGGGCTTGGGCCTGTAACTGTTTCTTACATTAGGAAGCTTGAATCTTCTCCATACCGCCAAGACTTTTACGCCATGACTCAGCTTGCACATTGCAGTTACCCCATTTTGTGATTCCTGCTACCAAACTATTTGCTTTCATTAGGCTTTCATCTTACTTGCTTATCTCACAATTTTCCAAACTAAAATTTCCTTATCCTCAAAAGGGTCTTTGCTGAAATAATTTCTTTATTGCCGCTCCTGTTGTGTTTTTAATATGATCCATCCAATTGTGCTCAGATTTTGTCACAGATTTCCCAATTCTTATTATGTGAACTTAGGCCAAATTGATCTTCATGGCGAAATCATTCTTTTACACTCTTTTATCTGTTAGGATATTGAGATGAGGGGCTCATAAGAAACCCAACGCTCATCAAGGGTGTGCCATAAGTTTTTCTATTTTTCTAATGAAAGAGCTCAGTACCATTCCTTTTCTTTGAAAGGGATGATTAAACCAATCTATTTTTATAGGTTTGACAGGAATTTTTATATCATCCATATAAAATTTCAAAAAGCGTTTTTCCTGTCGCTATTATAACTGATATTATATATGAAGGTAACTGAACTTATATAGGATCGTTGGAAATAATGTTTTATATGTGCTCTCAGGTGCTAATTTGTCCCAAATTCCGACAATATGGAAGGAGAAGTAGTATCTAACTGCCAGAATAAAAATAATATGGGGGTTTTCATCAAAAATAAAACAATACCACCTAAATGTTATAATAAAAATGTCAGGTCTTATCAGCCTTTTTATTAAGTGGTGGCGAGGGATTAAAAAACGACCCTCTTCCAATCTCACAGCCTAGTATTTAATTGAAATCAGGGCTCAGTTGAGATAGGAATCAATTTAATATAAGCTTTAGCCCTATTTATGAAATATGGGTTGTCAACCTATCAGAGCTTTTTGAACTCACCCTCGCTTTTGCTGAAACAGCTGATGGAGGTTCAATCATAGGCAAGATGAACCTGTTGGTAATGATCTGATATACTTTACCAATTACCACAAAAGAAAATAGTTGCACCTTGGGGGACCCCTGCCAATCCTATAAAGGGGATGGCCCCCACTTAGTTGTTTGAATTGAACTAGCTGTGGGCTGGGGGAGGAACCTCCGATAGACTCCCAGAACCTGGCATATATTTGGTGCAAAACACTTACCTAAAATTATCCTATTTACCCAAGATGTATTTGTAAAAGTGTTACCCCAATTTGAGGGGTTCCACCGGGAATTAAACAAGGACTTTTGGCCGACTTTATCTGTATTAGAAATCAAAAAATTATCAACATCAGCTTGGTTAGGTAATTATCTGACGAGCACCAAGTTAGAGCTGGTGCAAGGGTGGACTACCCCATCATTATGAATATTTGTACCCAAAACATTTTTTTCTCTTAAGCAGACAGGCAATTGTCTGATAAAGATCCTCAAGTGGAGGTTTTCCCTACTTCTAATTTTCACAGTGTCGCCTATAGAGTTCCATTGACTCTTTCTACCATTCCATTAGTCTCTGGGCGTGGGAATGGACACCACTCCTCATATTACCATTAGTTCATTCAGTTTTGGGATCATGTAGGACGTAAAGTTGGTTCCATTATCACTTAATAATACTTCCGGGCTTCCATGCTGGTACACTATTTGGTCCAGTATGATTCTCACTATAAAGTAGCATCACTATGCTTTAAGCCTTCATCTCGTTTATCTAGTCAGATGGTCTATTGTGACTATTTTGTACCTTACTCCCTCCAGTACTAATACTCAAGGGTCCCATCACATCTATTGACACCATGTGCCAAGTGAAATCAGGGTGTACTAGCCGGTATCCTACCACATACCTACTTGAGTTGTGGAGTTGACATTCTATGCAACAGGCTAGGTAATCTGCAAAATTGTTATTTATCAATTACTATTAATACTGGCATAGATGGTCCATGGTTTTTATTATATCACCATGCCTGACAACCTTCTTTATGGCTTTAATGATTTACACTCATTTTTATGGTTTATGGAAAAAGTAGTGTTTTCCATCAATTGACCTATATAGCTGTATATTAACCTTTTTTAATCTCCATCGCTTTCTTCAATGAAGCTTAAGTCTCTTGAAGCTCATCCCTGCTACTACATTCAATTATCTTCTGAGATAATTCATCAGCTTGATGATACACAACTTGAACGGCAGTAATCTTGATAGTCCATCAGCACTCTGATGTGCTGCTCCTGCTTGGTGTAAAATCTCAAAATCATAATCTTGTAGTTTCAGAGCCCATTGTTCCAGTCATCCCTCTGCTCCTTAAGATTCTTTAAACAGAGTAAAGATGAGTGGTTGTTAATAACCTTGAAGTGTGTCCCATGTATATACACTCAAAATTTTTTAGTGGCATAAAAGCTGTGAGGCGCTTGTGCTCCATCACGGTGTAGTTCCTTTCCTCTGGCATTAATGTCCTACTCACATATACTACCAGATGCTCTTCCTTAAAATAGTCTACTTGACTTAAAATGGTGCTGATTGCCATTAATTAGGCATCAGTATAGATAGTAAATTTCCGATTAAAATTTGATTATTTTAAGACAGGACTAGTCATCAGATATCTTTGTAGCTCATTAATTATCTTTGGGCCTCCTCATTCGACGCAAAAAGTCATTTTTTTGGATCCTTTAGCAGGTGAAATAGTTGCTTTAGTGATTCCAGCAAAATCTTTAATATAAGCAATAATAGCTGATCATCCCAAGAAAGACTTTCATGTCCTAAATGCTTTTGAGATCAACATCTACTCAATGACCATTATCTTCTGTATTTGCAGTTGCAATCCAATAGAGTTTATCACAAACCCCAAATAACGAAGCTAATTTTTAAAGAAATGGCAATTCCTCAGCTTAAACTTCATATTCGCCATCGCTAGGTGTTTGAGAACTTCCTCCAAGTGCTCCAAGTGATCAGTGAATGTCCTCTAGAAAACTTTGATGTCATCCAAGTACACCAAAACACAAGAAAACTTTCAAATTTTTTAAGATAGAATATAATACTCTCTGGAACATCACCAGAACATCGCACAATCCTTGGGGCATTATCATCAGCTGGTATAATCCTTTTTGCAGTATTTATTGCACACTTCTCTTAATAATCTTTTGGCAAGTTTATCTGCCTGTATCCTGAGATCAAATCCATCACTAAAAATTACTTGGCTTCCCCCTAGGTGATTGAGCACATCATTAATCCTTTTTGGTGATTTACTTAACCAGCAGTAGTTGATCGCCTCATGATATGATCCATCCTTTTTCTTCACAATAAGGATTGGACTTGCCCATGGATTCAACGATGGTATGAGGAGCCCATGCTCAACAAATTTACTCTCTCTTCACTGACTATTGCACCAGAAGCCTTTGACATGCAAACAGTCTCATCCATATCAATGGATATTCCCCAGTGTCAACCTTATGGATCACATTTTTAGTGTATCCAAGATCATGGTCATACTGGGCAAATATCACCCAATATTTTTTGAATAATTATAGCGCTTTTTCTGCTGTTGTTCTGATAAATCAGTCAGTCGTTCATAAACAACCAGTACATTAATGCTTTCAGTAGCATCTATCAGTAATATCATTTATGTTAATGTTCCAAAATCATGGAATTGTCTAATATCAACCATTAGGATTGAATGTGAAAATGCAACGACTTGGTTTTTCTAGTTTCATTAAATTTTTGCTCAGATTGGCCAGTAGCACTCATATTTCACTGTGGACTGGCATTTCAATCCCAGGCGTTACCCAAGGCTCTAGTCTCAATTTACATAATGGGGAGATGACTTCTCTATATAATTGCTCAAGGAATTCTAGCGTCAACCCTGTATTAAATATTATTGCATTCTAAATAGAATGGTATTCATCATTTTCATCCTCAATGGTATCCCACGATTTTTGAGAATCATCTTCAGCATTTTAATGCTTTTTAGTCCAACCAACTTTTACTGGATAGGAATTATGCCATCATTGTAAATTAGATTTACAATATTATTCTTTTTATAAGTAGAGTTTCTCCTCTCTGCTGATATACCAATGGTAGGGTTTGTCATAAATTTTCAGATATTCTCTTTGAAATCACACTTGACACCATACTTTCTTAGGAATTCCATCCTAATGAGTATGTAAAAATTTTAAAATTGCAACACAATGGCAGGAGCAGATACCATCAGAGATCTGAACTGAGATGGTAGTGCGCTATATGCTCCACAAGATATTGTGATATACTGTCCAGCAGCTTTATATTCTTTCTGGTGCTCTAAATCTGAGAAATCTTTTATTCACCAATCTGGTGAAAGAATGTTAATGAGTGCTCCACTATCAATTATCGCCTATACTCTTAATTGATTGACTAAAATAACCTCATATGTACACTCAAATTATTGCAATAAAGTGTTTACTGTTTGAATAGGCATCTAAAACTGAGTCTAATGAATGAACTAATTTAGCATACTGATCTGGAAATATCTCTATAAATGCACCAACAGGAATAGAAAATTCACATCATCAAGCTTTGCCTTGAGCAATCCTTCAATGTTTTCAGCGTTTCTGTCTTTATCCATTAGATGAAAAGCATATAGTCAAGCGACCTCTTTCACAATCTCTTGATCTATACTTCATAGTCTTTGTTCTAGTGTTAAAACCTGGCGTCCAGTTGATACTAGTACCCAGAGATTAACTAAACAGGTTTTTGTGCACTTTTCACATTGATTTATTACAATAAAATAAAATTAATAAATAGTATGGAGACTATTATCCATAGCTGAACGTAGTAAACCAGGTTGATAGGTGATCCAAAGCTAAACTTGAAACTCTGCACTTGATACTGAATATACTGACAATTAGGAACTTCTTCCCTCTTCCAGCGAAACTTAATCTAACTCTAGATTGAGAGGTTCTTAGCCTTGGTTCCCGTCAAGATGAGTCAGTGGAAATCTGCTTCTTTTCTAAGGATATCCAATCCTTACTCTTTAACACACAAAAGAGTCAGCAATTAATGTATTAAAACAGTAATTAACTGTATATAAAAGAAGTGCTTTATTATCATAAAAACTATGGAATTTATAGGGGAATTTGGTGCCCAACTCCTAAGTTAAGCTTCAATAATGAAACGTCAGCTGTGCCCATGGATGTCCCTTTGAGGACGCTTCCCGCTATGGGTTTCTTCATTGGGCTAAAAATCCTCCGTTGGACATCAGAAACCTAAAATGGAAAGAGCAAGAGAGCATGTTCATAATGTTTCTGCTTAATCACAGCAAACCAACCCACATTTTGCTTGTGACAGCTTAGGTAATGGGACTCTTTACCCATTATGGAAGGTTGTGAACCAAATGGTTGATTTGCTAGTTGCGGCGGTATCACTCGCCTCACAACTCCTAAATAAATCCCCAATCAGTTAATAATGAAGCCTGACCAATCCCAATTTTCACATCTAATAGTTAATCAATGATTAGCTATCAGATGAGTTAATTTTGTCAGCAACTCTGCCCAACAGGATAATAGGCATTTGCACGGATTGACCTCAGCTGATTTGAATCCAGAGAATTACCCCAAAATCCACTGGCATTATAAAGCCAATATCAAAATTATCTATATATTAAAATCATTCACTAACGGGACTTATCCTTATAAGACCAGCATTTTTTTAACCTAGGAAGCTGGAAATGTGGGCAGTATTATACAAAATCCCCCTCTTGCCTAGATATACAGCAAAAGTAAGATTAGGATAGGAGAATGCCGCCTTGAGTCAAGTTAAATACTTCAAAGTTTCCAGAGGAGCACAAACCTTTCCACACTTAACAATTCTCATGAGAACCTTTGGCTTGTGGTTCCTTTTCCTTTCTTCCTCGCTGTCGCCTCTGCAGAGCACAGTCCTAATGACTCACTGCTGTGCCAGCCTATTCAGTTGTTCATGCCAATGCTAGTTCTGGAAAGCCAGTTTATCCCAGCCAGGGTTATTATGACCCTTTGTCATTTAAATGATCTTGGTTTGGTATCCTTGTGACTTGATCCCCTTCCTTATCCTTAACAGGTGGGACTACCATCAATGCATTTTATTGCAAAAAAATAAGAAAGATTAAATATATTTTTTCTTGGTATATTTTTTTCTCTTTATATTTTTTGCTTATATCATATTCGTATTTTTTCTTTTTGAAGAGCTTTATTTATAAAAGTAGAAATTATTTGTACTAAAGTTAGTCTAAATTAGAGCTTAATATATACTAAGGGTGATACTGTGGTCAAATTATAAATACCCAACATATCCTTAGCTTTCCCAGATTATTCAGTTCATATGTTGAATTCACCTTACTCAAGGTACAATGATATATGGACAATCTTTCTGGTGAAGATGCCCGCCTTTTCTGAGCGATGAGTTGTGCTGCTCATAGGGATATCATTTATGGTCCCATCAGGACCCATACTTCAAGTCAAGTGAATTTAGGTAGCCCTTCCACTGAATTACCAGAAACAATATCTGTTCCACTAAAACTTGAGTGGCTACTATACAAAACGAGTTTTGGCCAATTATCCCTCTTCTGCCTGTTGCTGAATTGGACTTTGACACTTTGCTGGATTCAGTTCCATTCACAGCTAATCCTATAATAATCTTGAGTTTACTGAAGCCATGTCTTAGAATATAAAACAGTCGTTTCATGTTGGATCAGATTTGCTTCCAGAGTTTCTATTTTGGCTAGGCCAATATTATAAGCCAGCGGTACTTTCAGCCAAATTAACTATTAGAAATTGTGAATCCTTTGAGCTTACATATGCAGATTTATGAAGCAAAGTAACCGAGGCCCATGCTGAGGCCCTTAATACTGACCATGTCAAAAGCATATTTTATCAAGATGTTGCAGCCTACGACCTTTGTTTTATGGGACAAGTCTTTTGCAGTTGGGCCACAAAGCTACTGGACTCCCCTGACATCCATTGTTCTTTTTGCTTCCAGTTCCAGGAAGCTCTCAGCTGTCACCTTCAGAATGTCATTTTCTCATTGCTGACTACCTTATCTCTGACGCTTCACATTAATATCTCCCCCTAATGGCTCTGATTGGAGGCATGAAGTGGCAACCACCTTCCAGTATCCCTTGCACCATGCTACTCGCATATCAAACGTCCTCAATGAAGCCCGCTGGCAAGCACTCAAGACCAATCTTTCAGCGCTGGTGCCATATAGGGATTACTTGGGGTTATTCGCTGATTGCATCTTCCTTTATTTCTGTTTTTCTCCCAGAGCTGGAGTATTGCACTTAGCCAGTTTTGACATTTTGATTTCGCTTCCCCTGGGTGATTTCTCACAAGGCTCAGCTTCCGCTCAAAGAGCTTGGCTTTAGGTGGGTTTAGCCCTTACCAGTGTTTGCTCCCAAATTGAATTTTGATAGCTTGATTACTCCTACTTTCATACGACCTCCCTCCCCAAGAGATGTCAAAGACAAAATTATCCCCAAGGCTAGGGTGCCAAATTAACAATTATAAAATATACTTTTTTATGGGACTTGACCTATACTCATTTCAGCGGTCCATATTTCATTATTCCCCCAAACTGATTCCTAGGTATACTTTGACCTACCAGTTTTCATGGTTAAGAGGTCTTATCACTTAAGACTTAACCATCTACTTTTGTTCAGCAGTCCTTTTTTAGGACTTAACCAAAATATCAGGGTATAATTATTTTAAATGTTCAGCGTTACTTCATCACACTTTCATTATTTTTACTTTTTTTGGATCCAATACTCTAATATTTTGCATGGACCCAGTTTACTGTTTGCTCATCCGCTATGTTCTTGATGGAATAGGCTTCCATTGCTGACTTGACAATAATTTAAAACAGACCTGACCACAGCGCATTCAGCTTGTATTTTATCCTGAAGCCATGCGCATTGCAATAGGCTACCTTATCGCCAACATGATATTCACATAGCACTGGTCAGTTCATGTTTAAACACCATCTTGTCCTTGCTTTTTGCCTAAAATTCATTTAAAATTCTTTCAATTGCTTTTTGATTATTATATCTTTAATAATTGGTGTAGGTATTGATTAGCACTCATCCCAAATGTTGGTTCAACAGAATTTTATAGAAATTGGTGGTAATGTGGCCCTTCGCCCATAAAGTAACTCAAATGGCGTTTACACCAGCCACTGTATGGTGGTTGATGTTGTAGGCGAATGTTAACAAACTGAGGTAGGTTCCCCATGTGGAAGTCTTCTGGCGACCAATTTCCTCAGTGTTAAGGCTAGCATTCTGTTTACTCTTTCTACCAGTCCTTTCATTTCTGGCCAATATGGAACTGATATGAATCCTCTAATTCCCATTATCTCATTCAGCCTTAGGATCACATGGGAAGTGAAATTCGTTCTGTTATTGCTCAACAAGACTTGCGGGCATCCATACCAATAAATGACTTGATCCAGGATAAAGCGCGTTGTGCTTGTAGCGTCTTCTCTACTTAGTACCTTTGTCTTGACCCATCTAGTTAGATGGTCAATCACAAATATGGTGTACTTGACTCTCCAGTACTCATATTCAATGGTACCATTACTCATTGACACTGTGTGCCAAGCAAATCCTGGAAGACCAGTTGATATCCAGTGGTATTCTTGTGTGGTTCATGTAGTTGACACTCCACACAACAAGCCAGATAATTGGCAACATCATAGTTGTTTGATTTTCAGTAGTATTACTGGAAAATATGGTCCTGTTTTTCTCAGGCCTCTATGCCTGACAACCTTGTTTGTGTATTGGATTGTTTCTTCTCATTCTGACAGTTTAAGAAAATAGTAATCACCTTTTTCAATTGCATTGAATACTTGTCCATTTTGGGTCTCAGTGTTTTTCATTACTTTTTGAAGTGCATTTTGGATTTTTAGGGCTCTTTTCCAATCTCGCCATTGACATCCACTGGAATAGTTCGTCAGACTGATAGCGTACCATTTGGAATGCAGGTAATATTGATGTGTCATCTGCGTTCTTATGGGAGAATCCAGCTTGATGTACTATTTTAAAGTTGTACACTTGTAGTTTTAGTGCCCATTGGGCCAGACGTCTCTCTGGCTCCTTGAGGTTGTGTAGCCAGTGCAGGGAGGAGTGGTCTGTCACCACTTTGAATTTTGTACCGTGGATGTGCACCCAGAATTGCTTACAGGAATATATTAAATGAGGCATTCACACTCTATAATGGTGCAGTTCCGTTCTGCTGCTGATAGTGTCCAGATCACATAACCTACCAGATGCTCCTCCTCAAGTTCATCTACTTGACTCAGGATGGCGCCAATTGCCATCAATGAAATATTAGTTTGGATTATAAACTCCTAATCGAAATTTCGATTTTCAAAACTGGAAATCTATCAGTTACTGGCTTTCCTCTTCAAATGACTCCTTAGCTTCTCATCCATACAAATCCTTTTCAAATCTTTCAGTAAATAAAAAAGTGGCTTGGTGATTTTTGAAGGATCCTGCATGAATTGTCAATAATTCTGACCATTCCAAGGAATACTTATATATCTCAGACTCTCTTTGGGATAGATATCCACTCTAAGGCTTCATTTTTCTGCAGTTGCGGCTGCTTTCCGCTAAAGTTAATGACAAACCCCAAATATCCTAACTATTTTTAGAGAATTGACATTTCTTCAGCTTTATCTTCAGATTGGCTGTGGATAACTTCTTAGAAACTTCTTCCAGTTGTAAGTAATCAGTGAAGGTCATATTATTTAAGTTTATTGCGGGGAAGGCTGACCATGGGACGGACACTTCCAAATATGACTCAGGAAATATAAACTTAGTACCAGGGGAGGCACCCCAGAGAAGCAATGCTATCTCTTGTTGCCAGCGGGAACGCCACTTATGGGAAGGGGGAGGGAACGTGTGAAGGGGCTGTAGCCACTATTGAGCACGTGTGGTGGATGGGGTCTGATTTGATGAACCAGACTGGGAACCAGGAGGAGACCAGCTGTCGGCGACGCGGTGGGAGATATCCAAACATCCACGCTTGAAAGTGGTCCACTAAATGAGACCGGAATCTGTGGACAGCTTCTGGGAGGGTGGGGATGGAGCCAGCGATGGCATCCAAGACAATCGTGTGGATAGTCCACATGGCGATTGCAACCACCAGAGCACAGAGGGAGGGTGGGAGGGGGAGGCCATAAATGAAGCAAACATATCTCTGGACAGACTGAAGGGATGCGTTTGATCCTGGCCCAGCAGACGTTGGACTTCGCGCCATATTACTTTAGATATGGGGCACTTCTCCAGGCGTTGAAACAGCGTTCCATACTGTCCACACACAATACAGGATGAGTGTAAAGCGTTAGAGCGCTCAGCTGTATGATACACCCGCCTCAAGCAGCGCCACACATGGGAGAGGACTTGAGGCTGCAACAGAGGATGGTGTGCGTATTTCCAGATAGTCTTTTCTGTCTCAGTGGAGTAAGGGATGTCCATCATGTCCAGGTAGTCCACCCTGGATAGGACATGGGGTCGAATGAGGATCACGCCATCATGGATGGGTAGCCCCTGTACCTCTTGTGTGAACTGAGGAGAGGGGCGGCCTCTTCGGGTTGTATATCTGCTAATACAAATTCTCCACTCTGCGCTTCGCATGGAGAGTAGGATTTGTTTGTAGTGGTTTTAGTCCCGTGAGGACCTGTGGCCAATGTGTGTGATGCGAGGTATTTCATCAGGGAGTGGGGGTTCGATGGATTGTTGAGGCCCAAGGCTTGGGAGAAGTTGGAGTGGGCCGCGCGGGACCAGTGTTGGGATGGGAGTGTAGGAGCAGTTATGGCCACGATCCAAGTGCCCAGGATCTTGGCAGCATGGGCTTTGAAGTTAAGCAGGCCCATGCCACCTTGATGATGAGGGCCAAACATGACCTCTAGCCGTACTGGTGGAGGGCGGCCTGACCAAAGCCATCCTTGCAGCAAAGCATACAGGGATTTGAAGAAGCTTGGTGAGAAGGGGATAGCGTGGGCTCCGAACCAGACTTTGGATAGGAGCATAGAGTTGGCAAGAACTACCCTGCCAGTAAGGGTAGTAGGGTGGGCTCTGAGAGAGGCGATTCGCTTTGTCACATTGTCCAGTATATGGCATTCCATTACTGCTGACGCATATCCGCCTGCCTCCATCCACACGCCCAGATGGTGCACCAGTCCTATGGTAGGACGTGGCATGAAGGGGAGCACCAGTGGAGAGGTGTGTGTTGAGTTAGTAAGGCGTGGACGTGGGCGAGCAGATGGGCCAGGTTGGTTCTAATTGCTGGGGCCCAGCAGTTCTGAAACTGACTAAGGAGAATGATTTTGGTTTTGGAGGTGTTCAGTGCCGCGTTGCTTACCCGGGAATATTCCTGGATAAGGCTTCAAGCGCGCGTGCATCTTTGTTATTAGACACCCCCACTACGCAATCATCTGCAAATGCCATCATCTTGACTGGGGTTTGGCCTGGCACATGGACCCCAGTGAGTTGGGCATTCACATATCGCAGTAGTGGGTCAAGGCTGAAGTTGTATAAGAGTGGGCTGAGGGGGTCCCCTTGCTGCAGGCCCCTTTGAGGGTGGACTACTTCCGTTAGGAAGCCTGGGCCATGCACTGCCATTGTCGCAGATTCCGTGAGCAGCATCACCCAGTTTATGAAGCAGGGGGGTAGGCGGAATTGATGGAGGCAGGCCCTAAGGTATTCCCAGTTTACTCTATCATAGGCTTTTTGTTGGTTCAAGAATACAAGTGCCCCAGAGGCTGTGGACTGACATACATTAGCCTTAGAGTGCACGTTATCCCAAATCGACCTTCTGGGGATTAAACCAAATTGTTCTGGGGAGATGGTGGCAGATGCTACAGTCCCTAAACGGTTAGCCATAATTTTTGTTAAAATTTTGGTGTCTGTGTTTGTTAGAGAAATGGGGCGCCAGTTGGCTAAGTCAAGCTTATCCCCTTTCTTGAAGAGTGTGACAGTAAAGGCCTCATGTCCTCCTGGTAGGAGGCGCATTTCCAACAGGCTTTGGTTAAGTGAGGCTAGCAGCAATGGGGATACATATTTGAAATATTTTTTGTAG
The DNA here is from genome assembly GCA_022478985.1 of Massospora cicadina. NCBI lineage: Eukaryota > Fungi > Entomophthoromycota > Entomophthoromycetes > Entomophthorales > Entomophthoraceae > Massospora > Massospora cicadina. The sequence continues at coordinate 20,143 of JAKSZP010013252.1, forward strand.
AATTCATATGGAATGCCATCTGGGCCTGGGCATTTTTGGTATGGTGCACCACAAATGGCTGTCCATAATTCGTTCAGAGTAATTAAATTCATTATTTCCAGGTATCAGAAAATGGTGTGGATATGAGCTCAGTCAAGAAATTCCGCTATTTCGGCCAGCTGAATTGGTTTGGCTCAGTATAACTCGGAGTAATATTTTTGCATTTCAATTGCCACTTTGGCTGGTGTGTCCACAATGGAATTATCCGAACTTTGCACCTGTGTGCAGGCCACGCTCTGGCGTGGTGCAAATTTTTTTTTTAAAGAAGTATGCGGTTCAATTGTCACCTTTAGTAATGCATGTGGCCCTGTATTGGACACAAAACTGATGTTTGTGTTGCCTTTCAAGTGCGTTGAGGTGGGTGGCTGCCTCCGCCCACTTCCAGCCCCATGCAGGGCTGTATCCTGTGGCTGGAATGTTGGACTCCAAGTGGGCCAATTCCGCCAGCGCGCGCGATATAACTGCTGATGTGGCTCGTGAGCATCTGGATGAGAGATGGCGATAGTGGCGGATGGTGTCCTCTTTGAAAGTTGCCCATGTGGAAATGGGGTCCACACAAAACGGTGCAACAAATGATTTCGCCAAAGTTGCCTCTTCCACCCACATGGAAATACTGGCAATGCGAGCTCAGGGGGGCAGATTTTGCACCAATGTGGGGCCTTTGCAACTGTAATGGGTAAGTGGTATATTATCGAGACCAGTCAGTGGTCGGAGAATTCCATTTTCATTGTTTTGAAGTGGGAAATGTGGGGTTGGATTTTCGCCAGCATTAGAATAAGGTCGATGCGGGTCATAGACCTTAATTGGCCATTGTGGACGTGGGGACGCATCATGTTTTCAAGCAGTGGGGCATGTCGTGGCAGTGCATCCATTAACCCAAGGGTGGCTTTTAGAACGCGTAGTTCTACGTGACCCTGTGGGGTGTGGGGTGAGGGCAGCCACCGGTCCATTGGTGAGGTTAGCCAACAGTTCATGTCGCCAACTAGGAAAGAATCAGGGGGTAGTGGGAGGGATTTGACCGACAAGAAAAATTCCTGACGCTCGTGTGCACTGTTTGGGGTGTAAATGTTGACGATTGTGTGTGCAACATCAGCCCACAAGAAGGTGATGATGAGCACTCAGCCATTTAGGAATGTTTCTGAGGATGTGAATTTGAAAAAATTATTTTTCCAAATTAGCACCCCACAGTGCTTTGACCAAAAGGATAGGGATGGGAGGAGCATTGTTTTCCTAGCTTCCTCAGAAACTCATGGACAGTGGGACTCCTGGATGGCCAGGATATCCACGGGTAAATTGTGTTGTAAAAAACTCAGTTTCCTAGCCCAGGATGGGGAGGCCTTGAGTCCGGCGATATTCAGCATCCCTAGAGTGAAGGTTTCCCCCATCACACCTTAGGTGCGAGGGGTGGGCCCCCAGGCCCACCAGCCTCTTTGAGGTCCCCACAGGCTTTCACAGCAGCGCGGGTGTTAGCAGCAATACTATCAGGGTTTTTGTTAATTTTTGTGGAAAGAGTCACGTTGGTTTTGGCCTTCACTTTTTGTTTTCCTGACATCAGACGAATTTTTTGCGGTGCAGATAAGTTCAGTGCACTGTCGAGTGGGGCAAAATTTTTTTTTCAATTGAGATAGGTCCCAAGTCAATTTTGACCGGAGCTTGGGTGCAGTGATTGGGTGAGATTGAATCTCCCATCAGATCCTCGGATTGAGTGGCCCGTTCAGCTTTGGCCTCCCAATCTGATTGGGTGATGGATTCCCAAGTGCTTCCGCCACGAAGGTCTCCATGTCCTCCTGGCGTTGTGAGTTTGGGATGGTGGTGGTGGCCTTGGCCGCTTCCTTGGCCGCGGCCCTACAGGCCTGCTTGGCCTTCTTTCGCTCCTGTGGGGAGATGGGCTTTACCAATAGGTAGCAGCCTTGTGCTCCCCATGGGAAAGCCTCCTTGGTGCTTGCGGTTGGTTTGTAGTGCGCCTCTCCGCTGGCCATGGCCGCCGAGGGGTGCTCTTGGAATGTGACACCCTCTTTGATGGGGCATGCGTGCACCTTATGCCCAAATGCATCACAGTGGGTGCAAATGGGGGGCGCGCTGTCCACGGTTACCTGGAATGGGTGGGTGGTGTGCCCTGCGATGTCAATAAAGGTGGAGTGCGGGATCTGGGTTAGGTCCTTCACGATCTCCTCAGTTGGGGTCAGAACTGCAATGGCTTTGCCGGTGCACAGGTGTGGCATCAGCGTGAAACGTTGCATTTCAAAAGATTGTATTTTGCTGTATATGGTGAGACCATCTTTCAGGTGTTTCTCCAAAATATCACGTTTTACCATAGTAGGCAAAAAGTCAAACGTGAGGAAAATTTGGTTTAATTTTGTCCATCTGGTGCATTTAGTTTCGATGACCCATTGCCCTTCAGGGAGGTCAACCACTATGTGCACCACTGCAGCCTCGTCTGCTGCTATTTTGCTTTTGAAACCTAGGTCCAGCCAACCGCGTGACATGGAGTGAGGTGCAACGTACACCGCAGTCGGGAAAATTTTGTGTACATCTTCACAAAATTTTTCTAATAGGGCCCTTTTTTGGATGTCCAGATACACACGGACTACGAATTCCACTGATGAAAGTGGCTGGGAATGTGGCGTGTTGATGTACTGGTTGCATCGTGCTTGCCACGTGAGTATCTCCGGGGAAATTGTGACCGCCAGTTTTTTTAGATTTTTTTCTATTCTACCAGATTCTCCGGGGCGTTTTCAAATGTTAGAGGCCGCGGGCCTTCCGCCTGCTCCTCTTGCCTTGCTTTCCCAACTGCTCCCAGACATGGGCGCAGACTAATCCCCTCTATGAGATTATAAAACTAGATTTAGTCTTGAATTGAATGGGTTGCAAAAGTGTTTGCAATGAGAAAGAAAAGTTGGGGAATGGCATATATTGCCAACGAATATTAACCCTAAATAGCCATCTCAAGTGATGAAACCTTCCTCCACTTAGTCAGATTTACAACCAACTAGATTATGGCCCTTCTTTGGTTGATTTAAATAGCGTGTCCCAACACCTTTATTTTAACCCCAGCAGATTAGCACATACAAGCTAGCAACATGCTTAGGTAACGGGATCATTTACCCACTAGTAGCAGATCGCATCACTCAGGCTAACCTGCAAGTTACTGCCATGAAAAGCGTTTTCAACACTTCAGTAGCTTCAAAAAACGCCTTTAAAGATTAGTAATTTCACATAATCGATCTTTATAAGATGATAAGTAATGATAAATAAACCAACAATTCTACTACTTACAAACACCGTTAAGGATTGCCATCAACAAAACATTAACACTAAACAAGATCAAGATAAAATCCCAAAATAGATTACTAATGTTTCATAAAGAAAAAACTCAAACATTAGTTATTGAACATTAATAATTCCACCATCCATTAAGGTTGCTTATTACTAAAGTGAATCAAAATGAGACAAGACAAAATGATTTTATAATCTGCCACAGTTGGATAATATGGGAAATGCAAAATTCTGGAAGAGGTGGTCTAGTCCAAGGGCTTTAGCGGTGCAATAAGGCTCATCCCACCCATGGCCAAGTTACTCACAATATTGCTGAAAAGGCCAGAATTTGCAATGAATACCAACTAATACTTGTAACAGATGGAAAATCCCAGTTCTGACCGCCGTTTATTTTAATCTTCTTTTGTGCACCGACAAACAACTAAAGCAGCCTCACTGAGTAGTGAGAGGGTTGAGGAACCAACAGCACCAAACATTGCCTACTACTAGTTGGTTACGCAAGGTCCTCTGGGGGTTGGTCTGACCCAACCCACTCAAAAAGCTCCTCAAACTGGATTCCCAAAAAGACCCAACAGGCAAGCAAGGTATGCTAACCCCAAATCAATTTTTATTTTTATTCTGGACATAAAAAGGGACCCACACTGGCCCAAGCACATCTGGGGAGCCACTAACAATGCTCCTTAGGTAGGGAATGCTAGGGGTAATATTCCAAAGTGAACTTTGTAATTGGAAGGCACGCCCTATAGAGGCTGCAATTTGGGGGCCTCACCCAAGTCATTGATTAGGCTTGCACAATCCTAATCTACAACCCAGGCGAGGCACAACCTAGCGCCCAAAAATGACTGAGCCAAAAGTATTTCTAAAACAATTTGACTCAGATTCGGAAAATCCAAATCCAAGTCAAAATGTAACAATTGAGACAAACTTGATCTTTACAATACTATGTAGTCTATTAAGTAAAATTGGGTCTCAACTATTAAAATAAATTTCAGATTAACATTTAAATTTACCTAATATTTCCTTCAAGTTATTCTGATCAAGAGTCCAATTAAAACATATCCATGAAAAACAGGGTGCTCTAATTAATTATCTGAACAACTATGAGCAAAAATGGCTCTACAAATCAAACTCTTCACCAAGCCATGGATCTAGATATCAAAATTTTATGATATTATACAAAACTTTAGAAAACTATACCAATTTATGTCACTCACTTTGCCCAACCAGTAAGGATATGCACATGGGCCCCAGGCCCATGACTTTTTATGGGAACCTCTTTAATTATCTTCCCCCATTCATAAAGGCAACAGCCCGCTTAGGGATTGTTGCCAGTTCATTCACTAATCTGAAACTTATCTTAAATAAAACACTGTTTTCTTACTTTTCTTTTATGGACTCCTCCTTCCATACCAATTTTAGAACGTTCTCAATTGGTTCAGTGAATCACGCAGCCATCTGTGAAGTTGTTCCAATAATCTTTAAGTGTGCACACTAATCCCTCAATCCAATAGTTTGACGCAATGTAGCCAAGTTTGTGAGAAGTCATGTACTTGACCATTACCCTCATTCCAAAAATATACTGCATACCATTTTGTAAATCCTGGGGAGCACCCCTGCGTCTTAGCAGGGAAGACATCCATTCATAAATAAATAGGGGGAAAATAAGCCTGATCACCCCCTCACCAACCAGGGCGATTTAGAATATGTGGTTGATAAAAGGTGAGTGAAAGCTTACCCATTTAAGAGTGCTCTTTTCCACCTCTTATCACGACCAAGGCATTGGTGGAGAAGATCAAGGGGGTGTGTCAGGAGGCGATAGGGGCCAAAGCTTATCACTAATGGCAAGGTTGCAGTTCCTATTAAGCCAGAAGTTGACCACCATTTTGTGTCCCATTATAATGAGTAAGTCAATATTGAACATTAACAGGTTTAAAATCAACTTTGGACTCGAAATTTCCCCTCAGACCTTCCCCCTACCACCTGAGAAGGCAATACCGCCAAAAAGGTTAACACGAGATGAACCTACTCAAGTCAAAATGGAACTGTCCATAATTTCCTTGGCCTTGGACGCGCCTTTTCAGCTGGCATGTGAATCATCATCAGCATGTGAGGTGTAATCACACAATTTTTTTATAAATTTATGATACCAATCTGATCAGTTGAGTCAGATCCAAATCAACATTGGTAGATAGTTAGTGTATCTTTATGCCTCTGCTCTCAGAAATGATATTTTTAGGCAATTCATGTACCTTTTCTCTATTCCCACACAGTAAGCTTATTTGTCAGCACTTTTCAACAGGTACTGCTGGCGCTCTATTTTTATTATCTCCCTTTACTTAGTTTTATTGAAAAAAAAATCTTTGATTTACCCCAATTAGATAAATTAATAGAGTTGCAATACCAGTTTTTAGCTGTGTGCTAACTTTGGGATTATCTGAAAAGTGGTGTTATTGCCACTACTCACTTTTGACTAAACTTTGAAGATGGCTGTACCAGCGGTATTATAGCTGTTGCTCTGGGTGGCAACTCATACTAAATGTCCGTGAAATCTTAATTACTAAGCAAGATCCATGACATGGTGCCACATGATTCTATCCTCCTTTGTAGGTGGGGTGATTTTTGGGTTCTATTCTGTGAGCAGAAGATCCAACCCTTGATTATCATGTTGGTTTATAGAAGGGTACCTCATTATTTCTATCAAAAGCTTCTATGCCATAGTTAAGCATTACCTTATGACCCAGATATTTGGTTTATACTCCTGTTCATGGCGTAAACGTTTTAAGCTCTTTTTTCTATCCACATCATGTACATCTTGGATAAGTCATAAATGAGGGTTTGATGTTTGTTCCAGCTCTTGTTCTTTTTCCATTTTGCTCCAAACCCAGGCTGCATTAATGTGCTCTGGTGGGGTTAACCCCTTCTGTTGAGTCTGACGCCTCTGTGAATTAAGTAATTCTTTATTCAGTTGGTGCCTGTGTTGTCTTCAACACAACAGGCAGATACTGAGGTAATTAACTTAGCAGAAGCAACTGTTCCTTTCCTTGAAGCTATAAACACTGGACTTCATTGGTTACTCCCTTTTTCTCCAGTTCTTACCCTAAAGTTGCAATAAACAAGATCATGCACACTTTACTGTCTGTTAAGAACTAATTGGAATCCCATGTTTTATTCTTCGAAGCTCTTTTAGATATAGGAGCAACTTGAAACTTTATGAGCTTTTAAAGTTACTCAGTATTTGAATCTAGATCTTAAGGAAGGAGCTTTGATATGTGCTTTAAAAACCATATGTCTTGTTATACCATGAGTCGCCCTGTTCCCTTTTCTGTGCATCAATATGGTTTCTGTAACTGTTTTACTGAGGTGTCAGATTTATTGTTTCAAGTCATTCTGAGTGAGGTTGGTGGCGTCACTAAAAGATAAGTATCAGCTTGGAGCCCAATCTCTTGCCCTTTAAAACCCCCCGCTTATGTGACAAGTTACACTTATTGATACAACCTTTCCTACCAAAGTGGTGAGTTAATTCATAGCAATTAACTCTCCTACTAATTTACCTATCGCTTTCCTTTTGGTCTGCTGCAGTATAAAGAATTTACAATATGGAAGAGCTAATCGCTTTCCATATCACTTTGAGTATGATATGCCCTTCTGGCTAACAGTAATTTAGCTAACATAAAATTCCCTCTTTACCCCTATACAAGCAAGAAATAAGGCCCTGGAGGTGTGTCTGAATAACATGCTATATATGAATAAATCAGAAACCCTTCCCATTGCTTCCCCAAACATTTTTGCTCAAAAGACTGATGGTAATTTGTGCCCTTGCGTGGATTATGTCCATTTAATATCAAGGTGCATGATTCCGGCCCTTCCACTTTAGCAAACCATCAGTCAGGTGATAACTAAATTCCAGGGTATCCTTAAGCTGGATCTGGTGAACGAATTCAATCAAATTTGGTAGCTGAGGACTAGGAGTGGCTTGCGGCCATTTAAACTGGAAGGGATATTTTTCAGTTCCGCGTAATACCCTTTTGACTCAAGAACGCGCCTGCCACTTTCCAGCACATGATTGATGACGTTAAGGTGATCTTCACTTCACCTGCGTGGTGGCATACATCAATAATACCTTGGTGCATTCTCCAGCTCCTGAACAGCATGTGAAGGACTTAGAGTTGGTATGGGCGGCACTTCAGAAGGCAGACCTTTATATGAAGCCTTCAAAGTGTGAGTTTTTAAAGAAGAATCAACCTTCTTGGTTAACCTGGTTCTTAAGGATGGGTGTTCCATTCCTCCTAGTAAACTTTAAGCCATCCTTTACTGGCCCATGTCCACCATCCAGAAGCAGCTGTAGAGTTTTCTGAGCACCATTATCTTCTTGAAAAATATTTATTTGCGCTCTCTCAGTTTTCAGCAAGTATTCATCCCCTGACAGGGAAGAAAGTCCCCTTCAAATGGATGGAAGTAAGCAATGCACATCTGAGGTGATCAAAGAGGTATTCGTGGCCCCACTAATTCCCAAGCATGAACATCCATCCTGACATTTTAAACTGTATGTAATGCCTCTGCGCCCATGTTGATCATTATCTTGCTTTAATCTTATGATGGGGTGGAGCATCCCCTCACCTACATCTGACGCAAGTTCTCATCCTCATAGCAATCATGGGCTATATACAACATGGAGCTTGCCATGGTTTAGTGGTCACTACCCAAAGGCGGTATCTTCTTTAAGGAGAATGGCATGAGGTAGTTGATTGGGTGGACCAACAGGCCCTAATATACTTCAGGAAGCCACAGAAGTTAGCACATCATCAATACTGGACTTTTTGACCTGTTTAGCTTCAACTCCAAGTATTATCTTGTGAAGGGGGCCCCTGAACATTCTCACCAACTTGTTAAGTTGCAATCCTTCCTTGAGTTCACCAGGGGAAGAAGCGCAGGAGCTGACAACAGTGATCTCCTCTGTCCATATTCTTGACATTGCTCCTTTCGCAATTTCTTGGGCTGACCAGGCTCAGGATGTGCATTTGGTTTCTCAGTTACTGTCTGGACAGACATCCTGCTTGGAGGGTCTGGAGATGTTTGACAAGCTGGTACTTCTAGGTCACAAGTGCACCCATAATTTGCTTCAGGAAGGTTTTATTTTGTTCAGGATTAGAGTTTGGGTTTCCCCCAACTTCATGATATAATAATCGTTACCCACCATGGCCTCCAGCGGTGGGAATCAGGAAATAAGAAATTCCTTAATTAGTGAAGTTAACGTTCAACTGGCTGGGTATCTCTAAGGATATTCCGGCTTTGAGCACTAATTGCGTGACATAAACATGGGCAAAGTCAAATAGATTAGGTAATAATGCTCTTCTCCATCCCCTGAAGCAGGAAGAGGGCCCATGGACCTCGGTATCAGTTGACTTTATTGTTGAGCTTCTTAGCTCTAATGGATTAAATTGCTATTAAGGAGGTTATGGAACACTTTACCAAATTCTCCATCTTCATCGCCTTCCTGTCAGCAATCTCCTCATAGGAAATGGTCAGGTTCATTTTTTAACATGTCTATTTCATGTTTGGCCTACCTCAGGAGGTGCTGAGTGACCAAGGGCCCCAGTTTACTAACCGGTTAATTATCACACTCCTGGCCATCCTGAAGATCAAGCCATGCCACTTTACCGCATACCACCCTCAGTATGATAACCAGGCAGAGAGGGTCAACTAGATCACCAAGCAGTATCTTTGCTGCTATGCCTCCGCTGCCCAGAATACCTGGGTCACCGATATTCCCATGGCGCATTCCACATACAATAACGCCACCCACTTGTCACTGGCTAGTCTCCCTATGAATCCACCTTTAGGTATAACCCCTCAGTCCTTATTAGCCTCTGCCTTCACCCAAAGTACCTGCCACTGAGGAGCATTTGAATCTGATCTGGAGTACCCAATCCTTAGTTTGAAACCTGACTAAAGCAATTGATGATCACAATCAGTTTTCTAATTGTAAACTCCTTCCTGACAATGAAATCAAGGTGGGATCCTTAGTTATGCTAGATATGCGGCACCTGCATTTGAAGGTTTTGTCCTAGAAGTTCAAGTAAAATGTTCTGGGATTTACTTGGTGTAAGAAAATTTGAGAAATGGGGCCTTTCAGTGGCTCTCCACACTAAGGAAAAATAAATTTTCTTCCACGCTTCCCAGTTATCCCCTTCTAAGGGACAAGCACCTACTGTGATAGAGCTAATACTGGTGAAGGATTCAAAAGAGGCCAAAGTTGACGCGATTTTGTCATCAAGAAAATCTTGCCATTTGGTGCAGTACTTGGTCGCCTGAAAGGGTCTAACTTCCTACAAAAACAACTGGTAAGTACCAGTGAAGTGTTTATTGCCATGAGTTGGAAGATGCCTTCCACACTGCCGCCCTGATGCTACTCATCCTCCTCAGAAGGTTGCCTCTTTATAGCCATAAAATTGCCTAAGGCGCACAAGAACTTTGCGCTCGCCTAAGCTTTTAATGGTGGTGCTCTCCCTGTCTAAAAAATGAATTATAATTTAAGTCCTGGGGAGAAACCCCTGCATATCAACAGGGAGGACATTTCTTCAGACCCAAGAAGGGGGTAAAGAAGTCTTTTCACCCCCTCACTAACCAAGGCGATCTAGCCCATGTTGTTGATGAGAAGTGGGTGACAGCTTGCTCCCTGAAGGTTGCTCCTTTCCCCTCTTATCACCATCAAGAAAATTGGTGGAGAAAATTAAGGAGGTGTGTTAGGAGGTGGTGGTGGCCAAAAGCCATCGCCAACAGCAATAAGCAGATCCCAACCATGCCAGAAGTGATTCCCTATGTTTTGAGTACATTGTATTGAGTGTTGATATTTAGCGATATCAAATAACTAAATCAACCTTGAACTCAAGATTACCCTTCTGACCTTCCTTCCTACAGCCTGTTAAGGTGAGTCCTCCCCTGAATTTTTTAGATAAACTGAACCCATTCAGGTCAAAATGGGACTGCCCATATTTTCCTTGGCCTTGGGAGCACCCTGTCAGCTGAAATTTAAATCGTCACCAGAATGCAAGGTAGAATTGCAGCAAAAAGATCTTGGTAATTTAATTTGATACCAATCTGGCCAGTTGGACTATATACAAATTGACATTGATAGCCAATTAATGTGTCAATATGCCGTTTCTCTATTGCAATGGTATTTCTAAGGGATTCAAGTACTTTTTTCATATTTCCCACATAGTGAGCTTATAAGGCAGCAGTCCTCAATAAGTACTTCTGTCGTTTCATTTTCTTATCTACCTTCCTTAGTTTAATAAAAATTCAGATATTTATTAGTTTTTTTTCAAATTAAGAAATTTACAATACCAAATTAACTATGTGTGCCAACTTTGGGATTGCCTGCAGGTAATGGTATTATTCATACTCACTTTCAATCAAACTGTGTGGATGTCTGTAGTTTGGATTTTGGATATGACCATATAATCCCTCCTGACCAAGGTTATAAATCTGCTTATACGTTAGGGGTGAGGCCCTCTAGTGGATATGTAGTTATATTTTATATTTTGAATATTGTCTAGAGAATTATCCTAAACAAATATCTCTTATTTTACTGAATTTTATTCATCCAGGTCAATAATGTTTCATTGAGGATTATCCTCAACAATAAACAAGCTATAAAGTTACCAATATTTCATATTGATATTAATTACTTGTAGGAGTCAATCAGGTTTTAAAGGTAATTGACTAAGAAAATTTATGAGTTGCCTAATAGGTGATGCTACCTGTGATAGTAACTGGAGATAACCTTTTGTTTATTGTGCCCTTCTGGTTTTGGGTAATAGTCCCATCACATAAGCAGGTTGCTAACCCAATAAGGGTGAATCTCTGGGGTTGAACAAAAGCATTGAGATACATTCTTACCTTTAACCCAGAAAAGCACGTTTGAGTAGGAGAGAGAACCAAAATAAACTGATGAGTAAGGTCATTGTTTTGTAATACCCTGGATGGTGACTTCACCAGAAATGGCAGCCATTTCCAAATGGGATGCCAACAGAAGAGTTGGGTGCTGAATCCACAGTATTACCTTAAAATTATTTAAAAAAGTCAGATCTTTATAGTTACAACTTTTTAGTTTATTATACAATAGTTGTTTTTTTGTTCTTTTAATTAGAGTAGAGGAATCCAATATCCTGGAAGCTAAATAATATTTTCAAGTTCTCCGCGGTTCCTGCGTCAAGGTAGAAGAATCTCTGAACCTTGTCCACAGTTAAGTTCTACGAAAAGGAAAGTATAGAAATTCACCAAGAAGACCACTGAACTATAAATTATGGATAAGTCTGAGGAGAGAATTCTAATCCAGGATTAGGAGTCAAGTCTTGAGAGTATAAGGGCCTTAGAGCATCTGAACCTGCTGCCAGTAGGTTAATTTCTGTTACTATCCAGAGATGCCAACTTTGGAAGAGAAGTTGAAGGAAGAGGAAAATCCTTGTTATCTAGAGAATTTATTTATCACCATTACATATGTGTTGAAAGAAGATTTTTGTGCCTGTTCAAAGGAGAACCCTGAACTGGAGAAAAATTTGGTTGTGAAACTCTCAACTGGATACTAGTCTCCATACTAGTTTCAAACACCCACATAATTTATCAAATGATTTATTAATGAATATTAATTGCACATATAAAGAACCTGGGTAAGAAAATCGTGGGAGCTGAAGGAGCTATAATCAATAAATATATAGCTTCAGAGTTTAATAGTGGAGTATATTTCAGAAGAGGAAATTGAGTAGCCAAAGATACTTCAGATTTTCACATTTGTACCAGCGGTATTCTGGCTGTTGCTCTGGGTGGTAACACATCCTGAGTGTTAGTACAGTCCTAATTATATCAGAAACCTATCACACTCTTGACTGAGATTTGCGTTCCACCAATCCACAAATGATCTGGCGCAATCTGACTAATAAGTGTCTTTCCCTACTATGACTCAGGCGCACCTCTTTTGAGCAAAAGACGTATGAGTGGACATTACATTCAGGCTCTACATATTCATATTATCTAGGAAACCATCAGGTGGCCCTACCCCTGCCAACGTATGTGACATAATTTGACGTCATTCCCACGCTGCAAACCCTTTGAGGCAGTTTAAAACAATTCAGAAACTGACATAATGATCCCAGAGCTTAAACAGAACACAAATAAGCCAATTCAATTGAGTTCACAAATTTGATGATTCAGATCTTTTATAGGATTATTGGAACAAGCCTGACAGCTTTTTACACCCCAAGTCTAATCCTGCCTATCAAGACCTGCTCTCAAATTATGGCAACTGTAAAACTGAGAGGAGTTTTAATCCTCCATTCAATCCCGCCCTTGGGGTACACCTGCAAGACCTGCGGTTGCCCCCATTTCAGCCATTTGGTTTGGTATGAGGGCCTTTGGTACGTTCTTGAACTAATAATACATCTTGTAAATCATAAATGTCTCTATTCAGAGTCAGTAAAAAACTGTACCCTTTGAATTCTAGGCTCTACTGGGCACTGACATACCCAGATTGGAATCCCAGTCTTTTTTAATCATAAGCTTCATTGATAGAAGTAAGAATGGTTCGCTGTGTAACTTCATCTTGAAACATTTGGTCAACCAGCATATATTTAACTAAATTAATAAGACATAAAACTGATAAGCTAACATCAAAACTTAATCCTAATTATATTTCAATTGAATCTCTTTAATTAAGTGAAAAGTAATATGTTTTTTTAATCACCCAATGCGGAAAGAGGTATATTGATTTTGATAAGTATCAGTGTCACCCATGATCAGAACCTAAAAACAATTTTAACACCACGTGATTCACCCTTGAGGTCAATGTCAGGCTACCCTAGCCAAGTTTTCCTTATTAAGGAATGAAATATTGATAAGATTCTTTTGACTTAATAGGAATTAGTACTAACGTTTGTCAATTTTTGAATTAGCTGCAGTGGAGACTATCAATTTAGATAAAGGAATAAAAGTTTTAAAACAAATTCATCCATAATTATTATCTTGTTCATGATTAGTCTCAATAAGAGTTGAATTCTAAGGAAGACTATTGTTTAGACAAAATTATTTTTTGGAGTTGGAGGCTATTTTTCAATTTCGTTAAGATTTGATGACAATTAATTTTTCCCATGGTTACATCAATATGCCTTTATCCTTATTAAATTTACTTTTTTTATATTTGTGAGCAATGTTGCAGTTAGACAAATCCTGGACTATGACATCACCACCTTCAATTCCAGACCCAGTTTGCTCAAACATATTTTTTTTTTTTCAGGAAAATGGGCATCTTATGAAGACGATTCCCAGGTGACCTCCTCAATGGGATGTCCAAATCCTTTGTCTTAGTAAACGCTTTCCTCTGAGGATTTTGGACCTAAAATGCATTCCACCTCATATTCTGCTTCACCAGGATTTTCTATTCATAGTAACCTAGTATATCCACTACAGTATAATAGAATCTAGGGTTAAAGTCGGTGAAGAAGGTGAAGTTATAGGGAAAATAAGCCAAAAGTCAAAGAAGTGAGCTGTGAGCAGAAATCAACGTCCCGTGACTTTGATAATATACCCATATGTACTACTGAGTCAATCACACAAAACTGTTCCAGGTAATTGAATAAAGAGACTCTGGGAACTTAGCAGGTTTGGGTAAATACATAGTAAATTTGCACAAAATTGCACGCTGTGGACTTAGTGGAATAGTAAAAAGTGTGGGGTTTTAGTTTAGTCAAAGAAGTCAAGTAAGACAATAGTTGTTGACCTAGCTAACCATTGCAGGAAAGAATTTTAGTAAAGTTATTATATTAAAAATGGGCTAAAGGGTAATAAATTTATACTATGAAAACATTTATTTAAGGCTTGGAGTATACTATCATATTAAAGTAAAAATATATCACCAAGATCCAAGATTTTAAGGGTGAAATTTGAAGCCAAACATGAAATGAACCCCAATCTTTATGGAAATTTCAGCATTTTGCTTTATCAAGATTTTTCAAACTTAACCAAACTTGATTCCCACATACTTTTGTCAAGAATTTTTGAAACAATTTTTATCTGAATTTCCAGTTAGCTTGGCACCACAAGGATTCATCTTAACATGTAGGACCAAAGCTCACATTCTATCAATGACAATAAAGCGGTAGCTGGTGTCATTTAGGGACTCTCTCCTTGGTCCTTGATCTTTACCAAACTTAGAATTGTATTGGCAGCAAACTCTAGAATATGTCACTAACTGTGACTTCGCCCTCCATTCTTGGACAGTGTTACACTCTACCAGAGGAAACGTTAAACATAGTAAAATCTCTTTAAGGGTGGCCAGCTTCATGACTTCCAGAAATGCTTGATAGTAAGGGGTCTAAAGTGTCAGAAAGTCTTATGGAAGGTGTATATTAACTCTTGGGCATTGGCTCAGTATCTGTGTTTCCTCAGCTGTTCTCAGTTTTTATTGTAGCTCTTCCAGGACATCAAATACTGAAGGTGATGTTAAGATAGGTGGGGGCAAGGATAGTGTCACCTTTGTATTTTAACTCACCATCTACAATCACTGGCTTAAGATGAGAAGGCATAGGGACGTCATATGGGGTCAAGAGAAAATGGTGAGGGTGCTGAAGACTTTATAAAAGGGGGTAGGTGTTGAGAATTTATTCTAGTGAAGCCTCAACTTTGGGTTACAATTTAATTATTACTATAATTGATCTCAACTTATTATTATTGATATTAACATCAGTTTATACTTACTATATAATGATTAATCAGAATTAAGGACTAGAATAATTACTTTAGATTATCAAGCAAAGTTTTATCAGGCCTAAAGCTCAAATTTCTAATATTTTTTTAAGCACTGAGAGATTTCCCATAAATACGCCAGTTTACAACCTAACAAAATCTTCTTTAATCACCCCAGTAGTGCTCCACTGGTCAGCGAAATAGGGAAGGATGCCTGAGCTGAATTGCTATTTTCATGAAAATAAACCCAAAGTTATATTCAATGTTTTATTCCTCTAGTCGCCTCATCAGCCACCTTATACCACCCATTATAACTTAACCTCTATTGGATTCATAATGGCAGATAATGAGAACCACTTGACTGTGCTATCATTATTTTTCTCAGTCCAGTCTCAAGGAAGAAACCTGATCAATTATAACTATAAACCTGGACTGTTCCATCACCTTTTACATTATGAATCTACTCCTACTTTTACACGTGAATAACACTATCCCTCATCACATTTTTGATTTTAACCTGGCACTTTAAATAGTACCTACCTTTTTATTAATAAAATACTTTTTACACCATATATTCATATAATAAAAGTTGTTTAATCCTAAAGCGTAGTTTTGTCCATGACAATGGCTTAGAAATATATAAATAGAATCTTTAGAGTAGTTGTATATATACTAAAGGTTTAGGAGCTCACCGCTTAATCTCTCTATATGGTAAAGCTTGAGATGGAAGCAAACAATAACCTGTGTATGTAGCATGTAAAGGGCGTTTTTGTTACACAAGTGGTGCTCACTATCAAATATTGTTGGTTGACCCAAATACTAAACCCTTTGAGAAAATTATTGATGCTAATAGATTACCTTATTGATGGATCCCTTAATCCCTCCCAATTTATCAGCATAATCTGAAATATTAGTTCAGCTAGAAACTTCTTTAATTAGATTGATTGGTCTCAATTATCAGTGCTATTACTAGCTATGATATAATTCATGCCTGATTAAGAGGCCTCTTAGGTGTAATGTGGTATTATGACATTAAATTATTTTCACCTCTAAAAACAGTGCAACAACATTAATGTACCAAGGCGGAGCTTAGGTTTTGGTTATATGAAATTGACTAAAAATGCACTTAAACATGGATAGTCTGAATATGGCATACCTAGTGCTATGGGAGGCCTGACGAAGTACCAATTTTGGGTGCATCATATTTTATATTTTATTTCTTTTTCCTCTTTTTTTTTTGTTATTTATCAAGATATGACGTAGCTCCAATTGTGCTGGTTTTGGGATGATTATACATTGATTAAATGTTATTATTGCACCCAAAAACCTCCCAATCATAAAAGGTAAATTGCCTTTTATTTGCCTAAAATGATTGTTTTTAGTCAATTAATGGCCAAATTGACTCAGGAAATTATTTATAGCCGTTGCTATGACCAGCAGAGAATTACATGGTATTAATGAACTCATCTAGCAGATGATCCTTGGCCAGGAGATGCCTGAGAAGTATACAATACCAGCGATTGGCTGACTAATATTCCATCAAAGATCATCAATAATCCTTAACCATTGTTTATTGTTTTTAATCACTATTTATCATATGTTGCCTATCAATCGCTCCATCTGTTATTTACTGTCTATATTGATAAGTAGTGTATGTGCCTATAATTCCCAAAGTGGAGGTCTCAATTTCTTTTCCTGATGGAAAAGTAGTCTCAATTGTTTAAAAAGTATTCAAGGTGGGTTGAACTTGAGACTCAATACTACGCCAAGAATTTTTCTAGGCAGTACAGGTTTTGAACTCAAAACCTGCACTAGGGTGGAGGCAGTTTTACCTGCCAGGCTAACCACCCTTCACTCTCGATTGTTTAGAAGAATTTCATATTTTTGGCTACTAAGACAGAAGGCCTCATATTTTTTAACCATTAGAATTAAGAACAGTGAGACTACTAGATTACTTGGCCCTTTTGTAGAAGATCAGAGTATTTACTTCCTAATTACAAGCAGGTGTTTTCTTTATAAAGTGAGTATAAATCCTCAATATCCCTTTTTAAGTATTTTTAGCTTGCATCATTAGCTAAAACTTAACATTTTGGTGCCCACAACAGGCAGTGAATACTATTATGCTAGATACACTACTTACAATAGCGTCAATTATCAACCTTGTAAAAATTTATAGGTTTTCTGATTACTCTCAGTTAACCCCTATAAATATATTACTTTCACAGGTTTGGATTTTGTGCAACTCTTTATGTTTATGATAGTAGTTGATATAATTATTAATAACAGGTTGGTGACTAATATCCAAAGTTGAATGGAAGTATTAAAATTTAGTCCAACTCTTGGCCAGTATTTCCTCTCAAATTACTTATGATGTCCTTAATAGGATTTGTTCCCTTGTACCAAATAACTTAATCTATGGTCAGATCCCTGTTTACAGTTTCTCTTGTTTAACACACTGTCAGCAGTAATCCCTAATTTGATTCAGCTTCTTCTCTAAATACCCACTCAGATTCTTACACTTTATCTTAAAGAGTCTCCCAATTATTTCACACAGCTATAATATCCCTGAGAAAGATTATAACTCAAAATGGATTCTAATATAGTTTACTAACATAATACTCTAGTAAAAGTGATTTGGTAGGGAGGATACCCCAGTGGTAGAGTATAGACCCTCTACCACTGCCTCCCGAGTTTGATCCCAGTAATGGACTTTGGGTAGGGGACGATTTTGACTGTGTTGGTTTTGCGCGCCAATGCCCCAAACCGAGATAGCAAATAGCAAAGGCGGTCCATGGAGTTCCTAGCCTATCATATGCTGCGCATGGAGGTTTTCCAGGTTTTATCCTCCTTTCCCATTTTCTTCACTTCCCTGATCGGTGCAGTATCATCCTCAGGTCGGCCCACCTCAAATAAAATTTACAAAAAAAGTGATTTAGTAATTGATGTTTTTTCTAAAACTACCATAATTGATGATCTTTATTAGTGAATTCTTTAAGAATTAATAGTGGGGAATTTGGTGCACAACACTTGGCTGAACCTTATTGATGAAATGGCAGCTGTTGCCATTGAATCACCCATCCTCATCTCAGAAGCGATGGTCTTCTCCATCCTGGATAGGATTCCATCATTGGACATCCTTGAGATCTAAAACAGAAAGAGTCGGAAAATGTGTCCCTAATGGTTTCCTCTCATTCCAAGCAATCCAATCATATTTGGCAAGTGACCTGCTTAGGTAATTGGACTTGTTACCCATTAAGGCAGGTCACAAACCAACCGATCAATTTGCTAGTTGCAGGCGGCATCACTCACCTTGCAACTAACTCTTTAAATTCCCAATCAGTTGGAGATGAAACCTGACAAATCCCAATTGGTACAATTGATAGTTAATCAACTATCAGATGCCCCTATTTCATTAGCAACTCTTCCCAACGAGATCTTAAGCATTCATCAGATCGATCCCTGACAGATCTGACCAGGAAAATAACCTAAAATCCCTCAGAACATAATTGCCCCAAAATCAGGGTAGACTGATAACCAATATACTTTGCATTAGGGAATTATCCCCTAGCAATCTATGGTAATATAGTCAGCTGGGAATATGGGCAAAAACCCCAACGCATCCCATCTTTTGCCTAGATTTCCAGTAAGAAAAGGATCAGGGAAGGTGAACACCACTTCGGAAACTTAGTCAAATACTTCTTTTGTTCAAGTGGAGTACAATCATCAGTACTCAACGCTGCTCAGGACAACCTTCAGCATGCAGCTCTCCTCCTCTTCCTCCTCGCTACTGCTTACTCAGAGCGCTGTCCCCACAACCTTCTGTCGTGCCAGGCTGACCAATTTACTCATGAAAATATTAATCCTGGGATCCAGTTTTTCCCCTTCAGGGAATATGACCCATGTCATATTCAGGATTTTTGGTCCGGCGCCCTCAATTTTCTGATGTTCTCCTCATCATTGACAGAATATTCTTGCCGTTGATGTTTGTTTAATGGCCCAATTAAGGATGCTCATTGATGTATACCCTTGTTATTTTCTCTTAGTAACCTCTTGGCTCATATCATTCTTAAATCTTCTCTGGAGAGCTTATCCCATTAATTTAGAGATTAATTTATCTGAAATTGGAGTTTGATTGATTTCAGAGTGCATAATGTCAATTATCATATAAGTCCGACATCCCCCTCTCATCTAGCTCATATGTCAATTCTGAGTTGAGGTACCAACAGCTGCTCAATAGTTTATTGATCAAGACCTTCAGCTCTTCCAGAGGATGAGTT
This sequence comes from Massospora cicadina, assembly GCA_022478985.1. Classification (NCBI taxonomy): domain Eukaryota; kingdom Fungi; phylum Entomophthoromycota; class Entomophthoromycetes; order Entomophthorales; family Entomophthoraceae; genus Massospora; species Massospora cicadina. Next base: position 39,471 of record JAKSZP010013252.1, read on the forward strand.
TATCTGCACGCCAGAACCTTTTCTATGGTCTTTCCAGGACTCATACTCCTAGTCAAGTACCAGTATCTAATCCTTCCATGGAACTACTAGAAATGGTAACCAACCCCTTTGAAACCAGGTTGGAGTTTGTCTCAAATGACTCGCAACCAATCCTTCCTCTGTTGTCAATTCCAGAGTTAGATTTTGAGACTATCCTGGATTTGGCTCCTTTTACAGATACTCCTAACATCATTGTTAAACCTCCTGAAGAAATGCCCTTTGCTCTTGATTTTTCATTCCTCACTGGATCAGATTTGCTTCTGGAGTCCAACTTTCAACTCAGTCTATATTACATGACAGCTGTCTTGACCACCAAACTAACCATCGGCAACAGCGTACATTTTGAACTCCCCTATGAAGAATTAAGGGACCAAGTCACTGAGGCTTTATCCATAGCTCTGAATTCTTCCAATCTTGAAAACATCCTATATCAGGATATTGTAGCCTATGTTCTTTGCTTTGCCAGCCAAGCTTTTCAAAGTTGGGCCACAAAACTTCCAGCCTCTCCCAGTTTCATTTGCTTTAGCTGCTTCAGCTTCCAAGATTCTCGTAGTTGTTGCTTGCAGGATGCCATTCACTCCTTGTATGACTATCTCATTTCTGACACATCCCATCGGTATCTTCTGCTGATGGCTTTGATAGGGGGCATGATTCAGCAACCCCCATCTAGTATCCCTTGCTCGTTGCCAGCCCATATGTCCAGTGTTCTTGACAAAACCCATTGGCAAGCACTCAAGACCAATCTTCTGGCTCTGGTGCCATATTGGGATTACTCAGGGTTATTTGCCAACTGCCTCTTCTTATACTGTTGCTTCCCTCCCGCTCTAAAATATCATGGTTGGCTTCTTCTGACGTTTTAATTTCCCTTTTCCTAGTCACTTTCTCGCAGGGATCTGCGTCCACTCAATGAACTTGGTTTTGAGTAGGCCTAGCCCTCGCTAGCATCCAATCTCACATATATTTTAATGGGTTCTTTACTCCTACTGTGATCCATCCTCCCTCCCCAAGAGGTGACATAGGCGGAACCATCCCCAAATCAAGGATAATCAATAAAAAATAAAAACCATAAAACATATTGGTTTTTAAGCTGGTTTTTAATAATCTTTTTCCAATATTTTTATCAATATTTTATTTCTTCTTCTTTTTTTCCATAAGACTTGTACTTGTTTCAGTTCAGAGGTCCATATTTTTATTATATTCCCTCAAACTGGATCATAGGTATACAAAAATCTACCAGTCTTTTATGGTTCAGAAGTCCTTTTTTGGACTTGACCAAATCATTTGGACATAACCTACTTAATGGTTTAGCAGTCCTTTAAAACTCTTTTTTATTATTCTATTCCTTGATCCATCGCTTTAAATACTTAGCATGGACTCAATTTACTATCCTTCCATCCAAGAGGTTCTTGATGGATTAGGCGTCCGTCCCTGTATTGGCAATAATCTCAAATGGACCCAATCACAACGCGTCCAATTTTTTCTTCTCCCAAATACCATGTATATCACAATAGGCAACTCTTTCGCTTATTTGATATTCTGATAAGGCCAGTCAGTTTTTATTGTCCGTCATTTTTTGCTCATATCCTTTTCTTCAAATTAGTATCAAATGCTTGCAATTGCATTTTGATCAGGATATTCATCAATTAGTTCAGGTACTGCTCAGCACTCATCCCCAATGTTGGTTCCACCACCAAATATAAAATCGGTGGCAATGCGGCCTTCCTCCCATATAGCAACTCAAATGGCGTTTTTCCCGTTGCTGTATGATGACTGATATTGTAGGCAAACATCATAAAACTCAGATACGTTCCCCACATGGAAGTTCTTCCTAGGGCTAGCTTCCTCAGCGTTGCAGCCAGCGTCCCATTAACTCGCTCCTCCAGTCAGTTCATCTCCAGCCATTTAAATACAGACAAATCTACTTGGATCCCCATTATAACATTTGAATGCAGGATCACATGAGATATGAATTTGTCCTATTGTTGCTCAGCAGGACCTGCGGGCATCCATGTCAGTATACTACTTGATCTAGGATGAACTTTACAGTACTGGTAGCATCTACTTTCGCCAGGGCCTTCATCTTGACCCATATTGTCAGATGATTGATTGCAACTATTATGTACTTGACTCCCCCTGCGCTCATTGTCAGAAGTCCCATCACATTAATGGACACCATATGCCAAGAAAATCCAGGGTGGACCAGTTGGTATCCAGTCATATTCTTATGTGGCTTGTGCAACTGGCACTCCACACAACAAGCTAGGTATTCTGTAACATCATAGTTGATTGACTCCAAGTAGTAGTACTGGCGGATATGGTTGGTCATTTTTCTCAGGCCTCCATGCTTGAGAACCTTATGAGCGACTTGAAACTAGCTGCTCTTTCCAATGGCTTTGGGAATAGTAACTGCTTCCCATTAATCATCTTGAAAACATGTCCATCCATGGTATTAGAGTTTTCCATCACTTTTTAAAGCACACCTTGAATTTCTCAGGGCTCATTCCTGATTTCTCAAATGACCATTCTCTTGAATAGCTCATCCTCCTGCTGGTATACCATCTGGACAATTGGTAACTGCGATAAGCCATCAACATTCTGATGAGAAGCCCCCGCTCAGTAGACAATCTCATAATCATAAGCTTGTAACTTCAATGCCCATCAGGACAGTCATCCCTCTGGTTCTCAAAAATTGTGCAGCCAACGCAATGAGGTGTGGTCTGTCACCATTTTGAAGTGCATTCTGTGGATGTACACCTGAAACTGTTTACAGTCATAAATGATTGTAAGGCATTCACTCTCAGTTATGGTGTAGTTCCTCTCAGTGGCTGAGAGTGTCCATCTCACATACATAACCAGATGTTTGTCCCCAAGTTCATCTAATTGCTCAATATGATGCCAATTGCCATCAATATGGCATCAGTTTGTATAATAAATTCTTAATCAATAATTCAGATATATTAAAATTGGAGAATCTATCAAGTACTGGCGTAACTCATCAAAGGATTTCTGTGTTTCTTCATTTCATACGAATCCTTTCTTTTGATCACTCAACAGAAGGAATAAGGGCTCAGCAATTCTGGAAAAATCCCAAATAAATATTCTATAAATCTAACCACTCCAAGGAACACTTGGATATCTTGGACATTCATTGCACAGCCATTCGTTCTATGGATTCAATATTCTGGGCTTGCAGATGAAGTCCACTAGAGTTAATCACGAATCTCAGATATTCCAACTCTTTCTTGAAGAATTGACACTTCCTCAGCTTAATCTTCAGGCTGGCTGTGGACAGTCTCTTGAACACTTCCTCCAAGTGGTGAAAATGGTCACTAAACGTCCTACTGAACGCATTGATATCATCCAAGTACACCAGGACGCATGGCAACTTCAAGTCATTTAATATAGTGTCCATGCCCTCTGAAACGTCGCAAGCGCATTGCACAGACCCTGGGGCCTCCTCATTGGTTGATATAGCCCCTGTGCAGTAATAACACGCATTTTTCTTGGTCTTCTATTGGCAAATTGATTTACCAATATCCCAATATCAGATCCATTGCGGAGAAATACTTCACTTCTCCCAATTGATCTAGCACATTTTTGATTATTAGTGGGGGATATGAATCCTTCTTCATAATATTATTCAGGTTCTGATAATCGATCACCACCCAATTAGAGCCATCCTTTTTCTTCATGATAAGAATTGGACTCATCCAGGGACTCAATGATGGAACTAGAAGCCCATGCTCACTAGTTTGTGTTTTTTTCCACTACCACTTTGGCCGCTTCAACCAACAAATCGGTCTCATTCTGATCAGCAAATTTTTCCTGGTATCAACCTTGCAGATCACATCTCTCACACATCCCAAATCATGGTCATCCTTGGTGAATACTTACCAATAATTTTTAAATAATTTGAGCACCTCTTCCTGACGTCCTTCCATCAGATCAGTGAGTTGCTCTCAAAAACCAAGAGATTGATACTCTCAGTTATCATGACTGGTAATCCCATTTCATTGATGGTCTTAAATCGTGGAATTTCCTCAGTTCAGCCATCAGGATTAGGTGAACAAATGTGACGATCTGATTCCTTTCAATATTTATTGGGTTTTCAATTAAATTCTCCAGAAGAACTCAATTATCTCCATGGCCAGCATTATTATTCCAGGAGCCACCCAAGGCTCAACTCTGGACCTCTTCCAGGGGCTTCTGACCTTCCCATACAGCAGCTCCGGTATCTCTAATGTCACCCCTAGGTTGACTATTATTTGTGATCCCAGCGGTATGGTTTTCGCATTCTTGATCGTCAGTGGAATTCCCAAATTTTGTAGGATTTCTATCAGCATTTCTCGTCACTTACAGCCAACTAGTTGGCATCAAATTGGGACAATGACATCATTGTATATCAAGTTGATAAAGTTTTTTCACCTACTCAGTGGAGCTTCCCCAGCTTTTTAATAGACTAATGGTAACTTCTGACTAATAAGCTCAACATATTATCCTCAAAGTAACATTTAACTCTGTACTTCTGTATAAATCCCATCCCAATCAGAATGTTATAGCTTTAGTTGGCCAAAACTATTGCTGGCGCAGATACCACCAATGATCTGAATTGAAGTGGCAGAGTACTATATGCTCCACATGAGATAATGGTATTCAGCCCAGCTGTCCCATATTCTTTCTTGTGTTCCAAGTCAGGTTGTCAAGAGAGTGTCTGTAACTCTCTCGTTTCCAGCAAGGTGATGTGGGATGCAAACCCACATTGCTAGGGAACTAGCCATTAGGAGAATGGGAAATAAGACACCTCAAACGGTGCCTGTGCAAAAGATACCCCAGGCAAGGGTGTAGAGCGCAACATATAGTACCAGGTAAGTGAGAAACATCACAGCTTGAGTGGACCCCAGAGAGGAGTCCATAATCAAGTGTAACTTGAGGCCAGTAGGCTTGTGTGCCTCAATCTGGAGGGGATCTGGGTGGCCCAAGGGAGCACCTGGGATTTTGATAAATTGTGATAAAAGGTAGTGGCCCACATAGTTGGAGACCTCCCTGAAGAGGTCCACCACCAAGTTCGCCCAAGGAACCATTAGCAAAACGTAAAATAACGGGTAGATTTATTTAAGAAAGTTGACCAACGAGGAATGTTGGTCACAAAAAATGTATTTAAAGTGGGTCAGGGAAATTAAGGTTCTGCGGAAGTGTACCCAAGCCTTGACACTACAATAAACAGACGCTTCCATCCATTTTCATAAAATCCACTGAAAGTGCCTTCACTTGAGTAATCGATTGAAGCTGTATTTTACCCAATCTTAAAATTTCATAACTATAATGGGATTCGAACCCTTGCTCTCCAATTAACTGAATCGAACTGTCTTTGCTTGTAACATAAATCATTCATTTCAGTGCTTGAGCCGAGATAAGAGGCTGGGCGTTTTGCACCACATTAGTATCAACCTGGGCATGCTTTGCTTGCATCCAGCGTTGATCTAAGGTGTGTTTCAGGTCAGGAAGGGCCTGAAGTTTCACCTTCTGGGCCTCCTGTCGCCCAGCCTTATCTTTAGCATCAGTTCCCACTATTAAGTCATCCAACCATGACACAGGTGAGATCTTCATCCTTTTCACCAGCTTGTTCAAGAAAATTATAATGGGCGCTCCACTGCCAACAATTGCCTCACCTGTACTTGATTCACTAGTATATCTATATATGTACACTTGGAGTATTGTAATACGATATTTACTGAGTGTGTAGCACATTATTAGCTGAATTGAGGGAGTGAATGATTTGCGCTAATAAATCAGGAAACATTTCTTTGATTACGCAGAGGGGGATTGACAGGTTTGCCTCATCTAATCAAACTTTAGTCAATTCTTCAGGATCATCTGAAGCTCAAACCTTATCCACTAGTTGTTGGGCGTACAGCCAGGCAACTTATTTGATTATCTCAGGGTCAATCCACTTTGCCCTGGATCTTGTTACCCCATTCACTTCCAAATTGATTAATTGATACAGCTGATCCTGTACGTCTTCATCCACAAACAGATCACTGATGTCAATTTCCGTGTGCATAATATCAGGAGGAACAGGCTTCTCCGCAGCTCTAGACTGTTCCCCATCTAGGCCGCCAGCCCTTTTCCCAACTACTTTGCAGTTGCAGACTCTTTTGCTTGGAACACATTGATTTGATCCTTGGGTTCCTTGCAATGTACACCTAAATGTCCCCTTCCTCTGCATTTGTAACAGACTTTCTCCTTCTTATTAATCCATTTAAAGTCTTTGGGATTATCCCCTGGCACAGTTCAGTTATTCATCTCCTTAGCACCCTCAGTCCCCTTCGTGGGATTCAAAATTCATTATGGGTTTAATATGAAACTTCTATTTGGGGCATCAAAAAGCACCCAAGTTTATAAATTGTCTACCATCTGAGAGGTGGTAATTTCTGTCATGAACACGGAAGACATCATTTGGTGCAAATCAAGGTAGGGCCAAATGACCGCTTGTAATGCAATTCTGGAATCAAATCATCCAGCTTTTTTCTCCAAACAGGATTTGCGATTCCTGGTAGAAACAATCAGCAAAGCTTGCTAAAGATTCATCTTTATGGAATTAAATGCCCATAAACTCTTGTTTGCACTTTGACATGCACATCAGGCTTCCAAATTTCTTCATAATGGCTGCTTTGGCCTCTGCATATGACTAAATATCCCCCTCCAGGTGGGGAAACACTAGGTTTTGACAACTGGTATCTAGGCAATTTATTACCATCAATGCTTTTTGAAAATTGCCATATCCATACATTGTCATATTGAACAATTGGAAAATTGCTGGGGTGGTATCCAGATGGAAAGTCAGCAACTTTGGTGTCGCTTTAAATTCCTCCAAGGTTTCTCTATCCACCTCTCTGGGTTTGGCTACTTGGCTCACTTGGGGAGTGATTTCAGGCATCATATCCAAAATAGTGGTAAAAGTGGGCGGCATGTGTCTTGGGGTAGTCGTCTTCCCAATTATTGTATGGGGAGTTCTTTCTTTGGCATTGGTTGCTGCATATGGCTCACATTCACATTTTTGAGGCTTTAAATCCTTGACCTGTTCATTCAGCCACCTAATATGACACTGAATGCTTTTAAAAAACACAAACTGCTTCATGCTTTATTTTTAGAAATAAGACTTTTTAGAAATAAGTCCCCTTCTTTCATGTTTGATGATGTTACTTTTCCAAGTAACTCATTCCCAAAACTCATGACATTATCGACCCCTTCCTCCATCTTGGCGACTCTCTCCCTTTAGGCTGCAAATTCTCAATGGTCCGCTGAGTTCAAGGCGTTCTGATTAACGGTTGCCAACTCCGTCCATGGTTTTCTTTTCTTGTCTTTATATGACATCATTGTTAATCTCTTTTACTTAACTACACTCCTGTAGTGGGCATCACATTGTATAAACTTATAGGTTTTATGGATATTATTGGTTAATAACCCCAATAAATAAATCACTTGCACAGGTTCAGATTTTGTGCAATTCCCCGCATTGTATGATAGTAGTTGATATAATCGTTGATAATAGTATGGCGACTATTATCTGTAGTTGAATGAATGTTTTAGATTTCAGTCTAACACTTGACCAGTACTTCCTCTTGAAATACTTATGTTTTCCTGAATAGGGGTTTGTTCTTTCATATTGCCTAACTTGATCTAAGCTCAGATCCCTGTTTACAATTTCTCTTATATGACACACTGTTGACAGCAATCCCTGATTTTATCAGCTTCTTCTCTGGATCCCTGCTTAGATCCTTACACTCTATCTCAAAGAGTCTCCCAACTATTGCACACAGCAATAATATCTCTGAGAAAGATTAAATCAAAAATGGGTAATAATAAAGTTTACTAACATAATACTATAGTAAAAGTGATTTGGTAATTGATGATATTTTTCTTAAACTCTCATAATTGATGATCTTTATTAGTAATTTTTTAAAAGTTTGTAGTAGAGAATTTGGTGCCTAACCCTCAGCTGAACCTCATTGATAAAATGGCAGCTGTTGCCATTAAATCACCCACCCTCATCTCAGCAGCAATAGTCTTCCCTATACTGGCTAGGATTCCATCATTGGACATCCTTGAGACCTAAAACAGAAAGAGTCTAAAAACGTGTCCCTAATGGTTTCCTCTTGATCCAAGTGAACCAACCATATTTGGCAAGTGATCTGCTTAGGTGATGTGACTTGTTACTTAAAAAGGCAGGTTACAAACCAACTGATCAATTTGCTAGTTGCAGGCAGCATAACTCACATCACAACTTACTCCTTAAATTCCCAACTGGTCTGTGATGAAACCTGACCGATCCCAAATGGTACAACTGATAGTTAATCAACTATCAGATGCCACTATTTCGTTGGCAACTCTGCCTGACAAGATCTTAAGCATTCATCTGGATCAATCCCTGACAGATCTGACCAGGAAAATAACCCAAAATCCCCCAAACATAGTTACCCAAAATCAAGGTCAATTGATACCCAATATACTTTGCATTAGGGAATTATCCCCTAGTGATCCCTGGTTTTCTAGTCAGCTGGGAATATGGGCAAAAATCCCAACAAACACTCAGAAATTTTCACAAAAGTATGGAAACAAGAAAATAGACATGTACATTGCAATTTACATTTTTTCATGCCCTCCATCCACCAATGAAATTTGGAATGTGTTTAATTAATTCCCTTTAAGATACAAAAAATAATTTTATATGGATCTAATGTCCAAAGCTGTCCCAAAAAATTCCCATCCTTCCACAACAATTACTTCTCACATAAATGCAAGTACAGACTTCAATGATCCAGAAGAAAACTCAAACAATGGTGGAAAGTCCTTTGTGAAAACCCTTCACACAGGCTTCAGCAATTTTTATCTACATTAGGTTCAAAGCACACACAAAATTCCGTTTTGTTAATAGACCTCATGACACTCTAATGAGTAAGATCTTGAAGTGTTGACCTACTTCAGATGCCAGGTTCTTTATTTGGGATTAAAGTTAGAGTTATGAACGCCTATTATATGAGGACAATGAATCAGATGGTGATAGTAATTAGGATATAAACTCCATAAAGATAAAACTAGAGCTTTATTCTCTTTTGATCTACTTGTACAATGGCTCCCTGCCCTGATCTTCCTTATCATAAGTAGATTCCTGACTTAATATGACATAAATTTATTAACTGTTAAAGCTTGTATAATTCAAATTATCCAATCATGTTCTGCTAAAGATTGTTTTTCATTTGTCTAAAATTAGAGGAAATTATATGGGTTTAATGTTCCCCAAACCTTTACCCATGAGCCTCACCTCACATCACTTAACCAGCAGGTCATGATTAAGGTCTTTATAGGGTCCACAGACTATTATGCGTCCCGCTGTAACCCAGCTCAGCCTCAAGGACAGTGCCTTACCAACATAATATTTCAAGACAGCGTTTCCTCTGGCGCATCTGATATTAGCTAAACCATCAGTCCTCTTAGACAATGGTAGCAGTATTAAGGAAGTTTGTACATTAATTAGTATAATATAATTCTAACTCAATCAACATTATTTTTTTGACTAACCAAAGAAGCCTCAAATCCCAGGTCAATAAATAAAGTATGATTATTTGGATCTGCTAGGCCGCAAATTTTAAGTTTCATTTGTACTAGAATATTTTTTGTCCTTAATTTCAAAATGTTTGATATAATATATAATAAATTAGACTTAAGCTAATACTAATATCTCTCATATCTAATCTACCTGACGATTCAGGTCTAAGCAGCCATATAACACTTCTCTTTGCTTGACTGGATATAAGCGGAGGGTATCTTTCCTTACTAATCACAATGTTTAACTTATCGCAATCCTCAAAGTACAATTGCTATCTAAGTAGCCTTTCTTCCAAGGATAGACGTGTCTTCCAAAGATAAGTTCCTCTATGTGGTGCGCTATTGTTAATTCAGGCGTCCTGCCTTCACTTTCTTGGGTTATTCAGATAGTTATTCCTCATGTTATTGAAGGATTATTTTAAGGCCATCTACAATTTAAGAAGAACCCAGCGAGCCCAAGTCAGTACAAGTAACATCAAGTTCCTCTCAGCAAACTTCTTAATTGATTAAACACTTGTTCAAGGTGCTCTAGGTGTATAAAAACATCTACGAGAAGATATTAATATCATCCAGCCAGCCAGTGCACAGGATAACTTAAGATCCCCCAAAATGGTATCCATTGTGCGCTGAAAGGTCAATGGCGCATTATACAGCCCTTGTGGCATGTGTGTTGGTTGGAATAGACCTTGCACCGCAATAATTGCGCACTTCTCCTGCTCCTCTCTAGGCAAATCAATTTGCTAGTATATGGAAATAAGATCCATTGTGGTAAAGTACTTTGCACCACCCAGATGGTTCAAATCATTGTCAATTATGGCCAACGGGTAGAAATCTTTTTTGGTGATGGCTTTGAGGCAATAACAATTGATTACAACGCGGTTGCTGCCATCTTTCTTCTTTACAATTAAAACTGGACTGGCTCACGGGCTTTTTAAAGGCATGATCATTACGCTCTTCAGTAACATGACCAACTCTTCTCTGGCTACTTCATCACTAAATAAGAGCTCCTGCTCAGCCTAATCCTAATGGGGATGTGGTCCCCAATATCAACAAAATGTTGTACTCCTTTTTCTCAACCTAGATCCTGGACATCATTTGCAATTTTTTTGAGTATTGTTCAAATAATCCAGGGCTTCATCGCTTTGTTACTCCAATAATCCATTAAATAATTCTCAGGGAATTAAAGCATGCGCGACAATTACCTCAGTAGGTAATCCAAAATCAGATAAATTGCTGAATATGACAGCCAATTATAATTCGTCCTTTGGAACCAGATGTATGAAGGTAACCACTTTATATCACTGATCTTGATATCTCAGTGGTTAAATTAACTAATAAGGCGTTGATTTCCTCATGCCCTGTTAAGTATCACAGGAGTTACATTGGGTTCCACCAGATAACAATTCCAAGGCGGTACAACTTCCTTATATAATCCTTCTGGGATGTCAAGTTTAGTCCAATACTCTTACCCAGTTTATGGCCTGGAGCTATCATTGCATCTTTATTCACTCTTAGCGGTAGTCTTCATTTTTCATTTATAACAGTCATCAATGGGCAACTTCAATTATCCCTCTGCATGTATCCATTTGGTATTATCCCATCAGCATAAGAAATAACAATATAATTCCAGCTATGGCTGGTGGGCTTAGTATTAGTGTGACAGTTTATATAGGGAGTGTTTACACAATATTGTTAAGTTTTCTCTAAATCTCTCATGAAATTCCAAAAATCCTTAGAAAACTGGATCTAATAATATATCATATTTGACGTTTAGGAGCACTATTTTGGGTGCTGCTACGACCAGCTCACTGAATTGCAGTGGCAGGGCGCTATAAGCCCTTTCAATCTTAATGCTATTGAGGCCCACTGTCCCATATCCTTAATTATGTTCAGTGTCAGGAGCAATTTTTTACTTCTTGACCAACTTAGTAGAAACAATATTAATGGGCGCTCCAATATCAATATTAGCTACAACTTTTTTTTTAACCAGAATATCAATATAGTGTACTTGTGATAATAATAATTAATAGAATTTACTATATGGATATGAGAGGAGTTTAAATATTAAAGAGTTTGCTTCAAAGTATTTCTTGTATTAGGGCATTTGGTGATGAATGTGTCGATAGGCATGGCTATGTTCACTCCCTTCAAATTTGAAAGTATCTGCTCTACAACTTGGCACTTCAGCTAGGATAATTTTTGATTATTTGCTGCACATACGGTTTGCAACTACTTCAAGTGCTTTAGGCCTATCAACTTTCTTCTGAGAGTGGTTCACTGCATGTACATTTGTGAAGACTTCATTGCTATCATACTCTCATAAATCACATGAGACTGGTGTTTATGGCACAAATAAGAATCCTGCTTCCATTGTGGTTGCTCTTTTCCCTTCTTCTGCTAGTTGTACAGGAGGACAACATTGACGCTATTTTGGTGGCATCTATTAGCATAGTGACCTTTACAATTGCAATTGTAACAAGTGATTTTTCTTAATGGGCATGGCGCCTTCATGTTTTCAAGATGATTAGTTTTAACAAAAAGATTTCTGACAGTTTTCTTATTAATTTCAAATGGTTTCCCTGAAGATGCTCAGGTTCTAATCTTTATCCAGTATTAGAGGATCTTAAGTTTCTCCCTATGAAAGGTGTAAGCCTTGTCCTGGGGAGAAGGTTGACATATAAGCTGTGCAGGACTTGACCATTAATCTACTCAATTGGTCCATGAGTCCCAACTTAAGGTTTAAGCTTACATCATCAATTTAGGTTAAAAGTTTGAAATTACCTGAATTATTCCAAATTCAGCTAATATTCATTTTAGTATCATTCAAAGATATTTCACCTAATCAAGGGCCACATTCACACGACTCCATTACCTGTGGCCCAAAGCTCCTAATATCTTCATCAGCTGCTCATTCTAGAAGCTAGCAAGTTGGAACTCTGAGCCAAAACCATTGTTAGAGCTCCTACTTTATGGTTAATACTAATTTAACTTATGCTATTAAACTATCACCAGGAGATCAAAAAGCTCAGCTGACCTTCCAGGTGGGGTGCAATGAAGGATAAATCACATGTGAATCAAAAATGACTGATGAATCATTCTTCGCCAATCTTGATTAACTATGATTCACCTTATACTATCAACAGCACTAAAAATAGTAGAGTATTATTTTAAATAAAGTACTTTTTCAGCAGAATATACTATATATTATGTATTTATTAATATTTAGTTATAATTTATTATAATGACCAAAGTCTCGTCCAACCCTACGTCTTATGAAGCCCATGTCCTCTTGGCTGACCATGATGCACTAAGCCTCCTGCAGTCAGCCACTATGTCATGATCCTCAGCGTTAGCACCTGCAAGCGCAACTGGCAGAGTTGCGAAAGGGGAGCCATAATTTTGTGAGCATCAGCTTAGATAGTTGAACAAAACGGATGTTGAGAGGATTCTTATAAAGGCAGGCAATAAAGTATTCGTCAAATTTTGATAGGGTTGCACTTCATGTTGCAATGCAATATTGGCATCAAAATTGATCATGGCCTTTGCGCCTGAGAAAATTGAGCTTCATGATAAAATTAATCTGCAAATTTTGTCAAACGTTGTCTTTCTTAAAACTAATATTCATGAACTCAGATTTTCTTGTCAGCATTCTTTCAGACCTCCAGATTCGTGAAGTTTATCCTCTTTGACTTTGCATAAGTATTGGTTTCATCCAAGTGCAGCATAAAATAGTTTGATATTCCAATTGTCTAAGCAGTTGATAATAGTAGCTTCTTTGTTGTGATCACTGGCTCCATACATGTCCATATTTTGTCTCTTAACTAAAGTGACCATGCTCACATTCTTATCAAGACAGGCAGGTTCTAAGATTTGTAGTTATCATTTTCCACTCAGGGTGATTGCGATGCTTTTTTGCTGGCTTGAAACAGGTGTTGCAGGGCGCAGAGATGCTTCACCACAGTTAAAGGAGCTTGGATTTGCTAAAGCAACCATTCAACTTGTCATTTGCCAACGTGGCCTGAAATTAAATTCACTATTATGATAAACAATCCTCAAATATTCAGAGGCATTACTATCAGTAGAATTACTTTGGGCGCTCTGGCTTCCACCATTGTCCCAACCCACAATTTTATGTTCAACATTTAATTCACAGCCCACAGGGCTATGATCTTATGATACTGCGATTGTTTCTTTCAGATTGGCCATTTGCAATTAAAGATCAGAAATCACTTTATCCTTCTCTCTGATTATTTTCTTTAAATTATTCACCTCCATATATAGTATTATTTTACTCATTGGTAAAAGTGACATCTTCACTAAGATTACCAATTTGTTGACTTATAATGTCCGCTGAGTCTTGAAATTTCACAAATCCAGTCTTGGAAAATTGATATAGGTTGGGGGTTTTCCCCTTCTTAATATGTTCACCATCTGACATCCCAGCCGTGAGCGCACAGTTGAAGTTTTGGCCTACTTCAGATGTCCATTCTCTTTCTGGGATAAAATCCGAGTGACAAACGCCTATTGTATGAGGATAGTAGACTATAAAGTGATGCTTAATTTGATATAAACTCCTTAAAGATAAGACTAGAGGTTGTATTCACTTTCAATTTACTTGTACAACGGCTTCCTACCCTGATCTTCCTTATCACAAGTAAATTTCTGACTTAATACAACATAAAAGTATTAACTGTAAAGAGCTTATATATATTAAACTATCTAAATAAAGTTATGTTAGAGATTGTTTTTCATTTGTCTAAAATTTAGAGAAAACTAATAGGGTTTAATGTTCCCCACACCTTTACCCTGACAACTCACCTCACATCATCACTTAACCAGCGGTTTATTATGAGGGTCTTTAGAGGGCCTACAGACTATTAGGCGTCCCGCTGTAACTCAGTTTGGCCTCATAGACATTGTCTTACTGACATAATTATTTCAAGACATTGTTTCCTCAGATGCATCTGAAATAGCTAAATCATCGCTCCTCTTGAGCAACGGTAGCACATATAAAGGCAATTTGTACCACTAATTATTAATTAATTTGATAGTAAACCAATTGACATCAAAAACTAATCTAAACCTAACCAACAAAGCCTGCGTCCAGGTCATTAAGTTGAATATGATCAAGTGGAACTGCTAGGCCGCAAATCCCAAGTTTTTTTGTACTTATATTCTTAGTCCTTGATGCTGATATGTTTACAATAAGGTATAATAAATTAGATGTATACAAATATTATTATCTTTTATTCCTAATCTACATGAAAATTTATGTCCATTCAACCATTCAACAGAATTAATACTTTACCTAATTCATAATTAGGCAGAAAATGAGAACAAACCAAGAAAATGTATAAAAATTTGAAAAAGAAGGTCTTGAGCCACAAAAAAATAATTATGTGACTATTATGAATATGATACAGCCTGATTCCAAATAAAAGTTATCTTTTATCTGGCATATCAGGACATTACAGATGGCTCCTGATTAGTTTTTTTCCAGAGCAAAGAGCAATCCTTTAACCTTTGGAAGTCTTCACTAAGTTCAACAGGATTATAGCCTAGTAAAGTATGCCATTCTAATTGCTTCTAGTTAAAATTACACTGTAATCATGCAGGATCACTGATTGAAACAAATGCAACCACCCTAATGACTTAAATTCTATCATGGGTCAGGCTGGGTGGGTTAGAAAAGAAGAATTAATTAAAAAGAAAAATTATATGAAAAGTATACAGAATATGAAATAAAAATATGATATTTATAATTCAAAGACCTAATTTTATTCAAAAATGAAAGAGACAAATTCAAAAAAGATGTGTTTTGGTTTTTGGCAATAAGTCAAACTGCTACATAAGATTCTCTCCAAAATGAAAAAGGACACACATATGGGAAATGGAGTCCTGTTTAAATTTATTGATGAGAAGACATATATATTCTTAACCTTTGGCTAAATGGATATAATTTTAGCTGCGCATAAGGTCACTGGGCACATAAAATTCAAAAAACCATGGAACAACTAAAGAAGATTATTATAGGGAATTTATGCATTGAAATAGCCATAAAACTTTGAGCTGTTGCAAAGAGTGTCAAGGTGAGGAGCCCTTATGAAATGCTACTTCATACCAGATTGTTCAACCAAAATTCACCTAGTATATCATTCCCATAGACGTGGTTGGATCCCTCCAAATTAGCAAAGAAAAGACTAAATATTATTGCAACAATCAATCACCTAACCAAACGGGTACAGCTGAGCTATTTGGGACGTAGGGGCTTCAATATACCACAAAATTCATCTTGGAGCAGGTTGTTCATTGGAATGAATGGCCACAAAGTATTTTTACAGATAATGGCACAAATTTCACTGCAAATGTTCTTCAGAAACTCTTTAAGCTGATGGGATATGAGGTGTGAAATCAAATCCTTACCACCTGGAAACTAACAGTGCTGTTGAAGTTTTGTATCTTTTGCTTCAACATTGAAATTGAAGCCAATTTGAATTTTAAAAAATACAAAAGAATGCTGCTTGATCGAGCCAAAACTTATGAATGTCAATGCTTTCAACGCCTACTGCCTCAGCTTGGGGTGGTGGTGGGCTGCCATCTGGCATTTTTTGGCCACCACCAAAGCGCCTGGGCTGGCTCTGTTAACTTCCCTAATGTGACCATCCATTATGTCCTCCTCAGGACTTGGCCCACCATTTCGCAAGTTCCCAGGAGGTTCTCTGGAGCCCTTTGGTGCTCCCATGGAGCAATTTGCATTTTGGCCTCCAGGTTCAATATGGGATCTTTTTTCTATATGCAAGCATAGCCATCATTGAGATGGCCACAGCGGTGTTTAAACCTGCTGGCTTCATTGATTTCCATCCCTTTAAGGAGTATTTCAACCTTGTATTCTGTTCTGAGGTCAATGTAATGGAAGCATCTAAGCTGTCATTAATTTATAAAAATATTCCCCTTCTGACTGTTCGCACCCAGCTCCCAGAGGAGTCCACTTTGGTGGTCCAGTTTTCTGGGTTGCCCTCCCAAATTTCTTCTGAACGTCTCCACCATGAGCTCACGGAGGGTTTGTCCATTTACAGCGCAGACCCCATGCTGCAATTTGTGGTTCCAAATGGAGTGGATCGTTTGGCAGGGCCATGTACCTTTGTGACAATCTGCCCATTCCATCGCAAAACCCATCTCACAATTCCCCCTTGCACAGTGATCAGATCCACCCCTAATCACACATTTTGGGCACGCATTGAGAACGGCTACGCCATTTGCTCCTTATGCTTTGAGTTTAATTACTCAAAGTGCAAGTTTACTATGGCTTCCTCCTCCACCACTCCCCCCTCTGGCGTTGGCTTGGCTGCTGCCATGACCAATTTTTTTAGTGGGGCTCAATTATCCCGTCCTCAACCACAGCCAATTCTGGTGTGGCTTCCAAAGCCGCGGCCATACATAATTTAGTTTTTTTAAAAAATCTGGTCAAATGATGCCAACCTGAGCCACTGGCTGAAATAGTTTCAGCTGAGCTGCCATGGTCAACAGTTTACGGTCAACCAGGTGTGGCCACCTTGCCAACTCTGGTGGCTGGGACAGCATTAGCTGAGTCAAATTTATTCAAGTATCTCGATTGAATTGGCAAAAATGACTGATTATATAATGATAGTCTAGATTTTGCATTGGAGGAGTTTTTTGTCAATCCTCCTGAATCGCGCCCCCGCCATTTTCATCCTAAAATGGTTATCCCAAATAAAAAATATAATTAAAATGGCAGTCAAAGCTGGTGCAGCTCCTGTTAACACCCTACTCCGACAGAAACTCCATGGGGCAATGGAACCCCTGGTTGAGGTATTCCTATACCCAATTTCCCTCATGATTTTGAGGAAGATACAAAATATGAAGTTGAGGAGCTCGCTTTTGGCGTGAGCCATGCTTGCATTGATGTGTAAAAATTTTCTCTTTAACCCCGCTTATCCTGAAACCTGCTGGTGCATCAAGTCATTCACTTGTGTCTGGCTCTCATCACTTTTTCTAAGCATCAACTTGCTCAATATGTTGAGGCAATGGACACCGCTAGCCTCATAAACAAAGGAAACTCACATCTATACCTCCTTATACCTCATGTCGCTGATGCACCTACCCCAATGCTGTCTGCCATGGTCTTCCAGCTAAAGCGGATGCCAGACAAAAGTTTCCCCAAAGCTTCCTCCCCTTCTGATATGGCTTCCTAGGCTGTTAGCTGAGGCGCCATATTAGGATTTTTTTATTTCTAATAAATCCCTTTATTTGGCCCGTTTTGCAAATAAAGATGAATGGCGCCCCCCCTTTTATGTTGAGCACACTAGTGTTAAAAAATCAACAATGTTTTTGAAAAAGTTAATGAAATGCTTATAAACATTTTTAGGAAGCTAACTTCCCAAAGAACCTCAGAATGTTTTACATCTCTTAGTAAGCAATATTTACAACATATCGCACCACTTAGCCACAATAATGTCTTCATTCAACTGTTCTATGGGAAGCATTTAGCTTTGCCGCCATTGCTATATCCATGCTCTAAGAACCTCAATATATGACCAATCCACAGTATGTTGAGCTGCTTGCCAAAACTTTAATCAAACTGCAAATCTAGGCCTTTTGATAATAATTTTAAGCTCTGAAAGTCTTGACAAGAAAAAGGCTAGAAAAATTAGTACAGTATCTAAATTTGTTGTGGGTGATAAAGTATTATTTTCAAAATACTCATGGTTTGGGATGAACTCAGAAGTCAAATTGAATTTCATTTGGCCCATTTAATGTAATAAGAAAACTTTGAACTTCACCTACACAAATAAGGAGAAAACTATGAACGTGTATATAATCAAATGAATGCCAAATTTTACTTGATTTAAAATTTAGCTAGTTGATAATGGAAAATATTAAGATTGATGAATGAAAAAGAACATAAAAAGAGAAAAATTTGTTACAAAAATTAATGATATAATATATCTTGATAAAAGTGAAAAAAGGTGAAGATATATAACTAATTATATAAAGGAATTAATTGCTTACTTTGAGGAGGGGAAGGGATTCAGGCTCTTGCTCCTTGGTTGCATGTGCTAAAAATGTCAAGTTGAATCAAAGGGAACTTAGAAAAATAGCTGTAACCACATACAGTCAAACAGGATGAGTGCAAGTTGTGGCTATTTATTAGTACAAGAGGGAAGAGAAGGACAAAGCCACTTCGTTTAATCCACTTAAGGCCAGATTATGATGGGAAACAGACGACCAAGACAAGGCTATCAATCAGAAAATCATTATTTTAGTCATATAACGGGGAGTCACAGTTAACATGGTGTTACACGTTGCCACCATTCTATAAAGGGAGAAATATGTAAAAGCCTCCCAGCGGCATCTGATTTGGTTGAATAAGCATAAGGTGGCCCAAAAAGGCCATCTTGGGAAATTAATTGTCAGATTTGTCATCACAAAGTCATTTGAATGAAAGGTTGATAGAAAAACGAAATTGGGCTTCATGCTTATCATTATTGTTTAATTCAAGAGCAGCATGCGAATTGGCCAATTTTTCTAAGGACAGAGCCCAGGTGGAAAACATATCTCCTGCAAAATTAGTCAACTGAGTAAGGTCTTGATTGTTAATGGAGGGATAGTGATAAGAGCTGAAGAACTGTACTAAACCAACAAATAAAATAAGCATTGTGTTCAAGTGCTGTTTGGACATAGCAAGAGCTATCTAAGGCCCTAAGTACTGCAAAGTATCAAACAGAATCGGAAAGTGTCTAGGTACATAAAACAATTCTGACAGGATAACATCATTTCGTTAGAGTTCTAGAAAGGAAAAATTTGGATCCTTGGGATTTAATATACAATTATTAGTTGCATTTGAAGACTAAGGAGGAACGTGAAAAATTATAAACCATAAACCTCACAGTAATTTCTATGGCCTGAGTAAACCCTACTTGTAATGTTATCAGGCTAATTAGAGGTGATCACAGTAAGCACAGATTTTAACTAGATTAACTTAGGTTCCCACATGGAACCTAACACAAGTTGTAGCCTCATTTTTATGAGACAAACATGAAAACTAATGACATTCTTCATGATTAAGATTTCACACATAATGGTGAAAAATTAAGGATAGATTATTGGTAGACATTGAGGAAAATCAGGAAAACTAGGGTTTGTTTTCCAGTCAAGTGGAGGAAAATGTTAGAATTTGTTGGTTGACTTGTTAAGTTAACCCTTTGAGAGAACCAACAATACTGATAAATTTCCTCCTATTGATGGATCCCTTGATCCTTCCAAATTTATCAGCATAATTTATTATATAATTTTACCATAAAACTGACTTAGTTAGATCGCTTTAGTCCCAAATATCAGTGCTATTATTAGCTATGATGAGTAGTTATGCCCGATTAAAGCGCCTCTTGGGTGCAATGTGGTCTCATGGCGTCAGCTTATTTGAACCTCCTAATCAGTGCACCAACCTTAATGCGCTGAGGCGAAGCTTAGGTGTTGATTATATAAATTTGACTAAAAATGCTCTATAACATATATATTTAAATAGGACATACTGTAACGATCAAAAACGTCCCAGTTTTTGACCGCCATCTTGCCATGGTGGAACAATTTGATGACAAGCTATTGTCTGATATGAGGTTCCTTTGAGGTAATTGTTTTGACTCATCATAATTACCAATTTAACCTTTAATCTAGGGAAATTCAAAAGCAAGAAAAGACAACACAGGTAAGCAATGATTTGACCCCAGAATTAGCCTTGATTTCTTTATTTATGAAACAAACATGAGGACAAACTAATCCCAATAAGATATGGCAATGAGAGCAACACATGAAAAAACACAGAGGATTAAAAAACCCCAGAGGGTTAAGCGCATCTAATTGACTCCCAGAGCAAACAATTTTGCTAAGCCACAAAAACTAGGTTTTCGCAGGATATCAGTTAAGACAAGGCAAGGGCGGTCCTGGGGCCACCAGAGAGACCCATGAGAAGGTGGGAAATGAGAACCATTTATACTCTGAGTTCAGAATTGCGTGGGGAAAACCTCTTAAGGTCGCCCTCCTGGGGAGCCCCTCCTGTACTATTCTTTAGTCCTTAAGAGCATAAAGAATAGCCTGGGAGAGGCACAGCCCAGCGCTAAACCCACATAAACCGCAATAACTAAAAAAACAGGTTTGACTCATAATTCAACTATATAAATTTCTAGTTAAAATGTAATAATTGGTTTAACCCAACCATTGCACATACCTAGTGTTATAAGCAGCCTTCCA
The DNA here is from genome assembly GCA_022478985.1 of Massospora cicadina. NCBI lineage: Eukaryota > Fungi > Entomophthoromycota > Entomophthoromycetes > Entomophthorales > Entomophthoraceae > Massospora > Massospora cicadina. Next base: position 60,384 of record JAKSZP010013252.1, read on the forward strand.
ACGTCCCAATTTTGGGGTGCACCATATATTATCTTTGTTTGTCTTTCCCCGTTTTTTTGTTATAAACAAAAATATGACGTAGCTCTAATCAGGCTGGGTTTGGGATGATTCTGCGTTGATAAAATGTCATTATTGCACCCAAAATCCTCTCAATTATAAAGGTAACTTGTTGGGTTGGGACCATCTAGTACTAAAAAAAAATAAAGGTAACTTGTTTTCGATCAAACTAGTATAATTTTTTAAACAATTAATGTCCAATCAATTTTAAAAGATATTACAAGTCGTTGCCATGACCAGCAGAGGGCTGGGATGGTATGAATGAACTAATCCATAAAGTTGAGTATAGCCAGGAGATTAAGTGGTAAAAAATACTGGCGCCTGGTCATCTAATAAATCATCATAGATCATTGTCAGGATTTCTCTGAATTCTTCCGTTACCAAAACTTTTACCTCAAATATTTCACTGATAATATTGAAGGGGAACTCAATAATCTAATCTTATCAAGTCCAACAAGAATGATCACGTTAATCTTGATCAGGCGATATCAGAAGATTTGATTGCCCAGCGATTGAAAAAATCTATTAAACCACAAACTACTTTGAAACCTATAAATATTTAATCCTTTTGATAAATAAAAGATAGTTTTTATTTACAACCTTATAATTACTATCTTTCATATCTTTTGGAGATTCCATAAAGTAACTTCAAGACTTACCTATCTATTTCAGATGTGCAGTTAAAAACTTCAAAAAGAGGTTCTCACTACATGGGTCTCTCTGAGTTACTCTCTTTTAAAAACGTCAATTACTAAGGTGGATTCTCCTTTTTCACCTGAAGAGTCTCAAGATCATGAGCAAGGCAGTATTTTATGATGGGTCTGTTCCACTAGAACTGAAATCCCAAAGATACCATCTACGTTGAATTCCGTGCCAACTTAGAATTTTATGGTCCCAAATTAAGCTTTATTACGATTTTTAGATATAGCCTGAGTTTTTAGATGCATCATTAATCAGATGCTTGATGGGGTTCTGATTCCTGGAATCCGTTCTAATTGATCTCGGACTAATTCTGTACCCTCCACAATGAGGGATGTATATTAAACTTCTCAAATGCTGAGAATTGGTACCAAGAAATAGTTGCACAAATTTGTACACCCTACTTTATATCATTTAATACAAGTAGTAGGAATATATCATCAAGGGATGCTTATTTTATTAGAAGGATTCCAATCCTCAAATAATTATGTTTCTGAGCTCTTCAAGTCCGCCTCCAAGTTTAATAAAGATAATCCAGACGCCATTATTAGTAAATGATATCTTCTTAGTGAAGTGCAACAACAACTTGTTTAGCTTGATCATGTAATATATAGTTTTGTTGACTCAGAGTTAATGAAGTGAGTCCAGGAAATTCAGGTTGAATGGAGAGACAATTTTCCCAACTCTGTAATCATAATCAATTGATGTAAGAGGAAATTATAATCACATCTTCCAGTTGGAGCAAAAGTACTCTGGAATTTAGATTTCAAGTTAGCAAAGTAGAAAAACCTTGAAAACTATGGGTCCTCAGGGGGAACAAGATCCTCTAGGTGTTGAAGGACCTCGTGGACCACCACGGGGGTGAAGGGCCACATAGACTTTCTAGTGCTGATGAGCCTCGCGGACCCCCTTATGCTGATGGGCATCCAGTATCCCTCCAGCAGGCTGATATTCTTTTGAGCATGATTGAACAATTGTGTGAGCAGTTTTGTAAAATTGCCAAGGAGTGTAATTTAACTCCTAATGGGGTACCTATTGATCCCCTGTTATTGCTTCAATCTTTATCTGACAAAGTGAATAATCTGGGTAAATGTGCAAAGGATACTAACATTTTGCTACAGGCCTGTAAATCTAAAGAGGATATGCTTTATTAAAGATTGAAACTTTGGAACTTAAGTACCATGCACAACAGGAGAAAATTAGGAGTTATCTTAAAAATTGGATGAAAAAGTGGGGCATTCTGATCTAAATTATTGGATTAATGAAATTAGTACTCAAGCAGCTGATTCCTATCCTTAATATTCTTCCCAAGCTTTTGACTCTAACTATTACATCTACACTCACTCAGAACAACCTGGAGTGCATGTTTTAACAGCCAATGCTCCTATGAGCTTTAAACCTGTATTCAAGGATAAGCACACTCATGAGGAAGGCAGTATCATCTCCTTCCTCTATTTATATGAGAAGGCTCTGAGTGAGACCACAGACCATCAAAAAATGAATTGTTTAACAATTCTCTTACTCAATTAGCCCAAGATATCATGTTACCTCATTTGATGACTTGTTCTACTTGGTCCCAGGTTAAGGAAGCATTGATAAGTAAATTTGGGAGTGATCAAACCTTATCCTCTCAGAAACAGACATTTATGGGCATAAAGCTTCATCAAAATGGACTATCAAAGACTTCACTCATCGATTTTATTGGGAGGCTCAGACTTTAGTAGGCTGTGGCCAGTTAAATTTGGATGATTTTATTACTGCTGTTATGTCTGCTTTTACTTTTAGGACTCAGATGCAAGTCTATTTTATTAGCTTAAAAAACTTCATAAGTATCTTAGACATAAAGGAGGCCTTGTTAGAATTGTCTCCTCAATTTGCTGAGAGACCCCAAATCTATGAATCTCGAAGACCCAGTCGTCCTAAAGTATATGCAGTGACTGAAAATGTATGAGCTATTCAGTGTAAGTATTGTCACCAATACTTCCATACAGAAGCTCGTTGTTATAAAAAGGAAGCTGATGAAAAGAAGAAATAGACAAAACCAATAAGACTTACCATCTTAATAATGATAAGAGTATGCAGCAAGAACATCAAACCCCTGTAGAGTATAATAAAAGATGAACATTATTTCTACTACTTGCCCTCCTTGTTGGCTTTACCCTCTCAGTTTGGAAGTATAATCCCCCATATTAATTTTCAAGTGAATCAAAGTAATGCTAAAGCTTTTATTGACACTGTATCTCCTGTGAATGTAGTGTATTATCAAAAGCGATCAAGCAAATCAAATTAATGCCTGATGTAATACATTATGAAGAATACGGCACTGCAGGACCTCAGAGTACTCAATCAATTGGAGCTTTTTCGTCATTTAAATTGAAAATTGGGAAGTAAACTTTTTTGGTACCTGCAATCGTCCTTGATAACTTGAGTTATGACCTTCTCTTGGGAACTCAATTTTTCAGGAAATTGATTGAATTATTAATTACCCTGACTCTTCACTATCTCTTTTGGGGTATAGAGTCCATTGCTTTTATCTGAACGTGCTCATATTTAACATACTAGACGTTGGGTATGTCTGTTAGAAAAATCAAAGAGGTCCTATTACATTCAGTATCATGTTGAAGGTCCTCAAGCAATATTACCCCCTAAGACGGCTGACATAGAAGAAGTAATGCCTATTTTCTCCCCTGAGATCGTGATTATTCATCCAAAATATTAGGTAATTATAAATACATTTTTACATTTTCTAATCCCAAGGGCATTTGTTACAAGTCCAAAGCATTTCAAACTCTTCTGCTAAAGAGATCTTGATTTGTCCTGAGGTATTGGATTATGCATATCCTGTATCATTACCTGTTTTATTGGAAAACCTTACCAATGACCCAAAAATGTTATATCAAAAAATCCAATAGCCTACGTCATATTATTGCCCCTATCTCGAATTTATGATGTTAAAACTTTTGGAAGTCTACAAGACTTTGGTCTAGAACCAGTCAGGAGATTATTACTGTGGTACCTGTAATAGGAAAACAACTTACTAAAGAACAGGATAAACAAGCACTTTCATTAAGCAAGAATACTATGGAATATTTACTAAGCAATACTTACAATTTTAGTAAGATGAAGGGAGTAATGCATACCGTTGGAACTGGAGATCGTTCTCCTATTTGTGCCAAACCCTATCATAAGTCAGAAGTGGAGGAAGCACAGGTCGCCAAAGAATTACATCAACAATTAAAGGATGGATTATTAAAACCCTCCAATTGTCTCTGGGCCTCACCTTTGTTATTGGTGAATAAAAGATGGCTCACACCAGGTAGTTATGGATTATTGCAGGTTAATTACAATTAATTTTCAAGATAGCTACCATCCACCAAGGATTGATGATTCCTCCAGTTGTTAGCTCTCTCAACCTAATTTTTGGCATTTTACTTAGTAAGTGGGTATTGGCAAATCAAACTAGCACCAGGAGACTGAGCTAAATGTGCCTTAATATCTAGCGAGGGCTTATTTGAATCAACCCATATGCCACAAGGGTTGAGTAATGCACCAGCGACATTCCAAAGGGCCATGGATGGTATGTTACGAGACTTAAAGCTGACCTGTGTTCTAGTATATTTGGATAATATTACCGTATTTTTTAAAACATTTACTGAGCATCTGGATCATTTAAAAGAAGTTTTTAGACAAATTCAGAATTCTTCTCTAAAGCTCAAACCCTCCAAATGTTCCCTTTTTAGAATGAATTGGAGTTCTTAGGTCACCAGGTTTTGGCTAAAATTATTCAACCACTTTTAGATAAAATCCAAGCTATTAAATGAATGACACCTCCAACCGTTTTGCAGGACATATAAATCTTCCTTGGTATGGCCAGATACTATCATCAATTTATACCCAAGTTTGCTGATGTGACATGCCCTTATTCAAATATAATTCAAAAAGGGTTTGCCATTTTATTGACCTCAGCTCAGAAACAGTCTTTGAATTTTCTCTAAACTGACTAACTAAGGCACCTGTGTGATCCATCCTTAATTTGATAAGCCTTAGATTCTGCATACTGATGCAAGTAATGTAGCTATTGGGGCTATTATATCCCAGTGTGATGAAGAGCAGATAGACCATTCTGTAACGTTTGAAAGCAAAACATTACATAATAAGAAGATCTCTCTCTCAATTCGCTCACATTTGGTTAAATTGTAGTTTGAAATATAGTAAAAAAGCTCCACTTGTCATAGCCCTATTCAAGTTACCTATGTCAATGCATTCAACGTCCACTGCCCCCAAGTGGGGCAGTGGTGCGCCACCTCCTAATGTTTTTTGGCCATTGCAAAACGTGTTTGGGATGGATTGGCTAGCCCTCCAAATTCTTCAGCACGCTATGTCCCAGCTAAGGACTTAGTCTTACATCTTAATCAAACCCAGGCGGTGCCACGATGCCCCCTCGTGCTCCCCTGGACAACATGCGATTTGGCCTTTAGTTGAATATGGCAAGTTGTTCCCCTATTCAGATAAAGCAATTATCAAATTAGCCCAGGCTGTTATGCAGCCTGCAGGCTTCATCAACTTCCGCCCCTCAATGAGTATTTTATCTTGGCTTCTCAAGTGAAGATGATGCTGAAGTAGCAGATACCATCCCCCTGGTGTTCCAGGGCACCCCCCTCCCAAATACTCGTACCCAGTAGCCCACTTATACCAGTCTTGTGGTTCAGTTTGCAAGCCTCCCTACCCACCTACCACCCAAAATTTTAATTAATGAAGTTATCGCTGGAATATTAGCATATGGTTCCAATCCCATGGTATAATTTGTGGTTCCCAATGGAGCCACTTGCCTTGCAGGCCCCCACGCCTTTGCAACTATTCATCCAGTATCAACTGAAATAGCCCTCTCAATCCCCCCTCATATCATTATCCCCTCTGCATGTAAGGAGAGTGTCTATAACTCACCTGTTCCCAGCGTGGCAGTGCTCGGTGCACCAGACCAACGCCAGGGAACTAGCCGTTAGGGCCAGAGTGATTAGAGCCCAGCAGAGGGTGCTGGAGCCATAATCGCTTAGGCATAAAATTGTGATACAATAAGAATAGCATTAGTAAAAATGACGCGGTGCACATATCAATAGGGGATAAATGACAAAGGTTGGAGGGAACCTGGGAGAACAAATGGTGCTCGAGGTGAGAGCTGCAAGGTCCTTGCAATGACAAGGGTAACGGAACATGAGACCTCCTTGAAGAGGTTTGCACACAGGAGCATTTGGAACATCATATAAAATTCAAAATAGCGTAAATAGGGGTAAAGATTTATTTTGGGAAGTCAACCAACAAAGAATGTTGGTCAGGGAAAACTTATCTAGCTCAGATGGGGAAAATGGGGTTATGCCACAGTGGGCCCAAGCAGCGACTCACCAATAGGGCGATACTGCCATCCAAGTTAGTAAAATAGGCCAAAACTGACTTCACTCGAGTTATTGACTGAAGTTGGATTTGACCTGAGTGCATTATTTCAAAGGAGGAACGGGTTTTGAAACCCCATTCTACAACTAACAAAACTGAACCATCCACCTTAATTTGGTAGATAGTTCATTTTAACGCTTAGGCTGCCATCAGGGGCTGGGCACTTGGCACCCCACTAGGACCAACCCAGGCATATTTTGCCCTTACCCAGCGCTGATCTAGGGTGTGCTTCAGGTCTGGGAGGCCCAGTAGCTTCATCTTTTGGGCCTCCAAGCCCCAGCCTTATCTTTGGGGTTGATCCCCACTATGATGTCATGTGTACATGACATTACCCTCTCCTCCCAATGGGGCTCAACCCCCCTCCAGGGGCTTGTGCTAGGGAAAAGTTCTTGTGGGCAGGGGTCAACTTCATGGCAGTGACAGACGGTTTGGGTTGGGATCTGGCAGCCTGGGAAGACGCTGGTGGAAGGCGTCAATTAGATCTTGGGCATGCATACAGTCGCACACTGGTACTCAAAAGTTTTTGGCAGCGTCAAAGCCCTTCCAGGACACCAGGTATTCGAGTCTTCTTTTAATGTGGCGTGAGGCAACTATCTCTTCCACCTCCCACTCTGGCGCCCCATCCACGAGATAGGCCTCAGGAATCTCTGGTGGGGGGCCCTTGAACAGCATTAGTTTACTCTCATGAAGCACAGAAAAGATCCAGAATGAGGGGGAAGATCTAGCTGGTATGAGGCATGGCCCACCTTTCTAACCACGCGGTAGGGCCAAATCCTCTTTGGTCCCAGATTCTTACATGGCTGCTTAATTGGGATATTATGAGCATCAAACATCACGAGATCCCCTTCCTTATATGTGGGACACTCGGCACTTCCCATCAGCGTTCTCCTTATATACCTGCATAGCCGCCTCCAAGCTTGTGGAAGCCCCCTGGTGGACCTTCTTGATGGTCTTGGCAAAGTCCACCACCGCTTCAATCTTCGACCCACAGCTGATCTCCATGTTAAAGGCGGGGTTAAAGCCATGGCTGGCGAAAAAATGGGATCAGCCGATAAAAGAGTGCAAGGTATTGTTGTAGCTAAACTGGGCCATGGGAAGGTGAAAAGCCCAATCTGAATGATCTGCAGCGGTTCAACACCGCAGAAACTGTTCCAAGCAGTGGTTCACTCGTTCAGTCTTCCCATCTTATTGGAGATGATAGGCAGTTGAACTGCAAGGGCGAATTTGAAGAGTCTTACACAACTCTTCCCAAAAGACAGAGGTAAACTGGGGTCCCTGTTCAGTGATAATCTCCTGGGGAACTCCATGGAGTGCAAACACATGCATAATGAAAAGCCTGGCCATCTCAGCCGCAATTATTGTAGTTTGGCAAGGAATGAAGTGGGCGAACTTTGTAAACTGGTCCACCACCACCATGATGGCATCGTAACCATCTGAGAGAGGTAGTTCTACAATAAAATCCACCGATAAGGAAGTCCAGGGACCTCCAGCTTTCTGGACAGGTACAAACAACCCCGCTAAAGGTTGACAATTTGGCTTCATTTGGTTGCAGACTACACATCCCTTGCAGTACCGGCCCACCTGAGCAGGCAAGCCCTTCCAATTGTATGTGCACCAGATTAACTCTAACGTCTTCACTTTACCAGGATGACTAATGGTAAGTCCATCATGATGGTCCCGGATGATTTCCAGGTGAAGTGGTCCAGCAGGAACCCATAGGCGCCCCTGGAACCACATCATCTCATCCTTCATGTAATAACCCCTGGAGAGATCCTCTTGGTTCAACTCGCATTAAGAAAGTAATGTAGTATATTTCGCTGCCAGCGGCTGAGAAAGGACTACCTTTCTGAACATACTATATTCCTCCACGTTTTCCAGAGGTGCAAGCGTGGGCCCGCTGGCCAGAGAAGAGGGTCGTTGAGGCAGAAGTTTACTTTGAGGAATTATCACCAGGGTGTTGTGAACTTCCACCTCCATGAGGTCAGGCGCTAAAGCAGGGTTGCGGCTCAAAGCATCCGCCAAACCATTATCCTTGCCCTTGGTGAACTCATATGTGAATGCGAATTGGGCAAGGGTCTCATGCCAATGGGTCTGCCATGGGGTTAAGACATGTGGAGCGCGGTAGTACAGCAAGGCACGGTGGTCTGTACGTACCCAGAAAGGTTGGGATGAACCATGCAAGTGGTGACGCCAATATGTCAGCGCCTCCACCACTACTAGTAACTCCTTATTGTAAAAAGCGTAATTCAACTCAGGCAGAGACATTTTTTAGAAAAAAATCCCACCGGATGCTCTATCCCATCTTAGCCTACTTGCAACAAGGCGGCCGCTATGGCGAAGTTGGAGGCATTAGTTGACACAATGAACTCCTTTGAAGGGTTGACATGGCAAAGAACAGTCGTGGACAACAGGGTGCACTTTACTGCTTGGAAAGAATCCTCCAAAGTTGAGGACCACTGAAACACCTTGGCACCGCTAGCCTTGTATAAGGGAGCCGCCACCTCAGACAGATTGAGAGTAAACTTATTGAGGAACGTGCATGTCCCCAAAAAGCTCCTTAATTCCTTAACTGAGGTGTGGGTAGGCCACTCACAAATCTCCTTCTCCTTGTCTGGAGTTATCATGTGTCCTTGATTAAACACGACGTTGCCCAGAAACGTGACCTGGGACTTAAAGAACTTTCACTTTTTAATCTTCAACGTAAAGCTGGCTGCCTTTAACCGCTCTACCACTTGTTGAAGGTGAACTTCATGGGACTCCTGATCAGGGGAAAACACCAGTATATAATTCATGTACGCGACTGCGCACACCCCTAACAGGTCCCCCAACGCTGCATCAATGCGGCGTTGAAAGATAGCAGAGGCATTCTTAAGCCCAAAGGGCATGACCTGAAACTGGAAGATCCCTTTTTAGGTACGGAATGCGGTCAATTACTCTTGTACCTTCTTAATCCAAATCTGATTTAACGCGTTAGGGCAATCCAACTTGGAGAAGACCTTCGCCTTCTCCACATAACGTGCAATCTGCGAATCCAAAGGGATGAGATGGTGGTCTGGTACAGTAACATTTTTAAGATTACCATAGTCTACGCACGGGCGTAAGGTACCATCAGAGTTTTCCACGAAGAGTAAGGGGGATCATACAGGAGAGGTATGCTGAAAAATCGCACCCTTGGCTAACTGTTCTTTTACCCACACATTCAACGCCTCCTCCTCCTGGACAGTTAAAGGGTAAGTAGGAGAAGAGATACACACCAGATCTACTGTGAGCTTGAAGTCACAATCAAACTCAAAGTGCTCAGGGAGTGCGTTGGCAGATACTTCATCAAAAGAGGATTTCAAACCCTCCAAGCAAGGAGGTATAGGAATTTCTTCTGAGGGCTTCTGCATTGAGGCAAGGCGAGAAGAGATACGGTGGGGCCAATGGGGCAAGTCGCCTGGGGCGTTTTCTTCTGACAAAGGCACAACAAATGTGTGACCGTTCTTAATGGTGAGGGACGAGGTATTCTCCTTCAGGTTTTTTCTTACGTCAAACTTCCGCCACCACTCCACATCCAAAATGATAGGGAACAGGAGGTTTTGATCGCACTGAAGTGATCAGATAAGTGGTACTTGCCAACCTGATAGTCCACTGTCCCAATGATCTTAATATTGGGAATACCTTGGGATGCCCCTCCTCTAACCACATCACCTGGCAAGTAACTCAGTCCAAAATAATCGTCTAGATACTGGTCCATATAGTTTCCAGTGGCGCCAGTATCTACCAAAATAGTAGTGGTGAGCTTCCCTAAAGGAGAGGAGAGGGTGGCAGTCAGTAGAAAATACCCAGAATGGTCTTTATTTATGGAAGACAATGACAACACAACACCCAACATTTCATCATCTGGTTAAAGCCTGCCAACAGAATGGATTTTGGAATCAAAAAAGGGTGAGATATTTGGCTACTCCTAATACTGAGGCCGCATACCCCACCATGCCTTCTGCAGGTGCATATACTTTGTCATATCTAAAACGAAGTTTCTTCTCCACCTCCTGAGTGCGCCAGATCATGGTAGAGGTCAACCGTGGGTTCTTAGTGGTAATCTGATAAACCGGAATAGGGTCCTCATCCAGGCCATATGAACAAATAAACGGTTCAGAGATAGATTTCAGGGTTTCGTTATAAAAATAGTTTTTAGATGCAAATGACCCTAACCCTGAAACTGCAACGGAATGCCCAACGTTATCCAAGGCCAACACCACCAGGCCATCTGCACCAATTCTGCTGACATTGTCTGAATGCGCTAGCAATGGAAAATTCATTTATTGGAATGAAAATTATAATAATTTTGGCGGAAAGTCAGGGAATAATGACTTTTGGATATTGAAACATCTGAATCCACCAGGTACAAACACAAAGGGTGGATACTCTCCAGTTGGAGGCAACCATAATAACGCCAAGTTGCTCCAACCTTTGGGAAAAGAGGACACAGTGGTGCGGCTAATGACAGCTGGGGCCCGCAACCAATGGCCATTGTTTCCACTCTGAAAAAGTTCCACATGGAAATAGTTCATGCACATTAGAGAAAAAGGTTGGTCGACTAATGTAAGGAGAGCGTCTATAACTCTCCCAATCCCAGCATGGCAGTGCTCAGTGCACCAGACCAACGCCAGGGAACTAGCCGTTATGGCCAGAGTGATTAGAGCTCAGTAGAGGGTGCTGGAGCCATAATCGCTTAGGCATAAAATTGTGAATATTTTAAGAAAAGCATCAATGAAAAAACGTGGTGCACATATTGATAGGGGATAAACGACCCAGGTTGGAGGGAACCTGGATGAACAAACAGTGCACAAGGTAAGAGCTTCAAAGGTCCTTGCAATGACAAGGGTAACAGAACGCAAGACCTCCTCAAAGAGGTTGGCGCACAGGAGCATTTAGAACATCATATAAAATTCAAAATAGCATAAAATGGGGCTAAGGTTTATTTTGGGAAGTCGACCAATAAGGAATGTTGGTTGGGAAATGTATTTAAGCTCAGATGGGGAAAATGGGGTTATGCTGCAATGGGACCAAGCAGCGACTCACCAATAGGGCAATACTGTCATCCAAGTTAGTAAAATAGGCCAAAACTGACTTCACTCGAGTTATCAACTGAAGTTATACTTGACCTGAGCGCGTTATTTCATAGGAGGAACAGGTTTCAAAACCCCATCCCTCGACTAACCAAACTGAATCATCCACCTTAATTTGGTAGATAGTTCATTTTAACGCTTGGGCTGCCATCAGGGGCTGGGCACTTGGCATCCCACTAGGACCAACCCAGGCTTATTTTGCCTTTACCCAGCGCTGGTCTAGGGTGTGCTTCAGGTCTGGGAGGCCCAGTAGCTTCATCTTTTGGGTCTCCAAGCGCCCAGCCTTATCTTTGGGGTTGATCCCCAATATGATGTCATGTGTACATGACACTGCCCCAGAAAATCCTTTTTGTGCTCAAGTGGATGGAAGGTGCACCATTTTCCCTACCTGTTTCAAACTGGGATATTCAAAACAGCGCTGCACCTCCATCTCACAAGCTGTGGCATCCACACCCAAATCTATGCATGATGACCTCATAGCTGATCCACTAACTTTTTTATGGGATACTATTATTCCCCCCTCCCCCCAAAGTGGTAGCCACAGCAACCAGTAAATTAACAAACCAAAAATTAACTCACCAAACCTTTTCTCCTGAACCCACCAATCAGGAGCCAGAATAGACTAAGTTAAGTTTTAAACCATCCTCCTGACCAAATGCAACAGATAACCCATATGGAACAACCTTTCGGAATTTTAAAAAGATGGACTGCTCCAATAATTAATCTTTTTTTGGGATGATATGGCCAATCCCAGAAGATTGGCTTATTGACTGAATTTCATGTTATTTGATAAGATTGCTGGTTTGTTGCTCCCCAATTAGGGTTGAGCCAAAATTATTATTCCGCCAAGTTTATAATTAGGTTCTAGTGGGGCCAATTGGTGGCCCCAAAATAGTATAAGGATAATCAGCAACTAATAAGCTGAGGATGATCTAACTGGTATCATTCAGCGGAATCAATGTTCAATGGCAACTGTCATTTGTGGACTGTTTTAGGATTTCCAGCAGAAAGCCGATGTATTTGCTTCAACCATCCATCTATGATTTTGCTGCCTGTATTAATTATAAAATGTCAGCGTATCAAACAATTATGAGTTAAAGGTGGCCAATGTTGTTTCCGGTGCCTCATTTAGTATAATCAATTATCGCCTGAATAAGGAAATTCCTAATCAATTGACTGAAGATAAGTCAAGAATAGATGTCAGCGAGATGCTGAGATATTCCGAGTCAAAGCAAGTGACTGAAGTTGTTTCTGGCACATTATTATCAACTTGAAGGTTGAACCCAAATTTGACAAGTATTTAGTATAACTATTTATATGGCTCACCAGCGATAAAGGACAAGGATGATCCAAACCTAATTTGGACATCAGGAAGGATGGAGCGAGAGGGTCAATGCCAAGGAAGAGAATAGTGTAGTAGAAGAATAAGAAGAATAGTTGGCTGAAAGAACCAGCGGAAGAGCCAATAGGATGGTGGTGAGCGCAGTAGCCCTTTAAGTAAATGTATAAATACCTGGCGCTTCCTTCTCAATAAATATCTCACTCTGCTTACTCTACCTTTTGTTATAAGTTTATATTTATTTCATTGGTTGGAGTTTAGGCTGGGGGATCCCTGAATGGCACAGATGATATGCCAACGGGTTAGCCAGCGCTGCTGGCCCCATCGCTTAAGGCAAAATGGCAAGGGCTGACCAGTCTTCATACTGGTTGGCCTGCCAACTAGCAGAGCCCATAGTCAATTTTATGACACTGGTGCTCACTACAGGGGGATCTGCTGGTTGGTGCTGAAGTAGCTTATAGGTTGGTGAAGAGGTGGCAGGGGTGTGTCACTGTGGTTTGGTTTGGGCGGATTGTTGGTGGCAGGGAGGGGCAAGCCCTGAGCACCGCCCCACACGCTAAGGCAGGATTTAGGGTGATTACCATCTGGTTAAGTGGGGGAAGTGTTGGAATTTTAACCAGATGGAATCCTCCAATGATTAATTGTTATTTGGGATGATATGGCCAATCCTGGCAGAATATCTTATTAACTGGATTTCATATGATTTAATGTGATTGCTGGTTAGTTGCTCCCCAATTTGGGTTGATCCAAAATTATTATTCCACCGAGTTTGGAAATAGATTCAAGCGGGGCCAATAGTGGCCCCAAATTAGTATAAGGATCACCAGCAACTAATAGCCAAGTTTGATCCAATTAGTACCAGTCAGCGGAATCAGTGTTAATGCCAACTGTCATTTGTGGACTGTTGTGAGATTTCTGGTGGAAAGCTGATATATTTGCTTCAATTGTTCATCTATGAATTTGCTGCCTGTACTGATAATCTGATGTTGACAGATCCAACAATTATGAGTTTGAGGTGGCTAAGGTTGTTTCCAGTGCCTCATTTAGTATAATCAATTATCACCTGAATAAGGCGATTCAAAATCAATCTACTGAGATAAGTTGAGAAGAGATGTCAGTGAGATGCTGGAATATTTCAAGTCAAAGCGAGTGACCAAAGTTGTTTTGGTGCATTATTATCAACTTGAAGGTTGAACCCAAATTTGACATTTATTTAGATTAATTATTTTTATGGCTCACCGGCGACTTAAGACCAAGGATGAGCCAAAACTAATTTGGACATCGGGAAGGATGGAGTGAGAGGGTCAACACCAGGGAACAGAATAGTGTAGTAGTAGAAAAATAATAGTGGTTGGCTTGAAGAGCCAGCGGAAGAACTGATAGGTCAGCGGTGAGCGCAGTAGCCCTTTTGTAAATAGTATAAATAACAGGCGTTTCCTTCTCAATAAATATCTCCCTTTGCTCATTCTCTTTTATGATTAAAGTTTATATTTATTTTGTTGTTTAGGGAATGAGGCTAGGGGATCCCCAAATGGCGGTTGACCTACCAAGGGGTTATCCAGCACTGCTGGCCCCATCGCCTAAGGCGAAATGGCAAGGGCTGACCAGTCTTCATACTGGTAGCCTGCCATCTAGCAGAGAACATAGTCAATTTTCTGACACAACCAAATCAAATTCATCCAAAATCCAAAGGATTATTTAGTTGAGGTTGATGAATCAGGTTAGCTTATCCCTGAACCTGAATTGGCTGGCCCCCTCAATTTGAAATGTACCTCAATACTGATTATGCGGCCTAATTCCCAAAAGCGCCATTATGCGCCTCGCCCTGATGTCACCCCATATAAAAGTGACCACCAACTAGCTGAAGAGACAGTTGCCTCTCCTGAATGTTGCTCAACCCATAAAGCCATTGTAAAATCAGTTGCAGTACTGGATATGGGACTACCACCTTCAATCCTACCTAGTACCATGCTTCCAAAACAGAAATAAACCATCTCCAATATTATCAGACAGAAAATTATGCAGTTCAAAAAGTTGCGTTGGTTGCAAAGTTCAGCCCAAAGAACCACATTACCTGAAAAAAACCCTTGCAACAATCGCCACCCTACTTAAAGTATGCCTTGAGGTGGAAAAAGCACTTACAGACTATATTTCCACCCTCCTCATCGCAGACATATTGAGTTGCAAGAACCTATTTGTTATCTCAACCCCCATTTCAATGATGGGCCCACACCATTGCTATCAGCATTGTGCCACTACATGTCCACAACAGATGTGGAAGAAGAGCCTCTTGATCCTCTTTCACCCACCGCCATGTATGTATAGTGTTTTCCAATTTCGACTTGGTTGGTGTGTTTTTTTATTTTGCTTTGGTTTGAGTGGATCCGTCCATCTTGTTTTGACTTTATCTTATTTTTTATTTTGAGTTTTATCTCTTTTGAGCATTGGTAATGTCCATCCACTGGTCAGCTTGCCTCAGTTAAATAAATTTAAAGCAAAACATTATCCAAAGCTGAGCGAAATTACAGCATAACGGAGTGGGAGTGTTTGTAGTTTTAGCAATTAACACTTCTTACCCTTCCTATATGGCAACCATTTTACTGTTTTACCAACCATAATTTTTCAAGATAATTAAAAAATAGGAAGGATCTTGATGAGAGACTAGCACATTGGGACCTAATACTCTAAAATTACGATTTTTCAGTTGTACATCACTCAGGTACCCAACATCAAAATGCTGATTGCCTATCCCAATTGTTTATAATGACCTTGGATTCTGGAAAAGAGTAAATATTTTAAAATTTAATTGGACGGTCTGAGTTGTAAAATGAGAATCTGAAGAGTATTGTGCCTTTCTAAAAAACTATTACTAAAGGTACCATGAACTGGGGAGAATCTTTGTATATAAAATGTCAAATCCAAGTTGTTACCCTTTTTGCACCCAAATTCAAGATATGCTATCATGGAAGGACACGGACAAGTAGGTCATAGTGGTCTAAGGAAAACCCAATAGTGGTTAAAAACCCGATGCTATTGGAATAATACGACTGAAACCATTAGAGAGACACTTAATTCATGTCACATATGTAAAAGTCATGGTGCAACCAACCCTACTTATCAGCATCAAGTGATTCCACCGTCTAAGGCGTTTGAATTGTTAAGTATTGATGTTGTAGGACCTTTTCCTAGGGGGTTGAATGGACACCAGTACATTATCATGGCTGTTGACCATTTAACTAAATGAGTAGAAGCCCTATCCATTGCTACTCCCTCTGATAGAACTAATGCATAATTCCTTCTTTGCCATATCATCACACAACATGGGTGACCCAAAGTACTTATGTCAGACAATAGAATGAACTTTACTTATCAACTTTTACAAGAGTTGTCAAAGTTATTCAATACCGTCCAACAGTTTGTCATTCCTTACCATCTGTCAACTAATGGGGCCTTTGAGCGAGTCTAAGGAGCTTTAGTCTCTATTGCAAGGAAGATGGCCTTAAAGGACCCATATTGGTGAAACTTCTATTTAACTAGTTCTTTTTACGCTTACCAAATAAGCTATCATTAAATTATCAACATGTCACCTTCAAATGTATTCGCAGGAAAGATCCCTCAGATCCTTCAAGCGTTCAAGCAATGCTTGAAGGAAGTATACTAGAAAACTCTGATTTAGTTAATAAGAAATATGGCTGATGAGATTATCAATCTTCAAGCTCAAGCCATGGAATTAAATGAAGTAACCACCAAAAAATGAGACTCAAAAAAGTAAACAACATAAACCTGTTTTGCCTAAATATTAAACTTGGAGATTATATTATTTTTTACCACTCCCGACCTGGTGGACAAACTGAAAATTTGGGAACTAACTGAACAGGTCCATATTAAGTTATATTCCAAAAAGAAAAGAATATTCAGTTGTCCATGTAGATACAGGTATAGTTGTAAATCATATCCACCTTAGATTTTTGAGGATTCACCCTCCTCTACAATCAAATCTTGAGGGGGAAGTGTCGGGATTTTTCTGAGTTCTAATAAACCCAAAACTTTTACCTCAAATATTCAAATGATAATATTGAAGGGGGAACTCAATAATCTAATCTTATCAAGTCCAACAAAAACAATTACGCTTATACCAATTAGGTAATATCAGGAGATTTAATCACTCAGCGATTGAAAAGATCTGATAAACCACAAACTACTTTAAAACCTATAAATAAATTAATCCTTTTGATAAATAAAAGATAGGTCTATTTACAACCTTATATTCATAAACTGTTGTATCTTTTTGGAGATTCCATAAAGTAACTTAAAGACTTACCTATCTATTTCAGAGATGCAATTCAAAACTTCAAAAATCATCATAGATTATTGGTAATCCTTATCATTGCTTATCATTTAATAATCATTGCTTATCATTTATTGTCTATCAATTGCTCTATTTATTATCTACTGTCTATATTAATAAGTAGTATATGTGCCTAAACTTCTAATTTACAGTACTCAATTTTTTCCTGATGAAAGATTAGTATGATTGCTTAGGTGGAATTCATACTTCTGGTTACAAAGAAAGAAAGTCTCATACTTTTATCAATTAGACAAAAAACAGTGGACATACAGGAGCTACTTAGCCTTTTTAGAGGATTATCAGAGTAATTATTCCTGATTATAAAAATGATTTTTCTTATAAAGTGAGTCAAAATCTTCAATTTCCCTTGTTAAGTAATTTAGCTTGCACCATTGGCTAAAACTTAACACTCACTACAGGGGGCTGTAGTAGTAAAAGATATGAATTACGTACCAGAAGTGTTACAGGAAATATAAAAAAGAATATTTTCCCAACATCAAACTTATAATGAGATCTTAGAGTCAATGTCAGTGCTGTGGTATGCTATCCAACAAATATATGCTCCAAGCAAGAGAAAGAAATTATAAACCGGATTGTGTATTTATCTTGCACTCCTATTAAAAACTTAAGAAATTTTTTAAATGTAAGCTGGCGCTGCAGATTACCACATCCTAGTGGATGAAAGTGAAGTGGAAACCCAAATGCTATACTCCACATATGCGACCATAAAGGAAATTGACAGAGTATTTACCACACCCTGATGCGGCTCCAGAAAGTATATTACCAGCTTTACCTCACTTTTATTAATAGCTCTGGAAAAGCTGAATTTATGCCTCCACGCCCATTTCATTATCCAGCACAGAGACTCCTCGCTGTTCTGATGACAAAATTGGAACAGCCAACCTAATGTTTCAGCACTCGTTGTTTCCTTGGGCTGAGCCCCTCTTTTTTCTGGCAACAAAATCAAATTTTACCAACCTGAAATCCTTAGCGTCCTCTCAGTTTACCTGCGCAAATGCTTCCCATTGTTTCTGCTAACAAAGCAGCCAACTCAAATGCATTGTCATCCTTCTAAGTTCTCAGCGCCAAAGCTCCTCAATTTTATGGCGATTTAATAAAAATACTCAATTTAAAATCCTTGGCGCCATTTTTGTTTCTCTGCACTGATGCCTCCATCTGTTTTACCAACAAAATGACAGCCCAAATGCCTCAGTGCCTTTTCAATTCCTCTGTGCCAATCCTCCTTGTTGTTCTGATGGCACAATAAGAACAGTTTACCCAGAAACCTCAGCTTCTTTTATTCCTTTGCGCCAATGCTTCTCGTTATTCTGATGGCAAAATCAGAGCAGCCAATCTGAATGCCTCTGCGGCTTCACTGTCTCCCTGAGCTGAAGCTTCTAATTGTTCCAATACCAAAATCGGAGCCATCAAAACTCATTTTGCCCATTTATCAAATCAGTTATTTTTTAATATCTTGATTATGATTTATTTTTGTTATTTATTTTAGGTTTATTATATTGGCACAACAAAATGAGAACTTTTATCTGTTACCACTAAAGCAGGAAGGGTTTGAAAAGTTGCCACCCAATTGCTTTCTTAGATTTAAGTGAAGGTGTGCTCTGAATCTGTTACCCTTAATGCATTAGTCAAAAATAGGCGACCAATTTATCTTCCATTTTCTACTTAGATAAATTATCTATCGACTCTGAGACGAATGATCCTGGTGTCAGAACCGTTTATAAACTACCAAACCACCTTCTATGATTTATACAAAGCCAAAATCAAAATTCCTCGCCCTCACCAACATGTCACTTGGGTCAAACAACCAAAAATAATTTTCCCTCGCTATTTTGGCTCTTACCTTGAATCTAACCACCTGAAGCTTCCCATTTTAAGTTTATATAATTTCAATTCCGCAAATTTTCATCTGGCACTAAGGACAAATGTGAACCCCTGACTGCCCTTCTAAGTTAAAGTGAGGCCATAATCAATATCCCTTGCCTCTTCCCAGACGTCAACTAGGCAAGCAACTAATATTTTTTCTATTTTTTTATAAAAGTTTGTATAATATTTTTTAAACCAACGCCTATCAATATAAATTTAGATCTACCCATTGACATTGCAAACCTATATCTGTTGAATGATCTCTGCTATCAAGACGCACCATCTGACCGATGTTTGCTTTACCATTTGCCATGGTTGTTGCCCAACTTTGTTTCTATGCATATAACAAGTCTAAATTCTCACATACGCCTTGCCCTGCCAATATCGCATCATCAATATGGATGAAGCCACCACCTCCATCTATTATTCTACTGATGTCAACATCCAAACCATTAATTATCTGCACCAAGCGCAGCAGAGAAACCCTATGCTCTCTCAACTGATGTCCATCTAAACTTCCTTGGTTTGTTATATCCCACCTACCTCCAATGTTTTGGGTTTATAAGATCAACCCATCCTGGCGAGATTATTTTCACCCCTAGTCAAGTATTAAAGGGGATCTGTTAATAATTGCTCTGCAGAAGCCTCAACTTTAGGGTATGATTTAATTATTACTATAATCGATGTGATTTATTTTTCAATGCTATCAACATTAGTTTAAACTTAATATTCAATAATTAAATGGGATTGAGGCCCAAAATAATTTAGTATAATTCATTGAGCAATGTTTTATTGGGCCTATAGCCTGAAAGAACGAACAATCATTTTATCTTAAAAAAGCTAATATCTTATTACTAACTCCAAGTTTATGCTCAACATATTCCAGATAATTCGCCCTATTTTTGCTCCACTGGTCAGCGAAAGAGGGAAGGATGCCTGAGCTGACTTGCTATTATCATGATATTTAACCCAAGGTTATATTCAATGTTTTGCTCCTCTAGTCGCCTCATCATCCACCTTCATACCACCCATTATATCTTAAACTCTATTGGATTAATAATGGCAGATAATGGGAACCACTTAAATGTGCTATCATTATTTGTCTCAGTCAAGTCCCCACTGATGAATCCTGATGTACTTCAACTCTGAACCTGTACTGTGCCATTAACTTCTACATTCCTAGGTCTACTCCCACCATTACACTTGGTATGTACATATCCCTCATCACATTCTTGATTCTCACCTGGTACTTAAAATAGTACAACCTTATATTAATAAGAATACTTTTTAATTTAAATTTGATATAGTAATAGTTGTTTATCTTATAAGGCGTAGTTTTATCTATACAGGAGCTTAGAGAGATTAAAAAATTTCTAGCGTTTTGTATCTACAACAAAGATTTAAAAATTTATAATATAGTAATATATACTGTAGAGCTAGTGTTGGATCAGCCAACAATAACTTGAGCATGTAGCACACAAAGGGACTTTTTGCTACAGTAGGTATATTTGATATGAGTTAGGGCCAACCTTACAGATGATATTGAATGGACCAACGATTTTGTGACTTTTTAACAGGGTTGCTTCATATGCAGATTATCAATATTATCTTTAATTAGGGCACATAGATTATACTAATTTCCTCACAGGGTTTTTGATCAGTCTAAGCTTTTTAGACTCTCACAGTATTGTCCAGATGTTCCTTCACTGCCTGAAGGATGTCTCCTAATTCATTTTTACATTTATTTGCAGTAAACCAGTTGGCTCTAGTCATAGGATTGAGTTAATTCTGGGTTTGTACCCATACTTCGCAAAAAAGGTGGAGATGTCCATTAAAGTGTGGGTCAGGTTTTTATATGAGTATTGCACCAGTGGTAGGTGAGAGACCTTTAGTTTTTTCCCACGCATGAGTAGCTGAGCAGGAACCGCTTAATATTATTTTTTTTCTCTACGTCTGTTCTATTCAACTAAGAATGGAAGGCTAAAATTTAAAAGTAGCAGATATTTAAGATGTACAACAAAGCTTCCCAAGAACTGGACTGTAAATTGGGGTCCGCTAACCCAGATAATCTCTGAAATGCAATGCAAGCGAAAGATAGGTCATTATATAGGAGGGTGGTTTGAACAGACGTAATGGTGTTACAGAGTATGAAATGGGTCATCTTGGGAATCAATAAACAGCTATTTACACCACTTCAAAACCTTGGGACTAGGAAATTTCAATAATGAAGACCATAAATACCAACATCTAGGGACCTTAAGTGGCTTGTGAAGTACCAGTAGGCCAGTTGTCTTTTGGCGGCTGGGATTTGACCAATCACATGCTATATAAAATAATGTAATTTGGATACATCTGAATAAAGCCACATCAAACTAAAGGATTGACAACCAATTAATAGTCTTATATCTACCAGGATGGCTAGAGGCATGAGAGTCATGGGCTTGAGGATCATTACTTCTCTCAACGGCCCAGATGGAACCACCATTTACCTTAGTAGATTATGACGCTGTCAAGTAGCTGATATCCCTTATCTTATGATTCTTCTTTTTTGGCAGGCTTGCTTTATCTTTAGATAGTCATCCTTCAGGGATTGTGATACTCTGACCTGTGTTGAGGTTTCCAAATCAGCAGTATGGCTCCATAGCAAGAAATACGTTGGAATACCATGGGTGACTTCTTTCACCTTTTCCAATTTTATTAACAATTGAGTATTGTGGGATTCAACCAGATCAGGGTCAGAAAAACGGCAGGGTTTTTCTATAAGGATTCATGCAGAAAGATACTAATACCTTTTACAAAGTCATATTGGAAATAAATCATGGACAGGGTCTTTACCCCCTGAACTGATAAGTTGTAAGCGTTTGGTGGGAGCAGTAGTTCATTGGAACTTTGTAGTCAGTGCGGATGGTGAAAGGCCATCTAGAACCATACAAATGATGGAGCCAGTGCTGTAAAGCTTCAACAACAACTAGAGTTTCCTTAATGTAGATGGCATAGTTAAGCTGAACAAGGAACTTTTTTTAGAGAATGATATCAGGATGCTTTAATCCATCTTCTCTTCACGCAATAAGTGCTTATTGAATACAAAGTTAGACGCTTCAGTGGCAACAATGAAAGGTTGGAAGGTACACATGTGGTAGGATGGGTCTTGAAAAAGAATGGTCTTGTCCATATTAAAGGCCGCGTTTCATTCTGTTGTCTAACTGAGGGTTAATCCAGGATGCGGTGATGAGGGCGGCAACTTTAGATAGCTTTGGGGTGTATTTATTTAGGAAATTTCAGGTAATGAGGGAGCTGCACAACTCTTTAAAGGAAATAAGTGTTTCAATAGCAGATGGATGCTTTCTTATCTGGAGCGATCATTTGGCAATGAGAGAAAATAACAAACCCTAAGAACTCAATATGGACTCTAAGAACTCAAACTTGCTCATTTTGATGTTAAGGCTCTTTTCTTGTGCTAAATGCTCACTTACAACTATCAGATGATGGGTTTGGAATCTACATCTGAATAGAAGACCAATATTGATCATTTAGGCTAATGCTCATGATCCCATGAGATCTCCAAGGATGGTCAATGAACCTATAGAAAAAGGAGGGGCATTCTTCAAACTAAGAAGCATGACCCTGAGCTGAAAACCTTTCATGGTGAGGAAAGTAGTCAACCACTCCTGAGCTTTCTTAATGCATATCTGGTTAAAGGTGTTCAGATAATCTAGCTATTTAAGAAACTCTGAACTTCTCAACATAGCGAGAAATATGCTGTTCATGATCAATGATGGGTGTCAGGGACCGTTACATTGTTAAGATTTCATAGTTAATGCAAAGTCTGAGTGAAACGTCTGCATTAAACACAATAACAAAAGAGATTGCATGGACAAAGACCATTTTAATATCTTACCCTTGGAGAGCATATCATCAACCCAGACTTCCAGGGTGGCCTCCTCTCAAAGATTAGTGTTAAATGAGTGAGAATATTTTAACAAGGGCGACCATCATCTTGAACTTATTGTCTAACTTTTATTGCACGGGCATTGGGAGAGCCTAGAGAAGTAAAACATGTATACATATGCTTTGATACACTAAGGCAGCCTAGTTTGTTGGAGAGGGGGTTGGGGCTGGTTGCATCGTTGCAAGGCCAGCATAAAAAGTAAGTTCACACTTCTTAGCAACGCCATGAAGCTTCCAACTAGGAAAAGGATGGTAAAGTAGATACCCTGGCAGCTGCTGTCAAACTATTGACTAAAATTTTTGAATAAAATATTTTTCCTCTTTCCATTAAGTCTACCAAAAACGAAAAAAACTAGTCAATTTCTTGTTATAGAGTCTGCCTTTTAGTTTGAGCCCCCAACATTTAAGAACTGTCACGCGCCTGCCCATGACTTTAATGAGTTTTCCCTAAAACTGAGTACCATTGTACTCATTATACCTTTATATGCTGTAAAATTACCTTCAATTAGGACATCTATTTCTAAGGCAGAAGGATAAATATAAAGAAATTTTTCTGAATATCATATATTATACCTTTTACCAAAATTTAAGTTGTATTTTATAAGCCATATCTGGAAGTGAAGTCAAAATAACAGGGATTATAGGAAGAAGACATTTTCAAGTAGAGAGAGGTCATAAGATCAAGAGGATCAAGTGAGTTCCAAGAGTGAGCTCTTACCTTTGCAATAGTGTGCATTTGCCACGCACTACACCATGGCGATCACCACATGGGGAACATCTAATTTGTTAATTTTACGGATCCTTTTCCAAGAAACATGAATTCCAATTCAAGGGATGAGCCTAACTCTGTTAACCAGGCATTTTGTTCTATGTCAATCCTCCTAGTCTTTCACAATCACTGTCAAGCTGAGTTAGCATAAAGCTATTACCCTGGGTTGAAGAAATATAGCTTATAAGAATTCACCTCCAAAAAAATTTAGCAGAATAGTTTAAGTTGCTTTCACAATTCCATTAATTAATTACAATATGCAACCTCTTATCCTCACTATTCTACCGCAAAACAATTATGAAAAGTCATTGCAACAGAACAAGAAATTCCATGACATGAACTTGGGCAAGTACTATCCATACTTAAGTAGCATTGAGAATATGAGACAATATATTATAGAATTTTTAACCCACAGGATGAAATCCCAAATGACTATAGTCTGACACCATAGCTTAATTACGGAATTATTCCAAAATAACTAGCAACATAAGGATGCTATGCGCGCTCCCTGCACAAATATCTGGAATATAGCTTTCAAGCATACAACAGGCTTTTGAAGCAAACCATAAACTCAGCTACTAAATTTTACAATGAGTGGATGAGCTTATTGGACAGTTGAATCAGAACATAAATAAAATCAGCCTGCAAGCCATGAACGAGAGGTGTTACTATTTATGGGTGCAGAAATTTAAATAATTTTAACAAGAGGATAGGGGTGCTATACATTCTAGTTGAACGAACGTCCAGAAAGCTGAATTGGTAGAGAGGCAGTTATTACATGAAACAAGAAATGTGAGTTGCATCTCAGAACATGAGTAGTACCACTGAAGCTATCAAGCCCTCCAGGAGCTGAGAAAACTTCAGAGTCAAAAGGCCATCATATGTCAAGACATTAAATCTTTTAGTGACAGCTGTGTTACCTTAAACAATTACTTAAGGGATATTTTAAGGGCAAATAATGGCCTCTAAAGAACCACGCAAATACTAAGTGATTTCAACAAACATTAGAAGACTGAAAATGTCAAACTTTGATCTTTAATTCGTGGACTATGAGCTGAGATTGTCGATTTGAAGAAGTTCAGGGAACAGTAAGAACAAGATCAGTAATAATGGATGAAAGAGAATGGTTTATTGAAGCCAAATTGAATGAAACGCATTGTTGGTTTAACACCCAAGTCCACATCCAATAAACACCCAGTATAATTGAAGAAGAACATTCTGAAGTAAAGCTTGTTCTGTCCAAACCCACTCAGCCTGAATGCTCTATGACAGCTACACTATTGGTATTGCCTCATTATTTGTGGCCTCCATCCCAAGACCCAAAGTCGCACTGGTGAACCCAAAAATTTGAGACCTTAAATTAGCTCTTCTCAAGATGATTTTGGAGCTGCCGCTCCTAAAATATTCTTTCAGCTCTTCCAGTGATTAAATTTATCATTAAAAATATATTTAACTGACATGGGAACGTGCATTCCTTTTTGAAGATGTTCAAGATGACTACTCATGGGGCTGACAACCCTCTTCAAGGCTAGTACTATGATAAACTGCTTAAAAACTAAGCAATTACCTACCTTTTACTTACCTTTCTGAAGATAATTGGAGTTTCAGGGATGTAGAAAGTGCTATTATAAGAGAATATGTAGTCCTAAAAGTATGGTTTTTCAAAGCTGAGTTCACGACTATCCAATTTTGAAAAGTGAGACCATCTCTGAATTTGCCGACTGATTTTATAAAGAGGATCAGGTGTTACTATGGGCAAAAGCAATGGTTGATTTTGATGTGAAGATTGCCCTAAAACGCTAAAAAGGATTACCCTGAGTTGCATAATTGCTAATACTGACGTTGGCCAGGAGCTGAATGCCCCCTTTTTAATTGAGTATATAATATGATGTGAGGTCATTTTCAGCCAATTAATATTAAAACTCAAGATTACGTTCTTTCCAACTCTCAGGTAACACTAAAAAACAACAGGAACATGTTACTCTTTATGTGGGATCCCTGGACCTTAATGAGGAGCTACTAATTTACTTATTAGACATGCAGCTCTAAGGGCCATTGCGCGGCAACCTGTCAAAAAAGTGGCCTAGCATAAACTATTTGAACTCTCAATAGAACTATAAATAGGTAAAAGACATCCAGCAATAGAGGAGGGATTTCAAATGCTGAGCCTGCAACTATTCCAGTAGGAGGACATTAAAAAGAGGTTACCTAAAGACACATTCACCCATGAGTGACGACTCTTCTGATCATGTTTTAGCCATAACTAAGAGCCAGTACTTTGAAAACAAAGCGTAAGATAATATCTCTAAACCATAAACCATGCAACTCACGGAGCAATCTTATTCAAGGAAGTTAACAGATCCAATGAGCTTCCTTCACTGAAAGGAGTCAAAATGGCCTTGCTCCTAGAGACATTGTGTCTTATTTCCCAGAAGTTAGCGAAAAGATCAAGCCCATTATTGACCAAGTTGATGCGCCCACCATACCTTCCTTAATCTAAAATCTAAATTACTTCTCTGATTGCAATTATGGTGAAAAGCTTATAAAAAAGTTGTTCAAACCTATGCAATGATCGATAGTGGCTCCAGTAAATTGATCAAAAGTCACTTTGCAAAGAGACTGAAAATTTCCCCAGACGTTAGCCATCTCTAAAAGCATGGAGGTGGTCCTAAGAGCACTATTAGTAAAGTAGCTTAAAGTGCTTTACCAATGAGATTTAGCTCCATGTAAAGCAGTTCTACATCTGCTGTATAGCCTAGTTACATTAATAGCTTTTATTTAGCACCAGTTACTCTAAGGTTTATGGAGCTTTCCTTTTTCATAGACATTATTCAGAATATCCTTAGTCAATTGCTGCCTCTACACTACTCACTTTAGAAATGTTCCCATACTAACTGCAATAAATTTATTACCATATCTTACATCAATAGGGTTCTTCTCATCCATTACCAGCAAGTCAGGCGAAGTATTTGGCACCTCCCTCTTTTATCTTTAAAATCAGAGTATTCTACTATAAATGTCATAAAATTTTGAAAAACTCCAGGGGAAAAGTGGGTTGTTGAAAAAGGGTTGTCCCTAGTCCTACTAGAAAGATTATTGATTGTAAACTACACCTAGTGAGAAAGATCACAATTTGAACCACAAGCTGCCCCAGTATTAATCATTCTTGGTCATGGAGAAATCTGTATCCTTATGGTTAACTTGACTGCTCAAAAAATTACAGTGAAGACAGGTTGAATTTGGGACCATCTAGTACTAAAAAAAGACAGGTTGAATTTGCCTACATCCGCATTGTGCCTCAAGCCAAACTTTGGTCTGTCAAAGGTTTTAGGACGTTGTCGCAATTCTGATATGACTGGACAATAAACCCTAAGTTTACTATGGAATGGATAGAATCCGCCGAGCCTGAATATGAGTTACAATTTTTGAGCGCCTTGAGATGAGGCAATATTGAATTAGAATGGATGGTTAATAGATTGCTTCCATATGAGGTGATTAGGAGATATTGATGTACAATGAATAGTGGTAAAACGCCTCAAATTAGGTGATCATGAATTTAATGAATAAAGAATTGCTGGAACCAATGAGATACAGTGAACTTATGTACTAAGCCAATGAAATGGTATCATCTTAAGTTGCTGAGATATAGGCGTGATGAGACGATTGATAGGGAGTTTGGTGTTAGTTTAGAGTGAGTAGTATAGTGAGGATCTAATAAATTTTATTAAGACAAATAAAAGACTTTCATAGAAGCATTAGCCTTTTATTTATTAGAAGTTTATTACCTTGTTCAAGGACGATGATCATCATATTGTTGGACCTATTACTCAAAGGACTTAACCCTGTGCAAAACCCCTGCGGCGTATTTTCAAGATACCATTAATTTTATAACAGTAATGCTTACTACAGGGGGCCCATTGATCAATTACACAAAATAAATCTCCAGTTGCTGGCCATGGCGCATCAGGCTTGCATGGACAGAGGATCTTCACGATGTACTACCCCAGTCAAATATGCAGAACTTAAACTTGCCTTAGATGCGGTGCTCAAATTGCAGGATAAGCTTTTTCAGGAAATATTTAGTGATAAGTTGCCTCTGTTGATTGCAATGGTAATACTCATGGGTTCTTTAATGATTTGAGTTTGTAACTGAAGGAGCCTCTGACTGGTGGAAAGCAAACCTGTTAATATTCACCCTGGATGTTGGAAGTGCCGACCAAGTCACCTGTTATCTTTCCAACAGTTCCGTTTCATACCAAATAGTTAAAGATACTGTGTTGCAGTTGTTTGGGGGTAACGCAAAGATTTCACAGTTAAAGGCTGAATTTTTGACCATAGGTTTTCAGCATAATGAGACTCTCACTGCATTTTCTAATTGATTCATGGCAGAAGCCCATGTGCTAATTGGGCAGGGATTTTATCCAAATCTGATATGTGCATTGTGATGACCTCCACTGTGAAGCCATACCGTGAGCTGTACAACGTCATGACCCCAATGTTGGATAAAGATGTGCCCTTTCTTAAAATTGTTTAGTTCTTGCGCTGTATATCTGCCAACTTCCCTCTGCCCAATACTGTTTGTAACCCTTCCGCTACAATCACTGGATTATTTTATTTGGGGAAATTCGTCCGTCCAGTTCATATTGCGCCAAGCTACTCTCAGCAGTTAAACTTCCTTCCAGTACCTGCGTATTGTCCACGGCATAACTACTGTCCAGGCCTAATTACGCTGTCCATCATCAATCATTCTATCAACCTGGTCCTGTTTATGCCGATCACCTTCCATACAACTGTACGCTTGAACCAACTTACAATATTCAAGGATGCAGGCCCTATGGGGTAAATTTTTTTGAATGTGGTCTTCCTGGGCACTTAGCACGAGTTTGCCCCAATTGACGGGTCCATTATGTACAACGGGGTTAATGTGACCAGGGAAAAGTCAGAGTGGAGTAGAGACAGGACTCTCTACCTCCGCTATTCCAAATTCAAACGTCCTACCATAATCTACAGAATTTATGCAGTGAAAACCCTCCAGTACAATGATAAATTCCTATATCAGCAGCCTGTTGGAGGAGTGAATATTGTGCAGCAAGCGCAACTCAAAGCTGCAGCGGAAGAGGAATCACAGATGCATCCCATACCATACGCTTGAAAAATGTTTGACCAAGTTTCCACTGACAAGTTGGACCCCTCTGAAGATTCGCTTTCCTTGCAAGGAGTAACCATCGCTCTTCTGGTCAACAATATCATCAAAAAATACCCCAAAGTTGGTGAGGCGATTGCAATTTTCCTTAGGAACAGAGATTCATTATATGCCCATGTGGTACCCAGTCAAAATGTATCATATTCAGAATGTATGTATTGTGACATTGTTGTAGCCAAAACCCAAGTCCACACTATAATAGATATGGGTGCCCCAGTTAATCTAGTTTTAAGTAAGGTGGTGGCTAATTTGACATTCAATCCGAATAAAGAACACCAGATGGTATATGAAACCACTGGAGCAGATACCACGGTCTCTGAAGGAGCATACAGCGCGTTTCCACTACAATCTAGGTCTTTTGTCCTTGTAGCCCCAGCAATAGTGTTACCAAATGATGATTATGACATGTTAATTGGAACGACTTCTATGTGGCACTTTGGGGCTGTTGTTGATAAATAGAGGAGACGTTCGAACTTTTGGGGGCAATGGATCCCATTTTACTTTACCTCCAGAGGAGTGCCAAAGGACTTGGTGCACATGGGGCATATCAATCTTGCTTAAAGTGATAGAACAATTTTAGTTCGCTATCATCAATTAAAAAGCAAGACTTGGCCCCTTCCCCAGCAGATATATGAATATTTGTGGCGGCCTCTCTGAGCGGCTAACCTATATATATACCGTCTGGTCACCAAATAATTGTGAACACTGAGTTGGAGGTAGAAGTACCACACGGACTCTATGGGGAAGTTTGGGGACTTATCAGCAATTATGGTTTGGGCCATATATGGCTCCAGGCATCATACTCCTGGGACAAGGGGAGATCAAGTTTTTACTCATAAACCTACAAATGGAACCATTGTGAATCCGCCGACATCAATTAGTGGCGTATTTACAATTGATCTCTGTTGAGGAGGTCCTACAGGTTCATATGTTTGGTTTGCTGGATGAATTTGGTTTACCTGTTGAATTAAAGTTTGCCGTACTGACTGTTAACTGAACGATGAGCTAATGGGATTATTGGAAACACAGAAGGATCAAGCAATAGCTTTATTTCAAAAAATATAAAGATATTTTTGCTGTTGACAACCATGCTTTAGGATGCATGCGGGGGTAGTCCATTGGTTAGACACTGTAGATCAGCCCCCATTTGGTCATGACTGATCCGCTGATCAAGGGCAGCTGAGGAAGTAGTGACAGTGGAGATCAACAAGTTACTAGAGCAAGGGATGCTTGAACCTTCGAAGAGTCCATGGGCTTCACCCGTTCTGATTGTAAAAGAAGGATAGTACCAACTGGGTGGTAATAGACTACCAGAAGCTCAACAGTATAACCAAAAAGGACTCATATCCATTACCACAGATTGACAATGCGCTGAATCGATTAGGTGGAGCTTGTTACTTCTCTGCAATGGATTTGATATCAGGCTATTGGAAGATCAAATTACTCACGGCGGAACAGAAAAAATGTGTCATTATCACATCCAAAGGGCTTTTTAAACCAACCTATATGCCACAAGGACTGTGTAATGCCCTGGCTACATTCCAATGGGCCATGGATACCATCCTTAGCGAGCTGAAGCTTTCATGCATCCTTGTGTACCTCAATAATATTAGTGTCTCTTTGCATACATTCTCTGAGCATCATACCCACCTGGAGGAGGCCTTCCGCCGGTTTGTGAAGGCCAATATCAAGATCAAGCCTCAAAAATGTCACTTTTTCAAAGAGCAGTTAAGGTAACTAGGGTTTATAGTAGATGCAACTGGGCTGAAGTCTCAACCAGCCAAGGTGGAGGCTATCCGAAAAATGACTACATCAAGCAGCAAACGTGATGTACAAGTAATTTTGGGGATGGTCAGCTATTATCGCCACTTTATACCCAACTTTAGTTGTATTAGAAGTCCGCTGTTTGAGTTATTAAAAAAGGACACCACATTTGAATGGACGGAACTCTGACAATGCTCTTTTGATTCACTACATTTAGCGCTGATCAGTGCACCTGTGTTCTGATACCCAAACTTTGATAAAGAGGTCAATGTACAGACAAATGCATCCCTTTCCACTGTTGGGACAGTTCAGTCTCAAAAAGATGACGAAGAGGAGGAGCACCCAATAACATACTGTAGTTGATGTCAGAATTTCCATGAATGTAACTATACCATGATGGCCGGAGTGCTTAGCAGTGATCTAAGCTTATAAGCAATTTAGAGTATATTTGCATGGCGTAAAGCTCAAAGTCATAACGGATAATGCCTTGTTACGCTGGTTGCAGAATCAAAAAGAACCTGAAGGGCGCCTAGCCCGAAGGGCTCTCAAACTGCAGGCTTACAATTTTGAGATTCTTCATAAAACTGGGATCCAAACACCAGAATGCAGACTGCTTGTTAAGATTACCAACAATTGCAGTGACGGAAGTTCTAAGTGACATCACTATGATAAGATGCTTACTGGTAAGTATGATGAGTCGCCAAAAGTCGTAAAGGCATTAAAATGAAATTTGAGCAAATACTTTCCAATGGAATTGTGAGTTGTATCAGTAGATCGGCGATTCAGAAGTGAACTTTCCACAACCCTTGGCATGGACTAATATTATCATGAGCGCACATAGTGCCATTGGACATAGTGGTGTGCGCAAGATAATGGAATTGTTGCAGCCTCAGTATTAATGGGAAAGCATGAACTTCAATGTGTTTGATACTATCTCCTCCTGCCACCAGTGCCAAGTGGAAAAGACATTCTTCCAGAAGACCTCATACCGTTTATTGAAGCTGCACTTTGCTTAGCATACAGTTTCCATGGATGTCGTTGGACCTCTGCCAACAGGAGCAAACCAGTCCAAGTAAATTTTAGTGGCGATCAACCACTTAATCAGGTGGGTTGAGACAAGGTCAATACAAGAGTTGGGAGTAGTCACAGTGGCCAAATTCATAATGGAATGAATTATTCAGAGACATGGCTGCCATCAGTTCCTCCTTAATGATAATAAAACAAACTTCAGCTATCACATCCTTACCAAATCTTAATGAGCTGATGGCCATCCATGGGGTTCTGACTACCCCATAAAACCCTGCGTCTAACGGAATGGTTGAGCGGGTCAATGGGACTTTAGTGAACATACTCTGTAAATTAGTAGTGAATCGACCCTCAGATTGGAGTTCCCTTCTGTCCGCTGCCTTCCTCACCTATAATATTGGTTGTCATTCCACCACGGGGAAGAGCCCCTTATAGTTAGTGTATGGAAGACACCCTGCTCTTCTGGCGCTGCTATATGCCTGTGTAGAAAATACTTGCAGAATTGATCCCCAAAATTATTTGATGACCTTAGCTGATACATTAATCAAATATCGAACTGACGCATACTCATTCAGTTTGGCCAATAAGATCAAGACTCAAGCTGCCAATCAGGTACTGCATAGTGGGTTTGCCCAGTTTGAAGATGGGGACATGTTTCTATTCCATGATCAACATGGTTTTAGGAAGAAGCACAAGTTGGCCAGTATCTGGATTGGCCCATTTGAAAGTATTGAGAAGAAAGGTATGGATGCATATACTATTAAGGACCCCGTGAGTGGTCATATCATCAAAAGAGTGCATGCCAAGTTCCTCCGGGCATATAAGCATTAGGAGCCTGATTGTCCAGTCAAGGGGGTAATATCGTGATTTTGATATGACTGGATAATAAACTCCAAGTCAGTATGGCGGAATGGGTAAATTTCCGCCAATCCTGAATATGAGTTACAATTATAGAGCGCCTTGAGATGAGGCAGTATTTAATTAGAATGGATGGTTATTGGATCTCTTCAATATGAGGCAATTAGGAAATATCGATGTATAATGAATAGTGGTAAATCGCCTCAAATTAGGCGATCATGATTTAATGAATGAAGAATTGCTGGAACCAATGAGATATGGCGAACTGAATTACTAAGCTGAGAAAAAGGTATCATCCAATGTCGCTGAGATATAGGTGAGATGAGATGATTGATAAGGAGGTTGTTGTTAGTTTATAATGAGCAGAACAGCGAGGATCTGGTGTATTTTATTAAGATAAATAAAAGAGTGTCATAGGAGCAATAGCTCTGTACTTAAAAAAATTTACTGCCTTGTTTGAGGATGATGATTGTCATATCATTGGACCTATTGCTCAGTTTAATCAACCCTGTGCAAAACCCCTGCAGTGTATCTCCAAGATACCACCAATTATATAACAGAAGTTATCAAAGTTTGGCCTTCCAGAGGCAATGCCAAATGTTTGTTCAATCATTTCTTGAGAACAGTTAAGAATTTATAATAAGAGAAAAAGGATCAAGAACTGCGTTGTCCAGAAACATACTTTGTAATATTCACTAGCAACTATAATTTGGGGCGTGCTAAAAGGTTTAGCACTATATTGGCACTAGTGATTCCATGACTACTCGTTTCAGCCCTATTGATGAAGTAGAGCTTTAGATGACATTCAGCAAAAGATCTTGGTTAGATGCTGCAGCAAGACATGATTGTCCCCTCTGCAGCCCATGGGCTAGCCATGTTTATTGTCAAAAAGAAGGATGTTTTTAATCAGTTGATGATTGTTTATAGCCATCTAGCAAAACTACTAAATAAGATTCTTACACTTTGCTTTAAATAAACAATGCACTTGACCAATTGGGGGGGGTGCCAGATACTTCATTGAGTTAGATATTATAAGCGGTTAATGACAGATTGACTTACCTAAGGAGGTATACAAGAAATGCGTAATCACCTCCCAAGGGCTTTACCAGCTGACGCGCATCCCCTCAGGGCCTTTTCAACTTTCCTGCTACTTTTCTGCATGTCTTAAACTCTATCCTAGGTGATCAAAAGTTAACTACGTTTAAAGTATTCTATTGATATCAATGTTTTTTGATTACTTTCTCCAAACATTCGTCCCACATATAGGAAGTATTCTGACAGATAAATAAAGCATAATTGTAAATTAAATAAAGAAAATGTATATTCTTTGAGCCTTAAATGGAGTCTCTAGGCCACAGTTTCAACACACAAGGGATACAACTGCAACGCCAAAAAGCTTGATATTGTTAGATGAATAGAAATTAATGAAAATAACAAGATGTGCATGTATTTTTAGGAAGATAGGATATTATTGTGTTTTTCATTCAAGTGTTAGTTCAGTTAGCCATACATTGTTTCACTTAAGGAGCGGAGAGGCTTTTTAATGGTCTGAGTAGTGTGAAGACATACTTAGACAATTATATGAGACCTTAACTCAGGCTCCCACACTTTGCTAATTAGACTTCAACTGACCATTTATTGTTCAGTCTAACTCTTCATTGACAGTTGTTAGAACATTAATATCCCAATGCAATGATCATGAGGAGATTATCCATTTTCTTTCTATAGCCTTACACTCACCAAACATGAAGGAATTATAGGGTGACAGAATGCAAATGTTTTGCCATAAATTTTTTCTTGCAAAAATTCCACATATACCTGCATGGAACCAAGTCTCAGGTTGTCACCAATTAAGCTTCTTTACTATGGCATTTAACCTTAAGGAGCCTGAAGAGCAGTTAATAAGATGAGCTCTTGACTTAAGGCTTGAGACTATGAAGTCATACACAGCTTGCGTTATAAGAATGCTGATGGTCTCACTATACTGTCCATTGTTTCATCGTTGTCCCTCTATTCCAATCAGGCATTTGAGAAGATAAAGACTCAATGATATGAAAATGATCATCCTATCTTTTGGATTTCTAGATTAATTGCTCTAGAACACTGAGACTAGAATGGTAACATTCATGAGGTTGCAAGAGATTGTTGAAGGTTTTTATATCCAATTTTATACAAACGTCTCATAATAATTATTCAAGCCCATCAAAATTATGGCCACTGTGGGTTTACCAAAACATTAAAGCAGGTATAACAGAGTCACTATTGTAAGTTATGAAATTTTGATAATTAGGACAACTTGATGAATAGCAAGAATGTCAATTGCAACAGCCCTTTAACCCTCCAATATATATTAACTATCCAAGACTAACAGGGATTGGCATACTATTTCAATAGTTTTATCAGACCTTTACCCATAAGCAAATGCAACCACTGATAAATCAGTGTAACTATTAACCACTTGACTAAGCGAATATAAGATAAACCCATTAGTGATATCAAAAACAGTTACTTCTGCTAAATTTATTATAGGGAACACAATACATCAAACAGATGCCCTAGTCATACTGACAGATGAACTAACAACTTTACATCTAGAATAAATCTAAACTCTTTGAATTTATGGGACTTGATGAGTCTTAACTGCTTCCTAACACCTAAAAGTAAGGTACTGCTTTATTTAACCAAGACAATCCATCCAGGGGATGGACATTCCTAGTGCTCAAACGAGATAAAAGTAAAAATTAAAATAAAATAAAGTTGAAACAAGACAGATGCATCCACTTGAGCTGACGTAAAATTCAAACAAAACTTACCAGCCAAGTTGGAAGCAGAAACTGCTATCCATGACGGTGGGTGAAGGGGGATCAGGAGGCTCTTCTTCCTCATCTGTTATGGACCTGTAGCGGCACAAAGTGGATAGCAATGTTGTGGGCGCATCATGGAAATGGAGGTTGAGATAACAAATGGATGCTTGAAACTCAATGTGCAATGAGGAGGGTGGAGATATAGTCTACAAGTGCTATTTGCGCTCAAAACGTAATTTAGGTAGGCTGGCGATGGCTGAAAGGGTTTTTGCAGGTAGTGTGGGTCTTTGGGCTGAACTTTGCAACCAAAACAACTTTTTTAATTGCTGAATTTTCTGTCTGATAATTTTGGAGATGGTCTTTTTTCTGTTTTGGAAGAATGGTACTAAGTAGGATAGGAGGTGGCAGGCCCATAGCTAGTACTGCAACTGATTTTGCAATGGCTTTATGGGTTGTGCAACATTTGGGGGAGGCAACTGCCTCTTTAGCTAGTTGGTGGTCACTTTTGAATGGGTGGAATCAGGGCGAGGCGCATAATGGTGCTTTTGGGAATTGAGTCGCATAATCAGTATTGAGGTACATTTCAAATGGAGGGGAGCCAGCCAATTCAGATTCAAGGATAAGCTCGCCTGATGCATCAACCTCAACTAAATAATCCTTTGGATTTTGGCTGAATTTTATTGGGTTTTTTCATATGGGTTATCTGTTGCTTTTGTCTAGAGGATGGTTTAGAACTTCCTTTAGTCCATTCTGGCTCCTGATTAGTGGGTTCAAAAAAGAGGTTCGTTGAGTTAATTTTTGGCTTGTTGATTCATGTGGTTTCTGTGGCTACCACTTTGGGGGGAGGGGGAAGGATAGTGTCCCATTCAAAACAGTTATTGGATCGGCTATGAGATCATCATGCATAGACTTGGGTGTGGATGCCAAATCTTGTGAGATAGAGGGGCAGTGCCATTTTGAATGGTCCAATTCTGAAACAGTTAGGGTAAATGGTCCTCCCTCCAACTACTCGAGCCCAAAAAGGATGGTCTTGGGCAGGGGGTCTAATGGCGCAAGGGGGATTGAGAGGGCTATTTCTGTTGATACTGGATGAATAGTCATGAAGGCGCGGGGGCCTGCAAGGTGAGTGGCTCCATTGGGAACCACAAATTTTACCATGGGATCAGAACCATATTCTGATAATCTAGCGATAATTTCTTTAACTAAAATTTTGGGTGGTAGGTGGGTAGGGAGGTCTGCGAACTGAACCATAAGAGTGGTATCAGTGGGCAACCAGTTATGAGTAGTGGGAGGGGGTGCCTGGAACACCAGGGGGGATGGTAGCTGATACTGCAGCATCAGCTTCACTTGAGAAGCCAAGATCAAAATACTTTCTTGAAAGGCGGAAGTCAATGAAGCCTGCAGGCTGCAAAATAGCCTGAGCTAATTAGATAAATGCTTTATCTGAATAGGGGAACAACTTGCCATATTCACCCCAAAGGCTGAATCACATGTTGCTCTGGGGGAGCACAAGGGCGCAGCGTGGCACCGCCCGGGTTTGGGTAAGATGTAAGGCTAGTTCCTTAGGCAGGACATAGTGTGCTGAAGAATTTGGAGGGGTAGCCAATCTAGCCCAAGCACGTTTTGGCAATGACTGAAAAACATTAGTAGGTGGCGCACCACTGCCTCACATGGGGTCATCAGACGTCAAATGCATTGACATAGGAAACTTGGAAAGGAAATGACAAGTGAAGCCGTTTTTACTAAATTTAAAACTATGATTCGACCAAATGTGAGCAAATTGAGATAGAGAAGTTTTTAAAAGTAAGGTAATGTACAAAGGGTAAATATAACATTGGAACAAATAATACATAGATTTTCCACTGGGTCCCCTTTAAAAAGGACCCATTACATTGGAACCACCATTTTTGCCTAAAATTTGGGTTCCATAACTCCACAGGGTTCTCTCTTCCTACTACTCTATGGCTGACAAGCTTTGCTTCTCATACTGAATTCTATTGTAGAAAATGAGAAGGAGTCTGACCTGAGGAATACTTCAATCAATTATTTAGTGCATTATTAAAACTCTATCTAAATCCCACAGAGTGGTCTTTACTCACAAGATCAAGAAAAAGATCAAGGTGATGTTCACTGAAGTACGTTGCATCAGTTCAAGGAAGGCAATCAATCTACTGTGCAGCTTTGCAAATGAATCTTGAAAGCCCCACATGATGCCTCCCATTGGAAAAACCTCAATGTACTCCTAGAACGCTCCTTTGACATCTATATCATCAAGTACTTGTCTGACAGGAGGATCATTAAATGGGGTATGCAAAATTTTGAGACCCTACCACTATCATCAACCCACTCCCTAAGAGAGCAACCCGAAGTGTGAATCAAGTCAAAAGGTAAGATTTGTTGTTAAGTTATAAACTTAAATTCAATTAGTCATATATTTTTTCCTTTTTCTGTTAAGCCTAATAAAAAAAGTCAAAAACTAGATGATGTCTCATTCTAGAGTCCGCCTTTCTCTTAAAGCACAAAACTTTTTGGAATTTTCATGGACCTGACCTTGACTTTAATAAACGTTTCACCAAAACTTATACCATTGTACTCATTATACCATTGTATCAATGTCAATTATTCTGCAATTGAGACATCCTAGCTCTAAAGCTGAATGATAGAGTATGATTATTCCCCAATATCAATAAAACAATCTGTTTATATAGCATAAGTTGTTTTTTGGTATTACTACCTGGAAGTAGAGTTTACAATAACAGGGATTATAGAAAGCAGGTTTCAACTAGTGGACAGAGTTCAAAAGATCAAGAGGATCAAGAAGGTTCTAAGAGTTAACTCTTACTTTATAGTAGTGTGCGTTTGCCTTGTAATACAGCTGAGTGCAGAAGCCTGTTGACTTCAGAGAATGTCTCCATAAAGAATATGCTCCTGAATGAAAAGTGACTTGGGGCAGCACTAAATAACTAGGTATGGCTTGAGATGCACCAGTTTTTAATAATTGGCTACTTCTTGGGTCGGTCCAATACTTTAGTGAGGTCCTTTATAGATTAAGTTTTCATTCGTGCTAGTTCCTACCAAAGTAATAACTTCATAGCTTTATCCATAAACGGTAAAAGTGCCCATTACAAGAGGTAGGCAGGCAAAAATCTATTATACATATGACAAAAAGGAGATAAGATGACCATGTGTAGAAAGAGGGAGTAGACAAGTGTTTTGAAGAATCCACAAATATGACTTCACAATTTCCATAAGTTGCAATTTGGTCTGACCAACCATTTGAGCTACATTATATTTTATATTCTTTAGATTATATTTTATATAATAAATAGACTAAGGATTCAAATACCTTTACTATATGTCAACATTAAGTTAAAGAATTTAATTACTATACTTTTATAGATCTGCATCGCTAATCAAAGTAGGTATATCAGATAAATTTGATTTTTTACCACCCTGCCAGTGCTAAACCCTGACTTATTTATATTATTATCTTACTTTGTCCCTGTGGACATGTAAACCTGACTCCAACTTTTCTTACTATTAAATCTCAAACTTGCCCCCACCTCATTGTAAAACAATTGATAGGCTCTATTATTATCCCCAAAATATTTCCTATAGTTCCAGGAATTTTAAGAGTATTCATGCACTACCCACTATTCTTGACTATCTCATTAGTTTAAAAAATAGGTTATCAATATTATATGGGAGATTTTTTATATATACCTAGCTTGTATTGCTGCTTTTTAAGACCTTGAACAATCAAAACAATTATCCTCCTATTTTCAAGGTCACTGTCTCAATACAGCTTTCCCTTAGTATAAAGTTTAAACTGACCTGTTTGTTGTAATGCAACTCCTAAGCAAAAAATACAACATATGATGCTCACTACTATGGCACTTTCAGCACCCTGTATCCCATTAAGTATACAAAATTAACCAGCAAAAATCTTGTTGACTTGACCTGGGTGTGCCTTTTATGATACACTGGATAACGTGGAGGCTCAGCCAAGTTATAGCCTCTTAGGCCTACTTACAAATAATTTATATTATTATGATCAGCAAGGTACTTGATTGCAAAAATACATCTAAGCCCCCACGCCGCTATAGTAGCCTTGATTTCTCAGATGAGGGGGAAGTTTATACCATCACTGGTCTCTATCAAGCACTTAACACTTATAGATCCTAATCCAATCCCATGGACAGGTAAAAAGGAAATAAAGATATAAATGCCCACCTTTTAGATTCCAATAAAAAACATGAACAGGCTGATCAACAATTTAAGGCGGAGTGCTGCCATTTTACTAGCCTAGTGAATCATCTCCAACAAGAAGTGGAAACTGCCACTTGTAATGTAGCCAAGAAAACGTCCAGAATTCTCTTCATGATCTGATCCTGAAGACAATATTCAAGCTGTTGAGATCAACTTGCCTATTATTTTGACTATTGTACCTGAGCCGTCATATGATCCTAACGCTGCTATGACAAGTCCAGTCATGGAAGCCGCAGCTTCATCTAATTTCATACATCTAAGATGCTGATATTGACCGCTCAGAGTGATTTATCCAATCATAACAATAAATCAGGGTCAATATTTCTAAGTAATTTAACTCTGCTAGCCTGCCCAAAGTCAATAAGCATGGAAATATCCATACATTCATGTATTTATTTATAATATAAATAGGAAACACCAATGACCAAATTAAAATAACCACTTTGAAGAATCTATTTGACCCCTATAGCCAGTAGTTGGTAATTCTTTAGTTGTCATGCCAGCATGTCTTAGTTTTTTTTGAACACATTATTTTTTAGTGAGTACTGTAGGGCAGACTTTATGATTGGACGTTTAGAGCCTCCTTTAATATAACCTTTAGCCATGAAAGGATTTATATTTTTTGGTAAAAAATTTACTATGATGCTCAGGTGTTTTATAAAGCTAAGGTTCTGATATGCTTTGCTGCTCAGATTGCTTCGTCATGCCTTTAACCATAAATAATTTATACTGGCCATGTTACCTGTGCTAATCTGAAACCACCATAACCAGAATGTTGAATTACCTTCACCGTGCACTTTAATTTTTGATGCGCCTGAAACTAGATACCTTAATTATCAAAGTGGCCAACGTCATCCTGATTACCCTAAGAAAGATTCTTTCATTCAATATGTAACAACTGAGCATGGAGTGGTGATGGGAAAAGTCTTGGTGGAGTAGAGATAGGATATTCTATCCTCACCACCATAATTGAAGTTCCAATAAATAATCTTATGACAATTTACGCCGCCTCTCTGACTTAGTTGATCAAAAGACATATGCTTTTGGGAAACTTCACATAAGTAATTGTAAACGATGTGTTCTCTATCCCCCTGAGGCCAAAAGACCATAGGGATTTACGCTCTTTCCTAAGTCAAGCGGACATGTTTTCCCTTTAAATTTCAACAGCTTTGATATCTATTCATTTAAATAAACTAGTATTGATATTAGCGTAAACAAAACTTCCATTCCGGGCCATATTTGACAGTGATGCGCCTATAACCATATTTCCCTCAAAACTAATGAGACAACTGGTAATTGCCTCAGATAATAATTATCAAAAGAAATATGGTACCGCGGGGCCTAAAGCCACTCTCTCATTAGGAGCTT
The DNA here is from genome assembly GCA_022478985.1 of Massospora cicadina. Taxonomy (NCBI): domain Eukaryota; kingdom Fungi; phylum Entomophthoromycota; class Entomophthoromycetes; order Entomophthorales; family Entomophthoraceae; genus Massospora; species Massospora cicadina. The sequence goes on from JAKSZP010013252.1 coordinate 101,279, forward strand.
ATAGTTCCTTGCCAATGAAAATAAGCAATCTACTTTTTTTTGCCCATGCTGTTGTCCCACCTGATAAAATATTTTGATAAATTAGGACCTCTTTAATGAGGGCATTTGAAATTATAGCTAATTTTAAGAAGATTACCCTAGATATATTTGTCCAACACGTTCCATTTTATTAATATAAAAAACAAAAGTCCAAGCGTCAACCTCTCTTACCCGCCAATACTAAGCCTAGTGAGGGATAGATATCCATTGAATCTAAAAAGGTTGTCTGAGCCCTTTAAATTTGTCCCAGCATACTATAAGATTCAATGGTGATAAACTAAGCTGGACAAGATTGTACTATCAAACCAGGTCACCAAGCCCTCATTAGAACAGATGTCACCTTACAATTATTCTGATGGCCTGTTTGGTAAACTCCTTCTGTCACTCTATTGATCCAAAATGGATCCCATTGCTACCACGCTTGTTATCTACCCTAATCAGGGAGAAAATAAAGGTGTCCTTGGAAAACACTTACTGCTCCCCATCCACATTAAAGGCAAAAAATATCACTACTTGTTTATGTGTTGGAAGCACAGAGTGAAGTAATTAATATACAAAGGAGACTGTCATTTTAGAGATACCTTGAGATATTTCTGATACTGCAACCAATCACTAAAAACCTCTCTCATTACCCCACCAGACCAAAATTACTGTCAAAAGCCTACTTAAACTGGGAAAAGAATAGGAAAGACCAACAACGTAAATTTAGCCTAACAGCTACGTAATCTTAATAACTTATCCAACCCTCACTTGATTTATGTTCTAGTGTTTGGTCAAGTGGGAATAATGTTGAAATATGGTCTGACCAACCATTTGAGCTATTTTATATTTTTTAGTACTAGTGAGGCTCAACAAAAAAGGAATGACATCCATGTATCTTTATTTTAAAATGTGAAAAACAAAGGCTCCCAGATTTAAAAAATTGAATATAATATTTTGGCTTTCAGCCTAGGAAGCTATATCAGATGGAGATAGTTTAGAAAATTATTGTCTGGCGCCCGCTTCAAATGGTGTGCCATGTCAGACAAGGGATGGAGCATCAGCAGCATGAGGCAAAAGGAGTTATACATGCGAATTATCTTCATTAAGGAGGCCATCAGTATGCATTGCCTAGACGTACTGGACAAGTTGATGCTCAGTAAATGTGATAAGTGCAGGCACACGATTAAAGGTCTTGGTTCAATGTTGGGTTTAGGAATGTTGATAATGAAAAAGAAGATCTTCCCACATTGAGTCAGGCGTGGCTTGCACCAAATACAAGATATTCAATCTCATACATTGCATCATCATATCTTTTTAGATTATGTTTTATATTCATAGAAATTTAATTTATTATAGCCAGTAAATTGGCTAAAAATTGAGTGCTTTGACTAAATTATGATGTCATTTACAAAGCTAAATTACTGTAACATTTATTGGGCTGATTTATCAATTAAAGTAAGTATATATAGTATGCTTGATTCCTTTTCATCCCACTAAAGCTTTGATTAAAAGATTTTTATTATTGTTTTACCTCAACTCTGCGGTCATGTAACCTTAACTTCCAAATTTTTTATCATCTCTACCTTCCCACCAAATTACATAAAACACTTTTTAGTGTTATTATTACCCCCAAATCTAGTCCTATGGTAATTATAAGTTCAATAATACTCACGCACTACCTACTACTACTGACTATCATTTCTGTTTATAATGACGAGAGTCTCATTTTATAGTTTTGTTTTATAACAATAGTGTTGAAGCTGCTGATAATAAAATATTGCACAAAATAACAGATATTTTTCTCTTTATTATCACTGTCTTTATACAGTTTCCTTTATTTTTAAAGTTTAAAACAGTCTGTGCATTTTAATTTCTGCCTACGTGCCAATTAGAACACTATAAATTGCCACAATACTTAAGGGTTTATAAGGTTTGATGATCTGTGTTCCAAAGGGGGATGTCCTTTTCTAGGCGACCACACCAGGGAGTACAGCCTTGATCCTTGATGGGTCAAACAAGGAGAGCTTATCTATATTTATTTTTATGATCATTCACTCTTCTCTGAATGGATAATAACAGAGAGAGTTTCTGGGATGATAGGGAAGGGCTTCTCCACCTGCCCAGGGAAGGTTACTGATGGGGGAACATGGAGTCTAAAGCGGCGATAGAGGGTCCCTAGCTAAGACCAAATGAAAGCTTTAAATTAGCTAAGATATACTTATAAAACTCTTTACTTTTTGAGGGAAAAGAGGGGTACTTCATAGGTGTGAAAGTGTAGGTCAAGTGTTTAGGGGGCCCTCCCCTATGACTGGGGTTTCAGTCTCACTTACAAGTGAGCTCACTGCCAGTTATAATTAGTTTTACAAGGAAGTGAAAGAGTATTTAAGGTCCAATTTGGAGGTACTCATAGACACATATTCCTTTGAGATAAATTACTATGAGATCTGAGACTTAAATAGAATCATGCTTAACGATTAAGATCCCTGAGAAGGTATAAGTAAATTGGAGCTAACAGGATCCAGGATCTGAAGTTAAGCACTGCATTTAGTGAATCTGATCAATGGCTTAGGACAACATAGACGCGAGAGTAGAATAGATTAGAGCTAGAGTAGGAGGAGGGTTATGCCAGACATGCAATGGCTATCCAGTTTATCTAAGTACTTGCGGACTAGGGTTTCTTTTTTTTAATGGAATTCAATTGTAAAACTTTCTCCCAAATTATATGCAAGTACTACGTGATAATAAGGTACCTTTGGACAGGTGGAGAAAAAGAGTCACAATCCTCAAAGGGTTCTAGAGGACATTCATGAGGCTTTAAAAAACTTTCAGAGTGAGTAAGGGCTCCATAAAGGCTCAATTTTTTATTATAGAAAAGCAGCCACTGGTTTCCCCTTTAAGAAACTCGCAAAGAAGGAGTTGAAAGAGAAATTTATCTGGAACTTTTTCCTTTTGAGAATATGGTGAGATCTTAGGACAATTTTTTTGTTAAAAATCTACTTATACTTTAGAATCTAGGGAGGAGGTTGAAGAGAAATGGGTAGTGACAGATACTGCACACTGTGTGAGTTACTTGAGTGGAAGAAATCGTGAAAACCTTATGAAGTTCCATTTATAATATAAAAGTGAAAACTAGGAGTAGAAGAGTATACCAGCCTAGTGTGCAAAATCTCAGGTTATTGATACTGAAAGGGATGGGTTAAAGATAGCAAACCAATAGGAGACAAAACTCTTTAGTAGCTTTAGGCTTTTCAAAGATAATTAAAAAATATGTCACAGGAGTATGCAGAAGGAAACCCAAGGGAAAAGAAGCTAAAAGAGTAGACTGTAAACTATAAGCATAAAGAAACTTCTCAGGCAATCACTTTTATGTATCATTATAAACTTCTGAGTCAACATGCGCACAAAACTGGTGCTGAGAAAGAGAAGTAATAGACAATAAGAACTTAGCAGGTTTGGGCAGGTCCAAAGTAAGTATAGCAAATTGGAGCGCCGTGAACTGAGCAGAATATTTAGAGGTTGGGCTAGAATTTGTTCAAGACAGCTAAGAAAGTCCATACTCGTTAATTTAGTTAACCATCTCAGGAAAGGAATTCAGCTAAGCCAATGTATGAGTAGAGGACTTATGGATAAAAAATTCAGCCAAAGAATAACCTATATTAAATTCATAGTATACTTTCTTCGAGAAATAAAAAGCATTTGAGCAAGGTCAAGTTTTATGGTTGAATTTGAAGCCAAGCAAATATTAAACGCTATTATGTGCTAAAATATTTCGCCTTCTAACAATTTCAAAATTTTACAAGATTGGCAAAATTTGATTACCTCATACTAATTAGGTACAAGGATTACTGAGACGATTTTATTTAAACTACCCGTTGGCTTGGAGCCATAAGGATAAGTTTCAACAATGTAGGGCCAAAACTCAAATATTACTAATGACATTGGAGTGGTCATTGGTATTTTAAGAGGCTCTCTCCTTGATCTTTAAGCTTTACCGGACTTATATGTTTATTCTCTGTCAACGCCAGGCAGAATGTCACTAGCTGTGGAATACTGAGCCTTTAAACTTCGTTATTAGTGAGACTCAGAAAAAGGTTGAACGGATTAGCCTTATGTAATGATCCAATGCTCTCTACATTAGCCCAATTATATAGTGGTTAGCTTACCTGACTAAAGTTTGAGTTGAGACTGAGATATTTTATACTAAGTAAAAGAGAGCCATTACTATGAATTTAGCGGACTAAAAAAAGACCTGGTTTCTTTTTCAGGTAAGCTAAGACCCAAAAAGGTAGCCACGGGTTACAAGGCACAGCTGGTTTCAAGGGACTATAAGTGGCGCGTTGGAGGAGGTGTTGGAAAGGTTTAACCCAGGGTTTTGTTGCCCATGTGCCGTTTAGTTTATGAAAAGAATAAAAAGGAGAGTTTTTAAATATATCCTTTTAGAACTACAAATAGTAACTAGATAGTGAATACCCCAACACTTTACCATTAGTAGGGTGACAGGTCTTATGTTAGGGGGAGAGATGCTAAGCTGAGCCACGATTGTAGGGGATGACTTGCAATTTCAAAACCATAACTTAATTGTTTCAAATATAATTTCTCATCAATAGTATCAGCTGACATTTCCAAGCTATCATTGCGTCATTTTTCCCAAATTCTGAATATCCAAAGTTGTCTTATCCAATGGAATGTTGGGTTTGATCCCAGCTTTCACCCTCATCCTTCCAACTTTTTGTCAATAATATGAATTGATAGGCATGTTTTGCTCTTCAGGTTGGCTTCTGGGTGAATAACTGTTGGGGCAGGGAATAGGTACCATGTTGTGGGGTTTCTTCATTTTCCTAAAGTCTTCACAAAGTTGTCTGATGATCATTAAAAAATCCTTGGGATTTTGAGATCTGGATGGTTTGGGCTGTGGGGTGGATAAGGAAAGATATGTTGCAAGCATATAGGGTGTAGCGGTTACTCATCTCTTATCCAGGGCATGTCCTAGATCAGAGATTTGGGTTAGGGGCAGGGCCTTGGGCTTTAGACCCTATTTTGGTTTAAAGGGATGCACACCCCTGTCCAGATTAATGGCTGGCAACTGAGGCCTTACAGCCACAAAATGCTTCCTAAAAGGCTCTTTATAATTCTGATATGGAGTTTTTCTTAGAACAAAGAGTAGATATTATACATAGGGTTGGAGAAATAAAAAAATTCATGAGCGGGATATGAACCTAGATATAATTTTTGCTGCATATAAGATCAAAACTGCTTTAGCAGAGTATCAGCATCATACTGTAAGACGGTTATAACGGGGCTCAAAGCTGTTAAATTCGTGGAGCGGTTGAAAAAGATGAAGAAGATGGGTAAAACAGACTACTTTATTAGATTTGATTGATTTAATATCAATAGGGAGAATCAAGACTCATTGCTAAGAATGCCTCCATGATTAACTACAATCAAGATTTTCAAATAAAAATTAGATTGAAGCCCAGTTTAGGTCTTCATTATTCTCTGTCATCAATGACTCAACCACATTGATTAGATTCATCCTTTTTGTGGCACATGAAGCCAAGAGACCAATCCAGAAGGCGTATCCATTGGTTCCTGAAAACGTGATAATTCCTGACAAAATATACCAAGTGCGCCTTTGGTGGAAGGTTCTGATTGTGAGAGTTAATAGTTTTCTCCTCAATGTTTGATTTTGGAGCAGGAATTTCAACCCATTTGTTACTTCAATTCCTAACATCGCCCCCCTCAAGATCCTGTAGGAGGGGAACGTATGTCCATATGAGTTGGCCATCAACTTGGTTGACCACTTTACCTTGGGTAACAACAGCAATAGAGTAAGCAGGATTCACCTTATGTATGATGTGGTAGGGCCTACCAAAGGAAGTCAAGTTTTTTGACCCCCTAGTCAATGGTGATAGGATAGGACCAGGCCCCTAGTTGGAAATTTAGAAAGGAGTATCAGCTAGCGTTTGAGTTGAAAGTTCCTTGGTGGTAGTTTAATAGACTCTGGGTAGCATGGGATAGAAGTCAGATAAATCTGTCCTTTAGGACCCTCATATTTAGTTTGGAACTTTTAATCACAAAAATCCATAAAGATTTTAAATTACTTGGAAGCTGAGGAGTAAGTCCATTTGGGGCTTTGAAAGAAAACATCTTGATAATTCAATGTTCTTTATCTATTTCCTAATTGAGCTCCAAAAAGATAGTGGTTCAAGCTCATAGGATCAGAAGAAGTCATTTTCTGCAGGATAAAAAAATATTGTCCCACTGCGCGTTACACTACCCCATTATTAGATGGTTTATATGAAGCGGTATAACTTTATCTAGTACCTTGTAGCGAGGTTAGTTCTTAGACTAGATTAGTGGTGAAGTTGAATTTCATGTACTAAAGTAAAGTCTGTGGACATCCACACTTAGTGAAGATGGATCTAAAGAGAAATAAAGCTTTAGTACTCGAAGTTGCAACTAGAGCAGATATTGCACTATCCCATTTGGTCGGGTGGTCTACAGCTAATAGGATATACTTAAGCCATGCAAACTAGTGGGCAAAGGGACAACCACATTAATACCAACAACATTGAAGGGGTTTATATAGACACCACTTGATGTTAAGATGTGCTGGCCCATTCCTGTGCTTACAAGTTAAACATACCTCTATAACTTTTTGGATGCTCTCTTCTATCCTATCAAAATAATAGCATTCTTTCAATCACTTGTGAGTTTTCACCGCTCCATGTCCCATAATTTAATGTCCTTCAAAAAGACATTTGTATGGGAAAGGAATGAATATGTAGTTGAGCTACATCCCTTCAGCAATCTTGCTTAGCATACCTTATTTGATCTGAGTGCAATTGGTCAAGTTCCTCAGCTCATCTTGAGTCTTAGGCATCTCTAGTTCCCACCTTTTGAGCTTGCCAATTAGATTGTGCAATTACTTTTTAGGGGTCAAGACGACATAGCACTGGCATCCTCAAGAGACCATTGGCATTTTGATAATTTTCCCTTGCACAATGGATAATGGAGATTTATAGTTCTTAAGATAAAGCGCATCTTCAATTTACCATCAAGGTCCTTCATTTGCTGTAACCATCAGAGTGAGTATGGCCAGTAATAGCCATAAAGTGAGTTGCATATAAATTAAAAAACCCTTCTTGTAACCAGTACCATAGCTAAGCAGTTGCACGTGGTAACATTAAGTTCCACTTAGCCTTGCTCAAGGTTTTGCTATATTATGTCACAGGATGGTCAGCTTTATTTTCTTCATGTTGTGATGAGATAGTTCCAGCTGCCACATCTCTGGAATTAGTGAACAACAGTAATGGCTAATTTTAGCAAGGAGAACTAAAATAAGTGTTAGGATTTCGAGACGCCCACATTATCAAACTATGATAGAATATAATAGGTCTGTCTTGTCCCATTTTGGTTTTTTTAGCAATATGAAACCTTAGGGGATGATGTAATTTTTATTATTCAATAACTACTGTTTGGGTTTTTTTCCTACTGAATCTTTAGTTAAAAATGTTATTATTTGATTCTGCTCATGACTATTATTGGCTTATTTATGTAATCACCAACAACGTTTTTAAGGTTTTAAATTGTTGGTTTAATTATTAATAATCAAATTTCTTGCGAATATTGATTGGGGTTTGTCACCAATCAATGAGGGTTATTTTGAAGTTAGTGAAGCGTTGATAACGCTTTTCTTGGCAGTAATTTTCCGGTTATCAAGAGTGATGCAACCTGCTATTAATGGGTAAATGGTCCCATTACTTAAGCAGGTTACTAGCTTAGAAATGTTATATACCAGGGGTTGGATAAAGGCGTTGGGACACGCTAATTATGGAATGCAACTCAGGAAAGTTACTGTTTTAGTTGGTGGTATATCTGGCTAGTTGGATGAAGGTTTATAGTTAAAGATGACTACTTAAGGCTTGAGTTTATTTGGCAATGGATGCCATTCCCATTGGGTGCCAACCTAAGAAGTTGAGCATCAAACACTCTATCTGAACCCCTTATTCATTATAAACAGATAGGCAAACTTAGAAGCCAAATATTTTGATACTAATACATTTTATTGTTCTCTTATGGAAGAGTTTTTAAAGTAGTTTATCTTAACTATTTTCTTGTGCGCCAAGTTTTAGGTAAGAGTTGGAGAGATAGTTTTCTTTATTCAAAATTGTTTTTGAGTACTCAGTGTAAGAGTTAAAGTAAAAGGTTTTTGTTCATATTGTTTCTGAGTTATCAGATGAAGATTGTTTGTACCCTCTCATAGGAGAATACCTAAGCGAGATCAATACCATTTGTCATGAGAAAAGTCAACTGACCAGTTGTTTCATACAGCTATCATCGTACCCTTGTTATTAAGAACCTCAATTACAATTGAACATGTGCAGTAAACCTTTAAAAGTCTTATATTTAGTTCTCCCTAAATGGGTAGTTAAGTTTTAAGGCCAAATAGCACTTCAAAGTTATCCACAACATGTTTATAAGAACAAACTTTGGAAGTTTAGTAATGAACTGGAGACAATTAATTAAAATTTTTGATCAAGAGTCACAAAGCAATCTGACTACCTTGAAAAATCGAATAAAAAAAGCCAAGGAATATATAGCAGGTCAAGAAGGTCAATAATGTTCCATATAGAAAAGTAACCTCATTGAAAAGGAAGGAGACTGAAGTAATTAAGGAATCAGTGTTTCAAAAGGCTGCTTAGAAAGCAGACAGAAAACAATTTTTGTGTAAATTAGAATTTTATAATGCAAATCTTAAAGTGGTTACAAGGCCTTGAAGTTATAAGTACAATGCGCTTATATGAAGACAGATGTAGGCAAAAAACAAATTAGATGAGAAAAGTTCTGTTAGGAAAATACAACATCAAAAATATGCCTGGGGCTTGTTCAGCACTTTTGGATATGGATCCCAAAATTACCCAGTGGTCAGTAGGATTATGGCCAAGTACATCCTGTCTCAGTTGTGACATTAAGAATTTTGGAATACTCCAAACTTATTTTCACCAGAATACCCCAGCCTTCTTCTGCTTTTTTAAATGATGATGTTCAGATATGGCGACCATCAGAAATTGGTAACAGTTATAAGCTGTTTAGAAACCAATTGTAAAACTTTTATTTCCCCACCTAAATGGGATAATTAGATGTATGAGGACGCCAATGAGGTGATCATATACATGGTTGGTAGCCCTGAACGGATGGCTAGCCACTACAGCAGTTCATGAGTATAAAGTCCAAGAAGATGAGATCTTAGCCTCTTTAAACAACTGTTTATCTCTGGGAGACTAAATACTGATCGGTGCAAATGTTTTGTAGGATTATGATTCTTGGATTGCCACGCAGATGGCACTTAGGCCCTATTGACACCTGTACCAAGCCATGATTTTAGCATTAACAACTAAAACTGTACTTTGCAAATTGTGGAGTATCTAAAGATGTTAGGCTCAAAGTTTAAAGCACCTACCAAAAAATTAAAACAGTTATTATCAAGTATTAGAATACTTAGACTTTAGTGGTACAAATAAGGATTTACAGAGCTGAAAAGCAATGGGGAGAACCCCATGGGGCTAAAATGAAAAGAAGATCTAGAGATATTGTCATAAATGTGTTGTAGCATGATATCTCGCCGCCCAATGATGGAGCAAGGAGCTTAAAAATCAAGTAAATCTGGTTCAGACTAAAGATAAGAAAATTGTTCAAGATTATAAAGAAATTAGAAGTCTAGATATAAAACAATATAGTGCTACTTTTATCCTGTCCCCTCTGATATTCTTAAAAATGAAATGGATTTTCTGATTTGTTTGTTGATAAAGATACACCTGAACCACTCTAATAGGTTATTATAAGGTTGTAAACGGTATTACTAAAGCAAAGACAAGGTTTCTGACCCATAGATTGTTAAGGGTCACTTGATATTATAACATCAGCTAATGTAAAAAGGCGTGTAATTCTGAAAGTGCAGAGGAATTGCTCAAGATAAAGCTTGATGATGTGAACGTTTCTATCCTTATTATGGCAATTGAAGAGTTTTTCCAGATTTGTTCACTCAGTTAAATCATATGCTAGATTCAGTTTCAGATGCCAACACTCAGTAAGATCTCCACCACAAACTCTCAATATATGTATAGAGATATTAATTAATGGAGTAAAAGTATGAGCATGGATTAATATTGGTGCACCTATAGATAGAATTTTGACCCAGTTGGTAAAACAAATGAAGATCTCTCCATATTAAAAACTTTTCTTTCTCGTTGCAAACACTTTTGCAACCTATTCAATTCAAGACTAAAGCTAGTTTGATAATCTCATAGAGGGGTTTAGTCTGCGCCCATGTCTGGGAGCAGTTGGGCAAGCAAGGCAAGAGGAGCAGGCGGAAGGCCCGCGGCCTCTAACATTTGAAAACGCCCCGGAGAATCTGGCGGAATAGAAAAAAATCTAAAAAAACTGGTGGTCACAATTTCCCCAGAGATACTCGTGTGGCAAGCACGGTGCAACCAGTACATCAACACGCCACATTCCCAGCCACTTTTGTCAGTGGAATTCGGAGTCCGTGTGTATCTGGACATCCAAAAAACAGCCCTATGGGAAAAATTTTGTGAAGATGTACACAAAATTTTCCTGACCGCGGTGTACGTTGCACCTCACTCCATGTCACGCGGTTGGCTGGACCTAGGTTTTGAAAGCAAAATAGCAGCAGACGAGGCTGCAGCAGTGCGCATAGTGGTCGACCTCCCTGAAGGGCAATGGGTCATTGAAACTAAACGCACCAGATGGACAAAATCAAACCAAATTTTCCTCACGTTTGACTTTTTGCCTACTACGGTAAAACGTGACATTTTGAAGCAACACCTGAAAGATGGTCTCGCCATATATGGCGAAATACAATCTTTCAAAATGCAACATTTCATGCTGATGCCACACCTGTGCACCGGCAAAGCCATTGCAGTTCTAACCCCAACTGAGGAGATCGCGAAGGACCTAACCCAGATCCTGCACTCCACCTTTATTGATATCACAGGGCATACCACCCACCCATTCTGGGTAACCGTGGACAGCGCGCCCCCTATTTGCACCCACTGTGACGCATTTGGCCATAAGGTGCATGCGTGCCCCATCAAAGAGGGCGTCACATTCCAAGAGCACCCCTTGGCGGCCATGACCAGTGGAGAGGCGCACTATGAACCAACTGCAAGCACCAAGGAGGCTTTCCTGTGGGGAGCACAAGGCTGCTACCTATTGGTAAAGCCCATCTCCCCACAGGAGTGGAAGAAGGCCAAGCAGGCCCATAGGGCTGCGGCCAAGGAAATGGCCAAGGCCAACACCACCATCCCACACTCACAATGCCAGGAGGACATGGAGACCTTCGTGGCAGAAGCACTCGGGAATCCATCACCCAATCAGATTGGGGGCCCATGCTGAACGGGCCACTCAATCTGAGGATCTGATGGGAGATTTGATCTCACCCAATCGCTGCACCCAAGCCCCAGTTGAAACTGACTTGGGACCTATCCCAACCAAAAAAATTTTTTTTGCCCCACTCGACAGTGCACCGAACTTATCCGCACTGCAAAAAATTTGTCCGACTTTGGGAAAACAAAAAGCGAAGGCCAAAGCCAATGTGACTCTTTCCGCAAAAATTAACAAAAACTCCAATAGCATTGCTGCTAATACCCACGCTGCTGTGAAAGCCCGTGGGGACCTGGAAGAGGCTGGTGGGCCTGGGGGCCCACCCCCTCACACCTAAGGTGTGTTGGGGGAAACCTTCACCCTAGGGACGCTGAATATTGCCAGACTCAAGGCCTCCCTGTCCCGGGCTAGGAAACTGAGTTTTTTACATAAACAATTTACCCATGGATATCCTGGCCATCCAGGAGTCCCACTGTCCATGAGGTTCCGAGGAAGCTTGGAAAACAATGCTCCTACCATCCCTATCCTTTTGGTTGAAGCACTGTGGGGTGCTAATTTGGAAAAACAATTTTTTCAAATTTACAACTATAGAAACATTCCTAAATGGCTGAGTGCTCGTTGTCACCTTCTCATGGGCCGATGTTGCACACAAAATCATCAACATTTACGCCCCAAATGGTGCACATGAGCGTTGGGAATTTTTCTCATCAGTCAAATCCCTCCTGCTACCCCCCGATTCTTTCCTAGTTGGCGACATGAACTGTTAGCTAACCTCACCAACGGACCGGTGGCCGCCCTCAACCCATGCCCCACAGGGTCACGTAGAACTATGCGTTCTAAAAGCCACCCTTGGGCTAAGGGATGAACTGCTGCGAAATGCCCCACTGCTCAAAAACATGACGCGTCCCCACGTCCATAATGGCCAATTAAGGTCCATGACCCGCATCAACCTTATTCTAGCACCGGCGAAATTCCAACCCCACATCTCCCACTTCAAAACAACGAAAATGGAATTCTTCAACCACTGACTGGTCTTGATAACATACCACTTACCCGTCACAGTTGCAAAGGCCCCACATTGGTGCAAAATCCGCCCCCCCTCAAGCTCGCGTTTCCAGGATTTTCTACATGGGTGGAAGAGGCAACTTTGGCGAAAACATTTGTTGCACCGTTTTGTGCATACCCATTTCCACATGGGCAACTTTCAAAGAAGACACCATCACCACTATCGCCATCTCTCCTCCAGACGCTCACGAGCCACATTGGCAGTTATATCATGCACGCTGGCAGAATTGGCCCACTTGGAGTCCAATATTCCAGCCACAGGATATAGCCCTGCATGGGGCCGGAAGTGGGTGGAGGCAGCCGACCACCTCAACACACTCGAAAGACAACACAAACATCAGGTTTGTGTCTAATACAGGGCCACACACATCACTAAAGGCGACAAGCGCACCGCATACTTCTTCAAAAAAAATTTCGCACCATGCCAGAGCGTGGCCTGCACACAGGTGCAAAGATCGGATAATTCCATTGTGGACGCAACAGCTGAAGTGGCAATCAAAATGCAAAGATATTACTCCGAGTTATACCAAGCCAAACCAATTCAGCTGGCCAAAATGGCAGAATTTCTTGACTGAGCTCATATCTGCACCATTTTCCGATACCCAGAAATAATGAATTTAATTACTCCGAATGAATTATGGACAGCCATTCATGGTGCGCCAAACCGAAAATGCCCAGGCCCAGATGGCATTCCATATGAGTTCTACAAAAGATATTTTAAATATATATCCCCATTGCTGCTAGCCTCACTCAACCAAAGCCTGTTGGAAACATGCTTCTACCATGAGGACAAGAGGCCTTTACTGTCACGCTCTTCAAGAAAGGGGATAGGCTTGACTTAGCCAACTGGCGCCCCATTTCTCTAACAAACACAGACACCAAAATTTTAACCAAAAAATTCATGGCTAACCGTTTAGGGACTGTAGCATCTGCCACCATCTCCCCAGAACAATTCGGTTTCATCCCCAGAAGGTCGATTTGGGATAATGTGCACTCAGTGGCTAATGTGTGTCAGTCCACAGCCTCTGGGGCACTTGTATTCTTGGACCAACAAAAGGCCTATGATAGAGTAAACTGGGAATACTTAGGGCCTGCCTCCATCAATTCCGCCTACCCCCCGCTTCATTAACTGGGTGATGCTGCTCATGGAATCTGCAACAATGGCAGTGCGTGGCCCAGGCTTCCTAACAGAAGTAGTCCGCCCTCAAAGGGGCTTGAGGCAAGGGGACCCCCTCAGCCCACTCTTATACAACTTCAGCCTTGACCCACTACTGCAAAATGTGAATGCCCACCTCACTGGGGTCCATGTGCTGGGCCAAACCCCAGTCAAGATGATGGCATTTGCAGATGATTGCGTAGTGGGGGTGTCTAATAACAAAGATGCATGCGCGCTTGAAGCCCTCATCCAGGAATATTCCCAGGTAAGCAACGCGGCACTGAACGCCTCCAAAACCGAAATCATCCTCCTTGGTCGGTTTCAGAACTGCTGGGCCCCAGCAAGTAGTTCCCAACCTGGCCATCTGCTCACCCACGTCCACGCCTTACTAACTCAACACACACCGCTCCACTGGTGCTCCCCTTTGTGCCACGTCCTACCATAGGACCGGTACGCCATCTGGGCGTGTGGATGGAGGCAGGCGGATACGCATCAGCAGTAATGGAGTGCTGTATACTGGACAACGTGACGAAGCGAATCGCCTCTCTCAGATCCCACCCTACTACCCTCACTGGCAGGGTTTTACTAGCCAACTCTATGCTCCTATCCAAAGTCTGGTTCAGAGCCCACGCCATCCTCTTCTCCCCAAGCTTCTTCAAATCCCTGTATGCTTTGCTGCAAGGATGGCTTTGGTCAGGCCACCCTCCACCAGTACAGCTAGAGGTCATGTTTGGCCCTCATCATCAAGGTGGCATGGGCCTGCTTGACTTCAAAGCCCATGCCGCCAAGATCCTGGGCACCTGAATCGCGGCCGTCACTGCTCCTACACTCCCATCCCAACACTGGTCCCGCGCGGCCCGCTCCAATTTCTCCCAAGCCTTGGGCCTCAATAATCCATCAAACCCCCACTCCCTGATGAATTACCTCACATCACACACATCGGCCACAGGACCTCACGGGACTAAAACCCACTACAAACGAATCCTACTCTCCATGCGAAGCGCAGAGTGGAGAATTCATATTAGTGGACATACAACCTGAAGAGGCCGCCCCTCTCCTCAATTCACACAAGAGGTACAGGGGCTACCCATCCATGATGGCGTGATCCCCATTCGACCCCAAGTCCTATCCAGGGTGGACTACCTGGACATGATGGACATCCCTTATTCCATTGAAACCCAAAAGACTATCTGGAAATACGCACACCATCCTCTGTTGCAGCCTCAAGTCTGCTCCCATGTGTGGCGCTGCCTGAGGCGGGTGTATCATACAGCTGAGCGCTCTAACGCTTTACACTCATCCTGTGTCGTGTGTGGCCAGTATGGAACGCTGTTCCACCGCCTGGAGAAGTGCCCCACCTCTAAAGTGATATGGCGCGAAGTCCAACGTCTGCTAGGCCAGAATCAAACGCATCCCTTCAGTCTATCAAGAGATATGTTTGCTACATCAATGGCCTCCCCCTTCCCACCCTCCCTCCGTGCTCTGGTGGTTGCAATCGCCATGTGGACTATCCACACGATTGTCTTGGATGCCATCGCTGGATCTATCACCACCCTCCCTGAAGCTGTCCACAGATTCCGGTCTCATCTGGTGGACCACTTTCAAGCGTGGATGTTTGGATATCTTTCACCGCGTCGCCAACAGCTGGTCTCCTCCTGGTTCCCAGTCTGGTTCATCAAATCAGACCCCTTCCTCCACACGTGCTCAATAGTGGCTACGGCCCCTTCACACGTTCCCTCCCCTCCCCATAAGTGGCGTTCCCGCTGGCAACAAGAGATAGCATCACTTCTCTGGGGTGCCTCCCCTGGTACTATGTTTTGTCTCATCTGAGTCATATTCAGAAGTGTCCATCCCATGGTTGGCCTTCTACGCAATAAATTAAAATTAAGATCTCTCCATATTTAGAGCATAAGAAAGAATATGGGCCAGCTTGACCAATTACTACAACTTACTGTAGGTATATAGTAAATGCTTCATCAGTTCAGATCATTGGTGGTATCAGTGCCCATCATAGTGTTGGTGAATCAGAATTATGACATCCTTATTGGAACAATCGCCTGAATATATATGGTCTTAAATGTAATTTTGAGAATAAATACCTCAATTGTCATGGGGCAAACATTGCCTTCAGTATATCACCAGAAAAGGGGAATCTCTGATGACAAGTTTGAACTGGTTTGTATACTTAATTTACAATGATAGCATAGCTCCGATTCACATAAGTTGGTTAGGAGGATAATTTTTGGGAATGCCAGTTCAGATTCTTGAGAACTGTGGAATATCAATGAGGGCAAAAATGTCAACTGCCATTCCGCTAGGAACACAACTAATAGTTAACACAGAGATAATGTTGAATTTGGTGCTTAGGCGCTGTGTTTCAGATTCATAGGGTAAAATACACAACCAAACCAGATACTATTTGGGAAAGCAATCTGGTAAAAACTTAGCCAAGGGAAACCTTAGTTTCAGGAATAGGGCTTCTATTAATAAATATAAGTGAGTCCACACTATAGTATCTAATACTTGTAATGAATCCATGGTTCGCTATATTTAAATTAATAGTAGCCTCAAAACTATATATTTAGGAAAATACCCGTTTAAAGATGGAAATCTCACTTAGATATGATCTCTCTACCAGAGTTCTCATTGGTGCATTTCATGGTTACTAAGCAGCACTTAAGATTTGTAAACTAAAGGCGTAATACCCAAATTAGGCCAGGAAAGCGAGTGAATAGGGCAAGGGGCATTTCTAACATAAAAAATACACTGTTGTAATCAAAATATGTTGGATGTGATTGAATTACTAGCAGCTGGCCATTATCATTATAAAATGCCCCTATTATCAATGTTTTTGAGTACTAGATGGTCCCAACCCAAGGGGGATTCATCGATGTATTATCAATGTTAATATGATAACCTGGGGAAAATGGCATATTAGATGAATTAGAATAAAAGGTGATAAAGCATATGAGGCCACGACGTTGAAGCCAATAATTATAGGGAATAGAAATGCGCCAGCAGAGATCAGCGATTTAATCTATAGTAAATTGATAATTTACCCACTAAATATAAAACCTTGGCCCATGGGGCGAAGTGATTACTAAGAACCAATAAAAACTCTATATATAAGTAATAGTTTTATTAAAATTAGTTGCTAAAAAAGTATCCCAGATGGTTGGTCAGATTAATTACAGCTTTTCCCCCACTTGACCAAACATCAGGTATCAAAGATTAGTGAGGGTCAGGTGAGGAATTAAGAGCTTGTGGCCATAAGGCTGGAGTGCAGGTAGAACTTCTTAGGGAGCTTAAAATGCATTCAGTAGATAAGGTAGCCCTTGGTGAAATACTTTAGAGTGTAGGATTGTTAGATAGCTTCTCTATTATCTCAAAGGGACTATCCAAATGTCCTCTAGCTTGTAATTCTTAAAATCATGATTTTCATAATACCAGACCAATTCTCCTACACCAAAAGTAGTTAAGGTTCAATGGGCCTTGTTATTGTGTGCTCTAAGACAATACTTTCTGAGCCAGCGCTTTGGAGTAGGTAGAACTTTGTGCGCTTTATTAAAGTTAGTGTAAGCTTTTACAGGTATTTACTAGGACTCATACTCTCTTCTTTAACACAGGAGTACATAAATGGGTCATCGTGGGATGCTTCCTATGAAGTAAGGTAAATGGGGAGTGCACCATGGTTGAGTGATATGTAATTTTACATGCAAATACAAAAGAGGGAAAGAAAAGATCTCAACTAGATTCTTTCCCTGTAACCAACCTATGTGAAATCCCAACTAGGGTACAGTTCACTAGTTTGACATTGCTATTGGTCTCAGTGTGATAAGGCGTAGATATAATCCTCATATGCCTATTAAAACATTAAGCTTAGTGATCATTTAGGACGTAAAGTTAGTCCCATATTAAAATAAACTTGAAGCACCCATTCTGATAAATTATATACTCCAAAAATAAAATTAGCGGTGGTTATTGAGATCATGCCCCTAACTACTTTGCCTCCACCCACGTGGTGATGTGATTGAAAGCTACAATTGTATAATTTAAATCTATTGAAAATATTGCCCAAGGGCCCCATGACATCAATTAAAATGGTGTTTCAGGCAAAATTAGGTTACCAATTTGATAAAATTTGGCCTTCCAGTAGGGTGCTTCATCTTGACATTTTTGGCAGCAGCTTAGAGTCTGATGAATATAAAAAGACATTTAATCCCAAAAATAGTGTGATTGTATTTGTTTAAGCTTTTTCTTATGACCATCATGCCCCACCAGCTCCTGCGCACTGATAAAAAATCCATCCGCTTAGTGGGCTTATTTAACAAGAAGGGTTGTTCATTAATGATCTTAAACAGTTTTCTGTTCTTTACAAAAAGTATGTTGCAACATTTATATAGTGTATTGTCCCTGTTCAGTTTTGTTTCCATAAAGACAATTCGCCATCTTCTCAAACAATTCCTTGGCAAAGTCAGCCATTAAGTCAAGGGTGGGGTAGGCGGGAGAGTCTGTCAGCATTTTTATGCTTAATGCTGGGCTGGTGTTGAATTTAAAATTCGTATACTTGTAGTTACAAGGCTCAGTGAGCCAGCTATCCTTCAGGCTCTAAATATTGTTTAACCAGCGCATAGAGGCATAATCCGTTACAACAGATAAAATGAAATCCGTGGGTATAAACCCATTTTTTTCAAACAAGTAAACAGCTAGGCGCTATATTTTGGTAATAGTATAATTTTGATCATTTATATCCATTGTCTTATTTCAGTAAGCGGAGGGGTTTTTCCTGATCATTGAACTGGTATCGCAATGCCCTTACGGCAGTGAGGGATGCATCAGTCTGAATATTGAACAATCTATTAAAATTTGAGTACATCAGTATTGATGCTTTATTGATTGAAAGCCTTAGCTGATCAAAAACCAGTTTGCAGTTTCCTGTTCATTCAAACGGTACCCCATTCTTGATAAATTGTAACAGCAGTTCACTTATTTTACTAGGTTCTACACAGACTGGTGTCAGTAGCTGACCATTTAAAAATAACTGAATATCACGCTTGTTAATTGGCCATATAATCTTTTCAATAGCCTCAACCTTAGCATTATGAGGCCGTAGCCTTGTTTGTTAATGTCAAATCCCAGATACTCAAGTTGTTTATGGAAATAATTACACTTATGGGGTTTGATTTTCAGATCAACCTTGACCAAATGGCGGAAAATTTTCATTAAGTGCTGCAGCTGCTCCGTAAATATTTTGGTAAAAACATCAATATAATCCAGGTACACTAAACGCAGGAGATCTTTCAATCTTCTAACATGCTATCTATAGTATGCTTGAATGTTGCTAGGGTGTCATACAGCCCTTGCGGCATCCTAGTGGGTTGGTATAGACCTTGAGCACTAAACATTGCACAATTCTCCTGCTCCTCCTTTGGCAACACAATATGCCAATATCCAGAGAGCAAATCCATAGCGAAGTATTGTGCGCACCTAAGCGGTCTATAATGTCAATGTTGTGAAATAGTTGATAAGAATCTCTTTTGGTATTATTTCTGAGCTTTTGGTAATATATTAGCACTCTGTTGGATCCATCCTTCTTTTTGATTACCAACATGGGGGAGGCCCAAGGACTCTTGGAGGGAACTAACATTTCCTGTTGCACAAGTTGATTAATTTTATGATTAATGACTTCACCCGCAGCCTTTGAAGGTTAGATAGGATGGAGGTAAATTGGCGGATGATTTCTGGTATTGAAGTGGTGCAATACATCGTGTGCTTAACCTAAATCACAGTCATCTTTTGCAAAAATATTAATACCTACCAAATAACGCCAATGCTTGGTCTTTTTGTCCTCTTGGAACCCAGAGAGATGTTACCTAGATACAGGGAACATATAAATTGGCACTCATTGCCCTCAAGCCCAAGTTCATCCAGATTTCTTAAATTATAGAAACTTGATACCTTTTTCGCTTTAATTACTTAGTTTGATCAAAAATAATATTATAAAAAAGTTTTTACTTTTGACCGCCTCTCACAAGTGAAAAACCTAGCTGATAACTAGATTGGCGCCTGTTGCCCCCACATGGGGATGTGGTGCGCCGCCTCCTGGCGTTTATTAATTGCTGCAAAAACGCCACGGGCTGTCCCAGCTAGCCAAATAATTACTTCTGGTCACTACATCCCACTCAGGACCTAGCTCACCACCTTTAACGCTCCCAGGTGATGCTCAGAAGCTCCCTGAGAGCAACCTGCATTTTGGCCTTCAGATCGAGTATGGGAACCTTTTTCCCTATGCAAGTGCATTCATCATTGAAATGGACATGGCAGTGTATAAACCTTCCTGTTTTATAGCTTTCCGCCCCTTTGAGGTACTTTGATCTTCTCTTCTAATGTGAAGCCTACGCTATGGCAGCAGCGCAGCTGCCTTTAGTTTACAAAAATACTTTAATACCAACCATATGTACTTGCTTTCCAGATGAGGCCACACTGGTGGTCTAGTTCGCTGGCTTGCCTTCCCACTTCTCACCCAAAAGCCCCCGTCATGAGATCATGGAGGACTTGGCTGCCTATGGCGCTGGTCCTGTGCTGCATTTCTTGCTTCCAAATGGTGCCAGTCTCTCTGGTCCTTGTGCATTTGTGACAATATTCCCATTCTGTTGTGACACCCGCCTTGCAATACCCCCTGCACCTTGATCAAATCCACCCTCGATTATCCCTTCTAGCATGCATTAAGAATGGCCACGCCATTTGACCCATGTGCTTTGATCTTGATCACTCAAAGCGCAAGTGCCCAGCGCTTTCTTCCAAAGCTGCCTCCACCACTCCACCTCTGGTGTAAGCCCTGAATCTGATTTTACTTTTTTTTTGCTTGTGGATCAGTACTCCCCCACCCTCAACTGCCGCGGGTGCTGCTCCCACTGCTCCACCCAACCAAGTTTCAACTGCCCATCTCACCTTTAAGCAGATGTCAGCTCATGTTCAAGTGGAATTTCTGTGGTCCACTGTTCATGGCGAATCAGCAGCTGCCACCTCACCAACTCCTGTTGCTGGCCCAGCACTAATTATATAAAATCCTTTCAAGGTGCTTGAATGGATTGATAATGCAGATCGCTCCTACAGAATTTTAACTTTGACTGATCAGAATACTTCTCCCAAACCCCCAATTCTACTTCCTGCCGCCATTTCCGTCCTCACAGTGGTTTCCCTATTTTATAAAAATATTCATCAAAATGCTGTTAATATAGCTTCTGCCCCACTAAATCCCTCCACTTCCAAGCCCTCCATATGGCGATTGAGTTATTTTGTAAGGGCTTTCCTATACCTAAATTCCCTGTTGATTTCTCCAAGGACACTAAATTCAATATTGAAGAACTAGCTTTTGCAGCTGTCTACACATGCATTGATGCGGCGAGATCCTTACTTTATGACCCCAACTACCCAAAACCTGCCACCAAAATAAATCCTTCATGTGTGTACCTGATCTCATATTCTTTTCAAAATTTTAAAACGTTCAATATGTCAAAGCTATGCACACTGCTGGCCTCATTGATGAGGATAACCCTCATCTCTTTCTCCTTCTGCCACATGCTGCTGATGCTCCCATTCCCCTTCTAGCTGCCTTTTCCTGTCACCTGAAACCAGTGCCAGATTAAAATCCCCTAGCCCCTCTTCACCTTCTAGAATGGATGCGTAGACTAGAGCCACATCACCATTGTAGGAATTTTTATCTATCCCTTTGTTTAGCACCTGTGAATAAAGATAGATGAATGACCCTCTTGGGTAGGGCAACAATAGTACTAAAAATGGATATTTGATACCTCTTCAATGGGTAAATATTAACAACAGTGACTATCTGGTGTCGCTTAATGCTCACTGTTGGAATCAGGGTGGGGTGTATGCTCTCAGGTGCTAATTTTCCCCTGATTTCAATAATATTGCAGGAGAAGTATTATATCGACTGCTGAAATAAATTAAAGAGGGGGCTTTTGACACTATATAAAATAATATCACTTATAAGTTGGACTAAAAGTTGGGTTTTTTATGCCTTTTTATTTGGTAGTGGTGAAGAGATTAAAAGCAAACTCTCCTACAATTGAACTGCTTAGTATATAAATTAGCTCAAAGCTTGAAATGAAATAGGCGAATAATACATTATTAGCTTTTAGCTTAAGTTGTAAATATGGACGTTCAACCTATCAGAGCTCGCAAAGCTTGGCTCATTTTGATGGAATGGCTGATGAAGGGTCGATATTGGGTATGACATATCCATGAGGCAAAGATTGTATATATTTGAGCCAATAACCTTGGCGGAAAATAGTTGCACCTTAAGGGACCCCTTGAAGGCTATAAAAGGGGGTGTTCGCGGCGTAGGTGATTGAATTAAATTTAGAAGTGGGCTGGGGATGAATTACCAATGGACTCCCCTGGTTTTACTGCATAGTTGGTGTAATTCACTTACCTGAACTTGAGCTACTTTCCCAAGAAGTATTAGCAAAAGTGTACCCTGATTTGAGGATCTCCGTTGTAAGTTGATCAGGGTCTTTTAGCTGATCTTGTTTGTATTAGAAGTCAAAACACTATCATTATATGCTTGGACAGGTAATTGTCTGACAACAAAATTAAAAGTGGTGCGAGGGTAGACTCTTTCATCATTAGGACTATTTGCACCAAAAACATTCTTTTCCCTTAAGCAGACATGCAATTGTCCAACATTCACAGAGTAAGGATACAGATTGGCTAACAGAACCTTAATTTCATCATGTTTGTGAAGCATAAGCCTGTGCACAATGACAGGTTCCAAATGTTAATGACTAAATGGCGATTACCTGGCTTTAAATTCCAGTAAATATATTTAAAGTAATTTTGGTCCCTACTAAGGTTTGATGAACCAGTGGAATAATTAGATTCTAATTAGCTTTTACTGTAATATCCTTAGATCCTACAATCTGATCAAAGTAACTGACAGGTACGGCCATATAATACTGGATCCAATTGGCACTATATCTTGCCTGAATATATAGGTTACCAAATGCTTGTTTTTGATCCTTGGGGCCTCATCCTTCTAGTAAAATTTGGCATAAAGTTTGTCACAGTAACTCCAGCGTATTTCTTTGATCTCATCCTTTACTCCATACTACCTTATAAACGAGGTCCCACTAAAATAGTAATAAGTGATTAGGGAAAACAACGCAGGAGCAGATATCAAAAAAGAGTCAAAATTTAGTGGTAGTGCTGTCGCTTCTTCAGAGACTGTGGTCTGTGGGCCAGCGAAACCATAGATTCTTTAATAATCAATGTACAGAGCAGTCAATAATTTCTTCACCAGTCAAATGAACACAATAAAAATCTGTGCTCACTATCTATGGTAAATGGAAGCTTGAGCTTATTTACAGAAATATTAATGTAGGTACACTTTGATAAATATGCATCTGCAGTATTTAGTACATAGACAGCTTATCTGTCCACTTGGTCTAGATAAGTTTTGATGTTTTCTTCTAGTTGTGGGCTAAAACCTTCAAAATAATGATTTTATCGCCATTTGGACTCCTTCTGATTTGAGGATATCATCAGAAAAAAATTGAAAGCTCCTGTTGCTCTTACTGCTGAGCATAAAGCTTCACTACAGCTTCTTGCACAAACTCAGCATCACACTTTTTTTAAAAGTGATTAATAATCGCTACCCTATCATCCACTAAACCTGGTTGAGCTGCTAGAGGCGAAACGACCTTATAAGGCACTAGTTGCCAGAACGTAGCTTTGGTATTGTTGATTGCTAAAGTTTTGTAGATGTGGCAGAGGTATAAAATCCAATTTTTACTTTACCCTGACTTTTCCCATGTCTCCCTCATGCTTGAAGCACACAAAATGAACTTAGGGTTTAACACCCAGTTTAGGACAATTATTTTTATAATAGACCAGGTTTTTACAAATATAACAGGTGACCTGAATAATACAGGTCTGTCTTAATGATAGCCATAAGGCCAATTTATATGTTTTTCTGGGATATGTCCCTAGGTTGGTGGTCACAAAGCTCCCGACCACTTTTGTTAGATGCTACAAAAGTGGTGGCACATAGTTAAAAAACTTATGTATTCAATCTCATTTTCTTCATTCAAAACCGGTTGTAAAGCCCAATACAACTCCATGTAGGTCTCACAGGCATAGTGAAGAGAGATCTGAGAATCAAAATCATATATCACATTAGCCTCAGATAACGTCTGCACCTGTAAATAAAACTCCGCAGCAAGAACATTTAAGGTTTCACCTTTGTTAAAAAAGATATTGCGGAATTCCATTATCTGAGTGGTCATCCTTTCTGCGCCACCAAACTCTTTAATAAGAAAGTCCCTAAATTTAAAGTAGGACATGTCGACTTTCTGAAATTTTGGCATAACCAACTACTGATTTTGGAGCCCAATGAGTTCTTTACTATTGCCAACTTAGCATTATTGGATGCTCCGTCCATGCTAAATTTAAAATGATTGTGAAAATTGTGACATTCTCATTCTTATCAAACCTTTGTAAATTTTACTGGGTTAATCTGAAACTGAGGACCCTTGCTGCAAAGCCTTTTGCTTGCGCTGTCCCTCCCTGATTTTTGAGATTGGAGAATGATGAGTGGTATTGTCACAACTTTGAGCTGCCATAGTATCAGGATGTGCGAAAGCTCAACAGGCAATATTGATGGGAAAACAACAGGCATGTTACACATAGCTTATGTCTCATTGACTCACCATCAGATTCTTAACTTTTTGGTCCCAGAGCAATTTGACCCTGACAGCACTTGCATATATCCTGATAAATCGTAAACTAAAAATTGATTCATCAATACAGATATATGGTAGCATTCCGCCTGCAACGAAGTTTCATGTTATAATCATCTGATCAGCGGCGAGAAAATACACTTTCAAGGCGAATTTTTATTCACTAGGGAATTGACTTTATATCCTGATTTATAAATTCCCTATGTAATGAATTGGGTTCTGATAGAACTTGGTAACAGAGGCCACAGCTCCAGTCCTATTCTCATCTAGGTATTTGAGGCAGTGTTAATGAGCTTCTGTCATTTTTACTGGTTCTTATACTTGACGCTCATGGTCTATCATGTATCAGCCAGTAAGCCAACGTGAGAAAACAAGTTGGCTCATAATTTCTGAATCTTAGCAGAATATTTTTGGAGGCCTCATCGCCCACCAGTACTGCGTCAGAGGGTTGCATTAACTACACTTTGGAATAATCCTCAAAAAGATTATAAAAAGTCATACTCAATATTTAAATGCTCATAGAAAAAAGTGTTCCTCTATTGAGCACCACTTTTTGCAATTTTCACTTAGGCATCATATTTCAGATGCACAGATCAATATATACATTGACCCAAATACTAGTTAAAACACAACAATCTGATAAAAACCTAACCAAAGAATCCTTAGGTTTGGGACTGGGACTTTAATTAGTAAAAGTAAGACAGTCTACTAAAGTATCTAATACTACCAATGGCTCTATAGCTTACTATATTAAACTTAACAGTAGCTATTAATTAGCTACTTAGGAAAAGACCCCCTTACATACATTATTCTCACTCAAGTATGATCTCTCTACCAGAGTTTTCATTAGCGAATTTCATGGTTACTAAGAAGCAGTTAAGATTGGTAAACTATTGGTATCATATTCAAAAAAGGCCAGGAAATTGAGTGCATAGGGCTCAGGGCGTTTACAACATATGATCAATATATCAGCTGTAATAAAAATATGTCATATGCTATCAAATTACTAGCAGCTGGCCATATTAAATATAAGGGATTCTATTGCCAATGTTTTTACATGGACGCAAGGCAAAAAGGCATATTAGTTGAACGAAAATAGGAGGCAATAAGGCAATAAAGGCAAAGATGTTGGTGGGATAATTAAAGGGAATGAGAAAAGTGCCAACAGGGATTAGGAATTCATTTAAAAGTAAGGCGATAATTTACCCACTACATATAAAACCAGGGCACACGGGGTAAAATGATTAAAAGTAATTCATCAGATGATCTATCTAAGTATTAGTTAATATTTAAATATATAAAATAATATATCCAGATGGTTGGTCAAACCAATTATAACAGTAACTTTAGAAATTCTGGAACGATTGTATGTAGATATTGTCGCCCCATTGGAAAGACAAGGTTGGAACTTTAGGTAGCTCCAGGGCTTATATTTCCAGGCCATAGAGAAACTCAAGCACAACTTCTTGATCTGAGAAAAACCTGATAAAGGCCAAGAACCAAGTTAGTGCTTTTCTCATTTAATCCCAATCACCAAAATCAGAGAACTTCATGATTTTGGGACATTATCTGATATGAGATTGCCAGAGGATGTTGCTGAAAAATCAATGTACTAGTGGTTTGAGAGCAACTTGCTCAGTTATTAGAAAATTAGCAGTAGAGTACTCCCATTATTTTAAAGATATTGAATATATCTTCCAGGATGATCATAACTTAGGATGTATAAAAAATGATATTTATAAGGTTGAAACTGGGATTATCCAACAATACAAAAGTGACCAGTCCAACAATCTAAAGCTGTTGAGGCAGTATTACTGATGAAAACAGTAAATTGGTTAATCAATGGCCTCTTGTGCTTTCCTCAAGTCCATGGACAAGATGATCAAAATATTAGATAAAAAGGATGGGTCCAATTAGTTGGTGATTATTTATTGCTAACTAAACAAATTTGCTAAAAAATTTTATTTTTGCCAAGGATTATGACGCATAAATTTTTAGGTTAAACAAAATCTTTTAAACTATCAATAATATCTGGGGGTGTTAGCAGATGGACTTGCCAAAAGAATTCCAGGAGAAGGTACAATAATAACCGCACAAGGGTTTTACCAGCTGACTAGAATACCATATGGTTTATGTAGTGCACAGGCTACCTTTAAGCGAGCGATGGATTCCATTATAAGTGAATAAAAGTTGTCCTGCGTTTTCAGTATATTTAGTCAATATCAATTTTTTCAATAGGACATTCACCAATTACCTGGGACATTTGGATGAAGTGTTCAAACGCATGGTGGCAGCCAATTTGGTAAAGAAAGCCAAGAAAATGTCCTTTTTAAATAATGAGTTTATTAAATGGGGCTTATTATAAATTTACTAGATTGCATCATTAACAGCAGAAATTACTGGCTATCAAATGGACGTCAAACCCTGAAGAGTGTTCATGATATACAAGTACTATTTTAGAGATGGTTGGTTACTATCGCTAATTCATCAAAGATTTTGTCAGGATTGCTGAACCAATAATCAACTGGTGAAGGTTCAAAAAAATGATTTATATAGAATGAAGAGGCTCAAGATTAGTTTGATTGTTACAAATATACTGATGTCCATTCTCGTTTTGAAGAGCAAAGATTTTAATTAGGCTTTTATAATACAGTCAAATGCTTCATTAATGGCAATTGGTGCCATTTGACTCAAGCTTATGATACTGGGGATGAGCATCCTGTAACTTATGTAAGTCAGACATTAACATTAATTAAAAAGGAATTATACTGTGATGGATAGCAAATGACCTGCGGTGATATATGCCTGTAAACAATTTTGATTTAATTTTATTTGTGGAAGGCCAACCAGAGGATGGACATTTCCAATAAGTAACTTACTTAAACAAACATCAGCAATAGGAGGGCACCCCAGAGAATCAAAAGCTATCTCCTGTTGCCAGCGGGAACGCCAAGAAGAGGAAGGGTGGTTACTTGTATAGGGGCTTGCGCCACTATTGAGCATGTATGTAGGAAAGAGTTGGAAGCATTGAACCAAACCGGAAACCAAGACAAGACCAACTGTCAGCAGCAGGATGGTAGGTACTCAAACATCCAAGATTGAAAGTGGTCCACAAGGTGCTACTGGAACCGGTGTACAGCTTTCTGGAGGGTGGGAGTAGAGCCTGAGATAGCATCTAAGACAACTGTGTGGATAGTCCACATAGCGATTGCAACCACTAAAGCTTAAAGTGAAAGTGCTATAGGGGAAACCAAGGACAAGGCGAAGATGTCCTTAGATAGGCTGAAGGGATGTTCCTGATCCTGCAAAAGAGACGCTGAACCTCACGCCAGATCGCTTTTGAGGGAGGGCCTCTTCCAGCCGGTGAACCAAAGTTCCATACTGGTCACACATGACACAAGATGTGTGCAAAGCGTTAGAGCGCTCAGCAGTATGGTATACCCTTTTCAAGCAGTGCCACACATGGGATCGAATATGTGGCTTCAGAAGAGATAGGTGGGCGTACTTCCAAATGGCTTCTGGGTATTGAGGGAGTAGGGGGTGTCCAACATGTCCAGGTAGTCCATACTGGCTATGATAGGGGATCTTATGGGTATTACTCCGTTCAGAATGGGATGGCCTTATACTTCCTGGGTGAACTGAGGAGTAGGGAGCCCCTCTGGGCGGTGTGCCCACTTACGCGAATCCTCCACTCAGCGCTCTGCATGGAGAGGAGAATTCTCTTGAAGTGGGGCGTCGTCCCATGTGGGCCCGCAGCAGAAGGGTGTGAGACAATGTACTTTAACAGAGAGTGGGGGTGGGTAGGATTGTTGAGACCCAGGGAGCGGGAGAAGTTGGGGCAGGCCACTTGTTACCAGTGTTGGGCTGAGATCGTTGGGTTGGTGACTGCAGAGATCCAGGTGCCGAGGATTTTGGCGGCGCGGACCTCATAGTTGAGCAGGCTCATACCACCACTATGGAGAGGGCCAAACATGACATCCGGGCGCATTGGTGGTGGGCGGCCTAACCAAAGCCACCCTTACAGAAGGGCGTAAAATAATTTAAAGAAACACTGGGAAAAAGTTATGGCTTGGTCCTCAAACTAAGTTTTAGAAAGGAGCATAGAGTTGGCTAGCACTTTGCCTGTAAGGGAGGTTTAGCAGGCTTTGAGGGAAGCTATGCATTTCTTAACGTTGTCTAGGATATGATGCTCCATCACCGTTGAGGCATACCTTCCCGCCTCCAGCCACACCCCCAAATGGCGGACAGGGCCAGCGTTGGGGCTAGTTACAAAGGGGAGCACAAGTGGGGCAGTGTGGGGTGGGCAGGGCAGGGCAAGCGATCTTGTGAACAAGTTGCGGAAGCAGGTATAAATTGGGGCGCTGGAGACCAGTGGGCTTGTTACTAACCAAGGAGAATAATTTCGGTTTTGGAGGCGTTAAGTGCAGCGTTACTTACCCTGGAGTAAACCTGGATAGTAGCTTCAAGTGCGCCTGCATCATGATTGTTAGACACCCCAACCACACAATCATCAGCAAATGCCAACATCTTGAATGGTGCTTGGCCTTGCACATGGACACCAGTAAGACTGGCATTTACATTGCGAAGAAGTGGGTCAATGCTGAAGTTATAAAAGAGTGGTCTTAAAGGGTCCCCTTGGCGTAGGCCCCTTTGAGGGCGAACTACATCTGTGAGGAAGTCAGGGCCACGCACAGCCATTGTGGAAGATTCCGTGAGCAACATCACCCAATTAATGAAGCGATAGGGGAGTTGGAACTTGTGAAGGCAGGCTCTGAGGTAGTCTCAGTTGACTCTATCATAGGCCTTCTGCTGGTCTAAAAAAAGTGCTCCAGAAGCCTTGGATTGGCAGACATTGGCTACGTTGTGTATGTTGTCCCAAATAGACCGTTTGGTAATGAAACCAAATTGTTCAGGGGAAATGAGAGCAGAGGCAACTACCCCTAAACGGTTTGCCATGATTTTAGTAAAAAGTTTAGTGTCTGTGTTAGTAAGTGAAATGGGGCGACAGTTGGCCAAGACCAGCTTATCCCCTTTTTCGTACAAAATTTTCGTGAAGTCATCTTGTCCTCCAGGAAGAAGGTACTTTTCCATAAGGCATTGGTTCATTGAGGCAAGCAGCAAGGAGGAAAAATATTAGAAACATTTCTTGTAGAACTCATAAGGGATGCCGTCTGGGCCTGGGCATTTCCTGTATGGTGCACCACAAACGGCAGACCAGAGTTTGTCCCAAGAAATCAAATTCATTAATTCCAGATAACAGGAGATGGTGCAGATATGTGCACTTTCAAGAAAATTGTCCACTTCAACGGCTAAACTGGATTGGACCAATATAATCTAGAGTAATAATTTTGTACTTCAATTGCCACTTCAGCTGAATTATCTGTGACAGAGTGGTCTGGCCTCCGCACCTGTGTGCAGGCCAAGCTCTACCACAGTTTGAAGAATTTTCAAAAAAGTAAGCGGAGCACGTGTCACCCACTGTTATATGCTTTGCTTTATACTGAACACAAACCCAATGCTTGTGTTGTCTAACCAGTGCATTGAGGTGAGCGGACACTTCTGCTCACTTATGACCCCAATCCAGGCTTAAGCCTGCCACTGGGAAATTGAATTCCAGATGGCCAACTTTTGCCAGAATGCACAAAATGACTGTTGAGGCATCCCGCAAGAGACGTGATGAGATGTGGCAAGCCTGACGGATGATGTTTGCTTTGAAGGTTGACCAGGTGGAAAGTGGGTCTGCACATAGCAGTGTGGTAAACTCCAGAGCCAAGGTCCTGAAGTCCATCCATGAGGAAAACCTGGGTGATGTGATCTCTGTGGGGCAGAGTTTGCACCACTTCGGCGCCTGTGCCACTGGATTGGACAAAGAGAAGGAAACAATACCATCCTGTGGTTAGATAAATCAATTTTCATTGTTGTAAAGTGGGAAATTTGGGATTGAAATTTCAACAGTGTGAGAATAAGGTCAATTCGGGTCATAGGCCTTATACTGGCCGTTGTGCACATGGGGGAGAAGCATGTTTGGGAGTAGCAGTGCATGATGTGGCAGAGCATCAAACAGCCTTAGGGTGGCTTTTAAAGCGCGAACTTCAACATGCCCCTGTGGGGGTGTAGGCGACGAGGGCCAGCATTTTGTGGTTGGGTTGGTCCAGCAGTTTATGTCACCAACAGCAAATGGGTTAGGGGGTAGCGGCAGGGAATTGACAGCTGAGAAGAATTCCTGACAATCTTATGCACAGGTTGGGGCATAAATGTTGATAACTGTGTGCACTTCATCGTCCCATGAAAAGGTGACTACAAAGATGCAGCCATCAAGGTATAATGTTGACAAATTAAATTTAAAATTATGGTTCACTCAAACAAGCACCCCACAGTGCAGTGACCAATAGAAAGGTAAGTAAGGAGCATGGTTGCCCATATTTCCTTTGCACCGCATGGACAGTGGGTTTACTGAATGGCAGGATGTCCACGGGTAAATTATCTTTTAGAAATACTCAGTTTCCTAGCCCGGGATGGCGAGGCCTTGAGTTCAGCGATGTCCAACATCCCTATAGTAAAGGCTCCCCCCATTGCACCATAGGTGTAAGGGGAAAGGCACCCATACCCTTCAGCCTTCTCATTCTCAGCACGTTGCTGTTTGGCAGCACAGGTATTCTGTGCTATGGAGTATGGTTCAGTATGTGAAGCTTTTACAGTGGGGTTTGCGTTGGCTTTTGCCTTCTGCTTTTTCCCCACTGTGGGAAAAATTTTTGGCGTTATGTGCACCTACAGTGCACCATTGCACGATGGTGGAATTTCAGCAGGATTATTGGTGAGTGACTCAGGTTCAATCCATGCTTGGTAGAATTGATTGGGTGAAACTGAATTACCCATCAGTTCTTTAGCTTGGGCGGCCCAATATAATTGGTGGAAGGATTCATGAACCACTTCAGCAGCAAATGACTTGATGTCCTCCTAAAGCTGGGCAGGCGGGATCATGGACTCAGTCTTGGCGCCTCCTTGGCTACCGCCTTGAGGGGCTGCTTGGTCTTCTTCACTCCTGTGGGGACACAGGTTTCACTTGAATGTAGCACCCAGGTGAGCCCCACGGGAAGGCTGCTTCAGTATCTACTGCCAGTTCATAGTGGGCGTCTGCACCACACATTGCCTCTGGGATTGTTTTGGTTTGAGTAATGCTTTCCTTGGCAGGGCAGGTATGGGCCTTGTGGCCAAATGTGTGACAGAAAGTGCAGATAGGTGGCGTGCTATCCACAGTGACCCTGAATGGGTGGGAGTCTTGCCCATTAATTTCCACAAAAGCGGTGTGAGGGATTTGGGTCAAATTTTCTGCTACCCCTGCGGATGGGGTTAGAACAGTTATTGCTTTTCCCATGCACAGGTCCAGAATGAGCGTAAAGTGCTTTATTTCAAAGGATTGGATTTTCCCATATTAGGCGAGCCCAGCCTTCAGGTGATGCTCCAGCATGGTGTGCTTAATTGTTGTAGGTAGGAAGTCAAAAGTTACGAAAACCTGATTAGATTTAGTCCAACGAGTGCACTCATGTTGACTACCTGTTGACCGTCTGAGAGGTCCACCACCACTCGCACTTTTGCGGCTTCATCCGCCACACTTTTGTTTTCAAATTAAGATCCAGCCAACCGTGAGGCATGGAATGTGGTGTTGTACACTGCATTCAAGATGTGTGTGTACATCTCCACAAAACTTCTACCAAAGTGCCGTTTGCTGTATATCCAGGAAGACAAGCACCCTGTTTTCCACCAACAATAGTGGTTGGGAGTGCAGTGTATTGATGTACTGGTTTCAGCGCACTTGCCAGGCCAAAATTTCTGGGAAATGGTAACCGATAGTTTTTTACTATTAATTTTATCTATGCCGCCGGTTTTTCCAGGGCATTTATAAAATTTGGATGATGTGGGGCCTGCACATGTGCCCTTAACTTTGCTCTCCCAACTGCTACCCAACATTTGGTGCACACTAATCTCCTCAACAAGATTATCAATCTTACCTAGACTTGAATTAATATGTAGCAAAAGTGTTTGCTACGAGAGAGAAAAGTATGAGGCTTCTGCCTGTAAACAATTTTAGTATATAAAACATGGGATACAATTCAAGATCTTGAATGCCAACTCATCACTACATTGGTTACATAATCATAGAGAACCAGAGGGGAGACTGGATTGATTGACTTTGTGGCACAAGACTACATTTTCAAAATTATTCTTAGAGCAGGAGCAGCCTATCATTCTGCTGATGGATTAATAAGATTATCTGCCTTTAATGTAATGTATCAGCAAGTAGATGAAATTCAACAAATGATAAAAAGGTATTGGGGATGAACCCCAAGAGATACAGAACGCGCTGTTAAAAGCAATGTGGAAAATGGAAATGAATAGCAAACAACTTTATAAAATAATTGATGAATATAAAACTTTTCCTAAGATATAAAGACGTTCTATAAATTATTCAAGCAGCATACAAGGTCATAAGACATATTAGCCAGAGAAAGACGCTGTATTCCTTTTTCCGATATTTTTACTAATATCAATAAACTATGGTGTGGCAGGTTCATTTAACCTGTTATTTAGAATGCCAACTCCATAAGCCTCACAAAATAATGTGATGGAGTATAGGCTAATGCGCCCTGGTTTTTCATGGCACAAGGTGTTTATTGACATGATGTGGCCACTGAATGTTAGTATTTGTGAAGTAAAGTACATAATCGTTTCAATAAACTATCTGACCATATGAGTCAAACCCAAAGACTTGAGTTAGATAGATGCAACAAGTGCCACAAAATTCACCTATAAAAAGTGGTATATCGACATGGATGCTCAAGTTTAACTCAGTTATAATAGAAACAAAATCACCTCATATATGAAGCAAGACTAAGCAGACTAATGAGGCTAAGAGGAGCGTTATCTTTTTTATACTAACCAGAAACAAAAGGAATAATAGAAAGAGCCAATAAGCCTATCAGAAACGCTAAAAATTGAAAGCAGTGAAAATGTCCGCTTGGGGGATCTTGCCACGGTTTAGTAGCCTTTACATATAATATCAATCATTATATAACAACTGGAAAAAGCCATTTTACATTTGTATGGATTTTGAACTGCATTGCCACCTACTTTATCTAGCAGTAGAACCAATATTGGGGATGTTTGCCGAGCAATATTTAACCCAATTGGCCAATATTGTGATAATATTGCAATCTCAAGCATCTGATACAATATTAAAAAAGAATTATGCAAAAAACTGTATGATTGTAATTGACCAGTGCTCAAGGAAAATTGTGTGGGTGATGGGGTAGCCTATTGTGGTACCCATGGATTTGGATGAAGATACAAGTTAGATGATCTATAGTCATGCTTTTTTACTATTATTATTAAGTTGGCAACAGACGCCTATATAATATAAACATTGCTGATGGTTGTATAGTATATAAATCCATAGTAAATACTTAAAATATTGTATCTAAGAGAAAAATAATAAAAAACAATATAACATATGAAATATAGAAAAAAGATGTAATTTTTAAGAAAAAATATGAAAATATGCTTATAAGGAGATCCTCCTCCCAAAAAAATATAAAATGAAACTATGTATATAAATATTATCTTTTTTAAATTCTGCTGTGAGTGTGTATATTGGGCTTTGTTCCCATATATGATGTTGCAAGGATAGGGGGATGAATTGATCTATTTAGTATAGTATACTAGGCGAGTATGGAAGTTAGTAAGGGCCTGCACTTGTAGTAACAAGGTTCAGATGTTGTAGTTGTGAGTCACAGAACTTGATTTACCCTTGTCAATTTGTAAGATCCTCAACCTGGGGGAAAACAGGCGTTTGGAATTTACAATCATTAAGACTGACAAATTAACTAAACAGCGTTAAGCAGCACAAAAAGCCCGCAAGAGAGCAGCGGCTGAAGCGGCGGCACACATGGAATTTTCTATTAACCACGGACAAATTCAGGAGGATATTTCAGATATTCACCAAACCAACCAATAAGAAAAATATGCCCAGGTCGAAAATTTTCACAGTAACCAGACTGAGCCACAAAGCGTCATCAGTCATGCACATACTGAGAAACAATGCAACCGCAATTTGGGTGAAAAAGCGGTGCACAATGCAACAAAGTTGAGCCTCAAAAATATAAAATACAATCAACAACCCGCATCAAATCAACATGAGACCTGTGCAGGAAAAGTTGATGCAAATGCAAAAAACTGCAATTCCCTTGAATCATTGGGTCAGATCAAGGGAACCAACAATGGCAGTGAAAGAGTTGGAGTACAGACGCGGAGCATGGCCAAAATGAGCTGCAGTGGGATAGGACCAGAGGGTCCTCCCAACTGCTCCTGAGGCGCCGCGGGCACCTCAGTTTCAATAGGGACATTAAACATCGCAGGATCCAGGGCTCATACGTCCCAAGCCAAAAAGCTGGTATTCCTGCTAAAACCTCTTGTAGACATCTTGGCCATCCAAGGAACCCACTGCCTACAAGGGGAAGAAGAATCCTGGTCAAACAGGGTCGCACCATCACAATCAGTATGGACGTCTCACTGTGGGGTGATAGTCCAAAACAACAAAAAATTTAAAATTACAAATTCATCATCACACTTGCACGGTCAAGTCCTGGTAGCAACAATCACATTCCAAGATGAAATTTTTTCGTTAGCATGTATCTATGCACC
Source organism: Massospora cicadina (assembly GCA_022478985.1). NCBI lineage: Eukaryota > Fungi > Entomophthoromycota > Entomophthoromycetes > Entomophthorales > Entomophthoraceae > Massospora > Massospora cicadina. The sequence continues at coordinate 136,385 of JAKSZP010013252.1, forward strand.
GTGCACTGCAACCAAGAGAAATTTTTTTGAAAAATTTCTACTCTCCTCCCACCAGATATCATCATGTTAGGCAATTTCAACTGCTGTGATAACCCCAATATAGATCGATGGCCTAATCCCAGGGGATACCCACCTGGACACATTGAATATCGCACAATGAAGGCATCTCTTGGCTTACAGGATGCTCTTCCCCCCAATTCACCAATCCTTCCCCATATGACAAGACCCAACATATGTAAGGGACTGCTCATATCGATGAGTCATATTGACCACATCCTCATCCCACAATCCCACCACCCAAGAATCTCCAAATTTACAACAAAAAAGATCAATTTTTCTGATCACCAATTAGTTATGGTGCAGTTAGCGCCAACCTAATCCCACACACAGGTGTCGCCTTGGAGAAAGCTTCACCCAGAATATATAAAATTGCCCAAGATATCTGACTGGGTTAAAAACAAGGCTACAAACCCAGAATTCACAGCCCCATTCACTTCAAATCCCATTGAAACATGGGAAAATTTCAAAAAAGATTTAATCAACAAAACCTGACATATTGCATCATACAAGTACACCGCAGACACAGCCACAATCAAGCGTACCTTGGCAGAACCAGACCACCTGGAAATAAATACTCCGGGATCTGGCTATAGCCCTAATTGGGGACGCAAATGGGCAGAAATTTCAGCCCAACTTAACAATATCATCTTTGAACACCAACACAGAAGCAAAGTATCGAACAAAGGTAAGTTCATAAAGGAAGGCAAAACCTATTTGACATACTTTTTCTGCCAATTCCACTCCCACGGAAACCAGCCCACATGCACACAGGTCCGCAAGACCAACAGCACCATGGCAACTGACCCTGAGGAGGTCAAGGCGCAAGTACACCGCTATTACACTGAATTATATCGCGATATGCCAACAGATCCACAAAAAATTAAAGAATTTATTCAAACTGCCAAGATACAAAGTACACCACTAAATTACAATATACTATCCCTTATCACACAGGAGGAGCTTTGGGAAACAATTTGCAGTGCACCACGTAGGAAATGCCCAGGGCCTGATGTGATACCCTACGAATTATACAAAAAAAATTTCAACAAATCGCCCCCCTCCTATTGGCGTCAATGAACCAGAGTTTGTTGGAAACACGCCTATTACAAGGAGGCCGTGAATCCTACGTTATAACCTTGTATAAAAAGGGTGACAAGTTGGACCTGGCCAACTGGCACCCAATTGCACTCTCCAACACTGACAAAAAATTCTAACAAAAATTCTAGCAGCTAGATTAGGCGCAATTGCATCTGACGTCCTATTACCCAACCAGTTTGGGTTTATACCAGTGCGTTCAATCTGGAACAACATACACCCTATTGCAAACATTTGCCAATCCAAAGCAACTGGTGCCCTGGTCTTCTTGGATCAGGAAAAGGCGTATGACCGTGTTAGCTGGCCATACCTAAAAGAATGTCTACATGCCTTCAAACTCCCACCAAGGTTCATAAAATGGGCGATGCTCCTAACAGAATCTGCAACCATGGCTGTATGCGGCCCTGGATTCCTAACAAACAATATCAAACCACACAGAGGGCTCAAACAAGGGATCCCCTCAGCCCACTGCTATACAATTTCAGCTTTGACCCGCTCCTCTGAATAACTGACTCACGTCTCATGGGGATAACCGCACAAGGACAACCAACAGTCAAGATACTGGTCTTTGCAGATGACTGCGAGCAGATATAGCAAACAATGAAGATGCCCGACAGCTGGAACACACTCTAGAGGAATACTCCAAGGTGAGCAATGCATCGCTCAACAAAAGGAAGACAGAAATCATCCTCTCTTAGGCAAATACACAAACAATTGGGCCACAACATCAGAACCTCACACCAACACTCGAAGAAAAAACCCAATTATTTTACCCTTTGCAACACCTCCCACCACCACTCCTGTCCGACACCTTGGAATCTGGCTAGAATCAGGGGGATATGCTAATGAGACAATGGAAAGTAACCTGTTACAACGGGTATCCAAAAGCGTCGCCTCCCACAAGGGAAGAACCCCATGACTAACAGGACGAGTTACAGTTGCTAACTCGCTCATCCTCCCAATACTGTGGTGCCAGGCCCATGCGATAGCCTTCTCACCTACCTTTATAACCTCAATTCGCGCGCTTATCCAGGGCTGGCTGTGGCCTGGCTCTCACCCTCCTATACGGATGAGAACACTATTTGGCCCACGCTCAAGTGGAGGCATGGGACTAATAGATTTTGAGAGCCATGCCAATCACATACTAGGTACTTGGATAAAGGAAATCCTTGCTCCAGACCTCCCACAACAACATCGGTCCAGAGCAGCAAGGACTAACTTTGCACAGGCGCTCAAATTAACTAACCCACATAGTCCATCCAGACTACTTTCATACCTTGCCAAGCACCCTACTGCAACAGGTCCGCATGGAACCTCCCCTCATTTCAAACATAACCTCTGAACTATCCGCCATATGGGATGGACCATAGAGAACATGCGTACTATACAGGGAAGGGGACGACCCAGCCCCCAATTCAAATTAAGAAACCCAGAAAACCACACCCAGAGGGATATGCTCGCAACAACCCCAAGCATAGCTAGGATAGAATACCTAGATATGCTGGACATTCCCTATGATTTAACCACACAGAAGGCAATGTGGAAAATGACTCACCACCCACTCCTATAGCCAAGGATAAGAGCAAACGCCTGGCGCTGTTTGAGAAGGACATATAGGATGGCGGACCGCTCCAACTCCCTCCACAAAACATGTGCAGTATGTGGAGGGGAGGGATCCCTACATCACCGCCTAGAAACATGCCCCACAACCAAAGCTATATGGCAGGAAGTCGCACGCCTGCTCAAGATTCAAAACAAACAGGAATTCTCGATATCAAAGAGTATCTTCGCGCTCCAGTCAAGTCACCAATCCCATCTACCCTCCGCTCCCTAATAATACCCATTGCAATGTGGACAATCCACACCATTGCCTTAAATGCGTTCAGGGCATGGTCCCAACCATCCATGGGATTATTAACAGATTCCATGTCCACTTACTAGAGCACTTCCAAGCCTGGCTCTATGGATATATGAGACTAAGACAAAAAGCGCTCATAGAATCATGGTTCCCACTCTGGTTCCTCCACACAGACCCTTTCCTTCACACCTGCTCCATAGCAGGGGAAACCCCCTCGGAGTAGTGCACCAACCCCCCCATACCTGGCAGTCCCGCTGGCAACAGGGGTAACTTGAGTACCCTGGGGTGCCCAATTTTTATATTTCTTAGTTATTCTCTTAGTTTCACATATATTTGGTAATATCTGTCCCCTGGTCGGCTTACCTCAGTTAAATAAAAAGACTGACATATTAACCCAGGTGTGGCGTGTAGCCGTGAGAACTGTGCTCATGTGAGATGGCAGTGAACATGTGAAGGAGAAGAAGACAATAACCTTTTTTCAAAAAATGGAAGTGAGAATAAGCATTGAGCAATGATAAAGTATCTAGCTCTGCTAAAATTAATTTTAACCATTCTGGCTGCTTTTATGCCACAGAATGAAGCAGCATCTACCCCTAAAACACCATCTTTTCTTGATAATCTTGTCAAGCCGGGGGATGTGTAAGTATTTTGAAATGGCCATATTATACAGCTGGTGCATATTATGACACCAATCTGCCTGTCTCTTTTTAGTTTACTTTAGTAACATGCAACCTTATGGGATATTATAGTTATTTATGTTCAATAATTATAATTTGGGTTGTTTCCCTATAAACATAAGGTTAATCTAAATTTGGGTATGATATCAAACTTGTTGACTATTAATGTTTTGTCAGGTATGATTCCCACAATGCTTGTAAGGAGTCAGATTGATGACTTTATTATTAACAATTGACTTTCTTATGTGGATCGCTCAGGGTTTGTCACCAACGATATAAGGTGTTTTTAAAGTTATTGAAGCGTTAAAACGCTTTTTATGATAGTAACCTTCAGGTTAGCCTGATGATGCAACCTGCTATTAATGGAGTAAATGGTCACATTACATAAGCAGGTTGCTAGCTCAGAAAGGCTAATTTGCTGTGGATGGGTAAAAGTGTTGGGACACGCTATTTCTGAATCCAGCTCATGGGTGGTCATAATCTAGTTTTGGATTGATCCCAACTAGATGTATAAAGTATTTCATATATTTGAGATGACTTGGTAGGGGTGAAGTTCATTGGTAATGGATGCCGTACACATTAGGGTGTTAACTAAAGAAGGTGGGCACCAAAATCCTTAATTAAACTCATTATTCTATATAATAATGACAAACATCTTTGGAAAACAAATTTAAAGATAGTAATACATTTTTTACTCTTTCTTGTGTAAGAGTTTATGAGATAGATTTTATTATCTAGTGTACTTTGTGTGACAACTCTTGTAAAAAAGTTGAAGCGATAGTTTACCTTGTCAAAGATATTCTAAAGTACCTTTTTGTAAGAGTTGAAGGATAGTTTCTCCTATCTGAATTGTTTCTGAGGTACCAGATGAAAGGTAATCAGCCCTTTCCTATAGGAGAAAACCTAAGCGAGATCAATACCATTAGTTGTGAAAATTTTAGTTGGATAGTTGTCTTCAAACACCTATCATGGTACCCATATTATCTAAAAACACAATCATATTTGAATATGTGCAGTAAACTTTAATACAGTTTATGATCTCCATGTTCACTCTTTGTTGAAAAAGTATGGAAGAAGAAGAAAATGGTGGCAGAGAGTAAAAATTCTGGGGGTAAGGCAGTAATCCATCACTCATCTACCACATGTTTTAGGTTACTAAATTTGTATAGAGGAGCTAGAGGGCCTGAGGTCCCTCTTACGCCTGAAAGGGTACTTTTCACTTCTAATCAGGGAGGCTTAACATCAGAACCTTATTATCCATTCCTTATAAATAAGGAAATATTCAGCCGCCTGGAGCAGGTACCTGGGCGTAAATTTTGTTCCTCTTGAGGAGTTAAATAGTGATAATAGCTGATACATTCTGGGGGTCATGAGGTTTCTTGGTGGGATGTGGGATAAGCTTCTACCAGTTCCTTACATTCAAGCAAACTTTTGTGATCAACCAGCTATTCCGTAGGGTGGTAGACCTTCCACGCAACTATGTAAAGTACTGAGCGTCAGTATTGTCTTGAAACCAGGATTGTTTCTATCTCATTTTCCTGCAAGTCACAAGCAACAATAGGCTCCTGAGAAGTGGGCCTCTGTCCCTTGAAGGGATAGTTTTGAGGTGTTGAACACATTATGGTGTTTCCAGTGCATTGGGAGTTTTATATAAAGGGCCTAATACTTAATTCTTCTCTAGTCCATAAGGTCACAATGTTTACTAGCTAGATTTCTTTTTAAGGGACCCTCAAGTTAATATTGCATGTATATCACATGACAAGACATTTAACTATAAGTCATGGCCTGGTTGATGATTTTGGTCAGCAAACTTATTTCATCATTAAATGCTTTTTACATATGGTCCAGATGATATTTTTGAATATCTCAGATGTTGCCTACGCGCTCTTCTTCTGCAAGAATATTTGAGGACAGAGATGATCAATCTGAAAAGAGGTTTTATATATTAGGTATGTCTCAAAGGAAGAGACCCAATGGAGGTGTAAGATGTGTTGTTATATAAAAACTGTGCTAGTGAAAGATCTATAACCCATTTATCCTGTGAGGTGTAAGCATAACACCGAAGGTACTGCTTCATGACCTGTCTAACTCTCAGTTCTCCATCTGACTCATGGTGGTATGCAGTAGATCTTCAGGGCTTAATGCTGAGGAGCGCAAAGTGAGTGTTTCAGAACTAGATAAATTGGGGTCCTATATCACTCAAAATCTCTTCTGTAAGACCAAAAATTAATATTACTGAGAGACTTTTGTTTTATAATTTCAGCTGTGGCTATGTTCATGTGGCAATGATATAAAGAACTAGAACTTAGTAAACCTATTGAAAACCACCATACTGAATTAACTCCTTTTGAGGAGGGAGGCTCCACAGTGAAGTATACAGAGACTTTAGTTCAAGGGCTTTCTCCTGTTGAAGAGAGTGTAAATGTTTCTTTCTTCTGGTTGTTCAAACTTGGAGGGGCGCATGTGACACAGTTATCCTCATATGCTGGAATATCTTTGGATAAACTGGAAAAAAATTATAGGGTTTCTTAGCGAGTCCCACGCATTTCTTGGGTCATTTGTGGCCCACCACTAGAGTAATATTATGTTACTTGATGTCTTGGGTGCACAAAGTGTGGGAAACCCAAATCATGTCCCAAAATATAATCACCATACTTACCAAAGCATATAGGGGCTTTTTTTTTCTTGAATCAGAGGTCCTCATGCAGCTATATTACCTCAGTGAAACACAGTTGGGCGGCCAAAACGCGAGAAAAAACTGGTCATCTGGGGGTAGATCAACAAATGATACTTTGAGAGGTCCAGGGATAGTATTCTAAAGGAAAGCACAACGGTTGTGAGCTCCATAAGATCCTTGGCACTGGGGGTCAATAATGGGTTTGGATCAGAATTTCAGGTAAGATTTCATAGGCCCCTTGATGAACTCATACTAGAAGCAGAATTTATAGAGGTCTCAATAGGTATACGCTTGATGATGAGAATGTTTCTGGGTTTCCAAAAGTACAATAAGTACTTTTGATGTGTTAAGACAGTAGTTTAATGTTTCTCTCCATGGAGGAGGTATTGCTATTGAATAAAGCCCATGCCACCGCCGCTAGCTCCTTATCATAGAAAGACCAAGCCTGCTCCAAGGATTTAAACTTGCGTAGTAGATAGAGAACAGTATGTTAAACCACTTTGTGCTTTTGTAGCTGCACTACACCCACAGCGACTAACGGGAATTGCATGCTGCAATAAATGGTTTAATATATCCACGTGACGGAGCAATGGGCGAAGAAGAAGACTTCTTTAATGGCCTTAGAGGCCTGTTGGTACTTTTCAGTCCATTTGAAGGGCATTCTTTCTAGTTAATGGGTGAAGGATTGCTGCTAACTTAGAAAGGGTTGAGAAGGTATTTTGAGAAAGGGCACCAGGCCAAGGAAGCTTTTTTGTTGTTTCTTAAATTTGGTTTAGGCCATGATTGGATAGCCTCCTAGTTTTTTGGGGGAACTGTATACCTATCCTACAGATTAAGTTACCTTATAAGGTCATCTGATCACTGGAGAATTTGCACTTATAGGGCTTTACAAAGAGCCCAGCCCTGTGGAGGGATGACATCACCTCTTCCAGTTCCTTATTGTTCTAATGGGCAGGAGAAAGGTTCAATCTTTCATCATTATAGGCGACAGCTTATGAGATCTGGAGGTCACCAAAACTTGTTTATGAGATGCTAAAAAGTTACTAGTTCATTTTTCAACCCAAAGGCCGTTACCCTGAACTGGAAAATCCCTCTCTTGGTATAATTGGCAGTGAGCCACTCCTGATATTTTGTGACCATCACATGATCTAAATTGTAAACAAGTTTGATCTTGGAGAACACCTAAGACTTTGCAAAAGCTTAAGCAATGTTTTTTCAGGGGCAGAGGATAGGGATCTTGGACTTCTACTTTATTCATGTGCCCATAGTAAAACCAGGGGCGCAGGTAATTATTAGCCTTTTATTAAAAGATACAAGGGGAGGCAATATAAAAACTTCTCGATGATCCAGTCCTTCTTATAGCAATCAATTCAGCAATATATGTAGGTCTTTATCCTCCTCGGTGTTCAAGTATTAGGAAAATGCTTTTGACTAGGCGCACCATAAATTGAAATGGAAAATAAATTTCTGAGTGAGGTTGAGTTCTGGTAGCCAGGCTCAAGCAAAAGACATCCTTGTAAGTGGTGAGAAAGATAAGTAAGTCTGATGGTAGGTCCATGGAGGAAAATTAAGAAGGTGAGTTTGTACTCAGAGTGGCATCCATTAAGGGTGTTAATTAGAGTAGCTTCCACTGATAAATATTTAAAGAAGAGGCGTTGAGTTCCAAATTAATGTTTACATGCTAGATACACCACCAGTAAAAAATAAATATTGTATATAGCAGGTCGTGTACTGCAGAGGAATGGTCACAATATCAGAAGCCATGAAAAAGTGGTGCATTGGAAGCTGTAAAGTGTGGCATTTTTAGGTTTTATAGGATGCGCCAAGTTTTGGGGACACATCTGTGTCCAATCTAAGGATTTTGCAACTCTGAGGTAAATGAAGTTGTCAGCTTCCCTATGTCTAGGTGAGCCTGCACGGTAACCTCATGTGACCCAGTACAGAAGGTAATAGGAAACAGAAAATACGACCAATTTTTAATGGGTGCTGAGAGGTAATGGCCGGAGCAGAAAACAGGATAAGAAGTTAGCATCTAGTAACCAGTGGGCTGGGATCCTTGCCCTCCAGAGAGAACATCTTTCAGATCTTACTGATCAGACAACAAAGTAGGGTACTTGGGGTTTAGGTAAAGTACCATCTCTTTACCATCAGAGGGAGAGAAGGGGTCAGTGCCTAATATGCTATTGGATTCTGAGCTTCCCTAGATACAGAAAACTCATCTGGCAACAATACCACAACCAGATGAGCATTTCTAAGAGTCTCTACTCCCTGGAGGAGAGGGAGTGAGACTTATCAGAGGATGTACTAGTCAAAGGAATAGATTCCTGGAAGGGTGTATGAACAGTTACTTACAATGATAATTTCTAAAATCTGGCCCAAATGATTGTTATAGAAAAAGCAGCCTCTAAGGATGTGAGTAGTGGATCCTAGAATAGCAACTCAAGGAGGTTGAGTCCAGGGTAGACTAAAGGGAGAAATCGCAACTTAAGAACGTACAACTGCTGAGAGAGAGATAAGCAAAAACTCTAACAAGTTTACAGGTTAGAGACTCACCACTAAAGGTGAGGAGGCGGAGGAGACTTGAAGCTCTTGGTATCATAACTTGGACTGCTAATGAGAGATGAACTAACAAGAGTGCATGATTATCATCTATTTTGGGAAACATAGCACCTAATGCACCCATTAGCAAGAGTCCCCTTCAAGAATATTAAGGAGAGCCACATTCTCTTAGGCATCAGTGAAAGAAAGGGTCTGAAAACTCCCAGCAGCAAAATATACATGGAGTTTGGCCAGCGCATATAAAACTTGTATTACCTTGGTGGAGGAACAAGGAGGACTCCTAGCTCTGTGAAGTTCACTGTAGAAGCGGCACTGGCTGTTGGATCCTGGGAGCAGTATTGCTTGTCAACAGAACCCATTTTCACGCCTGGATAAGTGAAACTAAGGACCAACAGGGGAAGAACAGATAAAAAATTTAGTGCAATTTAGCAATAGTCAGTTAGCCAATTGCCTCACCAGTTCCAAAGAGGAGGGGGAAGCATCAAAGTAAAGGCCGTTTTTTATGTCATGAAAGCAGCTGATCAAAACCAGAATGAGCTTCCAATATTTTCGTTCTAGTACCCAGTGGAAAGCCTAGAAATCTGGGGCACAGCTGGACTAACGACTCTGAAGAGGCACATTCTATGGTTCACATAATAATAGATTGATAATGCACCAAAGGCCTTATAACAAACCAAATGGCTGCAAATGGGGACAGCTAAAAGTCTTTCAGGTGCAACCCTTAAGGGCTGGAGAGGCATGGTTGATTACAACTCCTTTAGGTTTTTAAGTTGCTAGCCATTGGAAGCAAAGTCTTGATAGTCAGAATTTTTACTCAGTGTTCTAATAATTGGTAGGTTCATTTAAAATAAAATTCAAGGTTTGAATCAACAAATTTATCAACCAAATGACTTAGCTCAATTTGTGTTATTGTTGAGCTCTATATCATTTCTGGGTTTTTAAATTGGTTCAAATGGCCTTGTGGGGTTGGCGGCGGTAACAGAGCGTTTTATTTGTGTCCCCCTATATGGGCAGGGGCGGGGGCACCTGGGGGGCGTTATGGATATCCTGAATGTGTGAGGCCTTAATGGATTGGGAACTCAGGCGACCTTTGCTCACAAGAGGTGTACCAGAGTTAAAGTAGTGGGAGGATACTTGATGGTCAGAATGCTCCATATCAACGTTGCTTTGGTGGGCAAATATCATCCATTTGATATGATACATGTTCTGTGGATTGGAGGTAATGGTCAAAGACGTGACTTCTTTCAAACTGCTAAATTGCATCAAGACACTGGCTTGATGGATCGGAGTGCTCTCATAAAGGTCAATGTAACAAGTACACAGATGATTGCGTGATTTATTGGATCAATTGTAAAAGTTTAAAATTGTTAAGGGAGTTGGATTCCATGATAGAAAAGTAAGAAAACAAGGTTTTAACTAAGAGAAGAATCAGATCTAATAATGAACTGGCAACAGGCCTAATAAGGGGCTTTTGTCTTTATGGAGGGGAGAAGATAATGGAGAGGAGCTCATAAACTGTTTTTGGCCCTGGGGCCCATGAGGCATATCCTGATTGGTCAGGTAAAATGATTAATTTATATTAGGGATAGTCTTAAAACGTTTTGGATAGCATCATAAAAGTTTTGATATTTGGTTCCACAGATTGGTGAAGAGTATAATTTGGTAGAGCCATTTATGCTCAAAGTTGTTCATATTAGTGAATTAGCACACCCAGTTTTGCATGGATATATTTGATTTGGACAAATAAATAGAATAGCTTTGAGGGCAAATTACATAATTGGAGTATCAATCCACAATCTCAATTTATTAGCTGAGACTTAATCTGGCTCAATAAACCTAATTAGTAATAGTTGGTATTCCGGGAAAATTTGCCTTTTTTAAAATATTATGATCAACTTGACTATAAGTGAGATGAGCCTTAGGGCACAGCTACAGACCCCTGGATTGCACCACCTCCCTGCAAACCCATCTATTGTTTCCGAATAAGGAAGAAGAAGAAAAGGGTTGCAGAGAATGTGGATCCTTGGGGCTTTTCAGTGACCCATCGCTCATCTACCACATGTTTCATGCCACTAAGCTTTATTAGAGGAGCCACGGGAGGCCTGGGGTCCCTCTTACTCCTGAAGTGGTACATTTCATAGTACATTCATAAAGGCTGTCATTATGACTTACACATTCCTATGGTCCAATTGACTTTATGTGCTGCTGAAGTGAGTGATTTCCATATAATACACCCTTATCTATTAACCAATTACCTTTTATATTTAATGGTTATTTTGACCATCTTACTTAATTAACAACTTAATTTAGTTAAAACATCTCCTCTTTTCTAACTGCTTTATCTTAGTGGTACGCTAAAAAATTTGGGGTGTTTGGGTGGATGTCGTGACTCATGACCTGATTATTAGATTAAACTGGATAAACAATGAGGAAGTAAATAAGGCCAAAGGAATCAAGTTGGCCTCCCTTCCTCATCTCAGACCTACCTTGTACCAACGCTGGATAATTTCAAACCAGACCATGTTGCTACCAATAATTTGCATGACGAGGTTTGCAACGTTACATCAATGGTGTTGAAGATCATGAAATATAGCTTCAATAAGGATGGGTAACACTTTTAAACTTAAAAGAGGGTTTTGTTCTTGAGATACAATATTACCAGTAAAAAGGTGATATTTAACTTGTGTCCAAGTCTCAAGTTTAAGCATAATCAAGTTATAAGACAATTGTTAATGATAAACTCCAGTTATTAGCTAATAACGGCTTATAGTTCAAATAAAACAATCCTGGATTATCACTTAAACTTTCTTTGTGTTTGCGTTTGTCCCACCAATCTCTCAATTAGATTTCTCTGCTTTTTTAGATAAAAACATTTTAGTTAGCTTGTCTAATGTTACCTTTTACTGGTCTAGCGATTTACCTTTTTATAATGATATTCCATTATAAATATAAGCCATATCACAATTATGATATGACTGGATGATAAGCCCTAAGATGTTATGGCAGAACGGATGGAATCCTCCAAGTTTGATAGGAGTTATGATTATGCGAGCGCATTGAGCTGAGGTGATATTGGGCTGTTGGAAAATCACCTCAAAGTAGGTGATCAAGAAGTTAACAAATGAAGAATTGCCAGAACCAATGAGATACGGAAAATTGAATTACTAAGCTATGGAAGCAGTATCATCCAAAGTCACTATGATATAAGCGAGATGAGATGATTGAGAAAGTTATTTGTTGATAGTTTAAGAGTGAGCGGAACAGCAAGGATCTTCTGTATTTATTATATTAAATAAAAGAGTGTGGTGGGAGCATGTGCTCCATATTTAATAAATAAGTTTATTCTGTTGTTCCAAGTTTACCAATCATCATATTGTTGGTCCTATTGCTCAGTGGGATAACCCTGTGCAAAACCCTTTAAGGCATATCTTAACAATTCCGCCAATTTTTAACAGTGGTGCTCACTACAGTGGTCCCATTGAGCAATCACAAAAAGCTGATAGAAAGTTCCTTAGTCGCTGGTCATGTTGTATCTGAGTTGTCTTGGCAAGGAAGCATTCTGAGACACTGCAACTGTTGAATATGCAGAACTCATACTTTCCCTGGACGCTGTGCTTAAATTGAAGAAGGAGTTTATGCAGGAGGTTTGTATTGATAAGCTGCCTCTGTTTGATTGTGATGGGAACATCCATTGATTCTTTAAGCGATTTGAGCTTGCAGTAGAAGGAGCTTTAGATAGGCGTAAAACTAAATTATTAATATCCACCCTGGATGTTGGAAGCGCCGACCAAGTTATTTGATAACTTCCCAACAGTTCTGTTAACTTATAAAAGGTGAAGGACACATTGCTGTGGTTGTTTAGATGAACTTCAAAGATGATGCAGCGGAAGGCTGAGTTCCTTACCATCAGGTTTCAACATAATGAGATCCTCACTGCATTTTGCTGATCAAATTAAAGCAGAAGCCCATTTGTTAATTGGGGAAGGGATTTTAACTTAATCTGACATATGCATAGCGTTGACCTCCGCTGTGAAACCATACCGTGAGCTTTTTAATGCCATGACTCCATATTTAGAGGTTGATGTACCCTTGCTTAAACTCATTCAGTTTTACGCCATCTATCTGCTACCTTCCTTCCACCCTATATAGAGCGAAAACCTATTGCCTCTGCTGCTAGACTTTATTATTCAGAAAAATTATCCCTCCCTGTTCAGCATCCGGTTGACCTCCCTGGCCTTATTATCATTACAATACTCGCTTTCAACCGAGTTGCCATCAGTAATTAACCTATTGGGAGGGGCCTGTTTACACTGTTCAAAACCAGCCCAACTTTTGTGGTGGCCCATTTTACAACAAACAAGGACGCAGGTCTTATAGGGTCAATTGCTTTTTGTGCGGTCTCTCTGGGCACCTGGCTAGAAGTTGTCTCAATTGTCAGGTCCAGTACCTACTGCAGAAGCAGTACAATCAGGGAAAAGTCGGAGAGGAGAGAGAGATGGGACTCTCTACTTCTGCTATTCTGACTCAAAACATCCCACCTTAACCTATCCATAAACATTCAGTGGAAGTTCCTCAGTATGATGACGCCTTTCTATATCAGCATCCAGTTGGAGGTGTGAATGTGCTGACATGAGCGCTATTCATGGACATGGTGGAAGCAGGCCCCCAGGAGCAACCAAAGCCTTATGCTTGTCAGATGTTTGACCAACTTTCAATAGATGAACCAGATCCATTACTGTTGCGCTTCTCTTAAAAGGGGTAAACGTGGCCATCACTGTGGACACTATTGTTAAAGAATACCTTAAAGTTGGGGAGGGTATTATAATCTTCCTTGGAAAAATAGATCCGTTAAATGTCCATGTTTTAAACAAACAGAATGCATCTTAATCTGAGTGAACTTACTTTGACACTGTCATAGCAAAAACCCAAGTTCGCACATTAATTGATACAGGTGCCCCAGTCAATATAATATTGCAAAGTTGGTGGCAAAGTTGACATTAAAGCCTGACGTGGAGCATCATATGGTGTATGGTACTGCAGATGCGGAAATCACAGTCTCTGAAGGAGCATACGGCGTGCTATACTTGCAGTTTGGGTTGATTGTCATTGTAGCCCCAGTTATAGTGTTACCAAACAACAACTATGACCTGTTTGTTTAGCTGCTTTTGTGCGCCACTTTGGGGTTGTTGTTGATATGACAGCAGAGAAATTTGAAAATCTGGGGCAGCGGATTCCAATATACTATACTTCCAGTGGGATATCAAAGGATCTGGTACACATGATTCACATTAACCTTACATACGGTGATGTGATGGTTTCAGTTTGCTATCATTAACTAAAGAGCAAGAACCGGGCCCTTCCACACCAAATTTATGAATATCAAGAACTGCCGCTTAGAGATGCTGGCCCTATATCTATTCCCTCTGGACATCAAGTAGTTATAAACACCGAGTTAGAGGTAGAAGTGCCTGCTAGGCTATATGGGGAGGTCATTGGTCCCTATCAGCAAACCTGGATCAAGCCTCACGTTCCTCAGGCATTATACTTCTAAGGCATGGGTAGATCAAGGTCTTGGTAGCAAATCTTCAGGATAAACCAATGCAAATCCTCTGACACCAGGTAGTGGCGTACTACATTTCATCCCAGTCGAAGAGGTCCTCCAGGTTCATGAGTTTGGTCCATTGGATAAATTTGGTCTACCCATTGAATCACAGCTTGGCATAGTGGCGGTTGTACCATGAGAAAATTTAATGGGGTTAACGGAAGACCAGAAAGATCAAGCGGAGACCTTATTTGAAAAATACAAAGAGATCTTTTCTGTCAATGATAATGATTTGGGGTGTGCACAAGGAGTGATCCATCGAGTGGATACTGGAGATCATCCCCCCATCTGATCTTGGCCAATCCGCCAATTTAGAACAATGGAAGAAGTTGTCAAAGCAGAAATTGATAAACAATTGGAGCAAGGAATGCTCGACCCATCGAAGAGCCTGTGGGCTTCCCCTGTCCTAATTGTTAAAAAGAAGGATGGTACCAACTGGGTAGTAATAAACTACCATAAGATCAACAGCATTAAAACAAAATCATACCCCTTGCCTCAAATTGATGATTCTTTGGACCGGCTGGGAGGAGCTCATTACTTCTCTGTAATGGATTTGATATCTGGCTATTAGAAGATTGAGTTACCTGCAGCGAACAGGAGAAATGCGCCATTATCACATCAAAAGGGCTTTTTCAACTGATGCGTATGCCACAAGGGCTGTTTAATGCCCTGGCTACATTCCAATTGGCGATAGACACTATCTGTTATAAGATTGGCAGTATCAATTGATACGCAAGCAGACTTTGCACAGGGCTTGACCCACTGAGCAATCAGGACCAACAATATGAAGATCGTTGTCCTTGAAACAACAGAAAATATCTAATATAAAAATATGGAGCACTTACTCTACAACCTCTCTTATTTAATAAGCTTTATCCTGCGGATTCTTCTTATTCCATCTTTATGTATCACTTAACAATGAACCTCCTCTTGATCGCCCATCTCGCTTATATTACAGTGGCTTGGACAATACTACTCTCCTAGCTTGGACTATTTTGGTTCCACCAATTCTCCTTGCTTTGGCTGGTTATTATCAAAATTGCTATCGCCTTAATTGTAGGCGATTTAAATTGTAATTGTCAAATGTTGACATCACCTTATTTTAGAGGTGAACCAATATAAAATTTTTATATCTGATATAACTTGTTAATCACAATATTGCCTCATTCTGAAGCGCTTAAATTACCATTACAAGTTTGATAACGGTGGATTCCATTCATTTCGCCATATTGCCTTAGGGCTTATTGTCCAGTCATTTTGGAATCATGACATTACCCCCTTCTTGACTGGATGATGAGGCTCCTATTGCTTATAATCTTGGAGGAATTTTGCATGCACTCGGTTAATGATCTGACCACTAATGGGGTCCTTGATATTATATGCGCCGACCCCAGTTTTCTCAATGACTTTGAATGGACCAATCCATATACTAGCCAGATTGTGTTTTCACCCAAATCCATGTTGGTCATAAAAGAGAACCATCTCACCATCCTTGAATGTCACCAGCCCACTACAACGTAATTGATTGGTGGCCTAATTCCTAATATTCTTGGCTAAGCTGAAGGAATATGCTTCAGTTTGTAGTTTGATCATAATGTTCGCGAGGTTTATCAAATAGCAGTGGGGTTCCACTCCGCCTGTGTCCTCTACACATAAATAAAGTAACGCCAGAAGGGCCAGGTGTCATCCATATAGTAGTTGGAAGGGACTCTTTCTCGTGGCGGAATGATAACTAATGTTATAGGCAAACATGGCAGTGGAAAGGAGGGAGCTTCAATTGGAAGGCTGATCTGTTACTAAATTATGTAGTATGTTCACCAGAGTTTTATTCACCCATTCGACCATTCCGTTGGACTCAGGGTGGTATGAGGTCATCAGAACCCCGCGGATTCCCATAAGCTCATTCGCTTGGGGAGGATGTGTGAGGTGAAGTTGGTTCCTTTATCAGTGAGAATAAACTGAGGGCAACCATGCCACTAAATAATGCATTCCATTATGAGCTTGGCCACGGTAACCGCTCCCAAATCCTGTATTACCTTTGCCTTGACCCACAGGGTCAAGTGGTCAATAGCCACCAGAATGTACTTTCAACGGTTGGCTCCTGTTGGCAAGGGACCAACGACATCAAGGGAGACTGTATGCCAAGCGAAATGTGGTTTTAATAACTGGTATGACATCATATGGCGGAATGGCTTCTCCACTTGGCACTGATGGCAACAGGAAATAGTTTTGAGCACATCAAAACTAAATCTTTCCCAATAGTATCATGGACATAACAACTCCATAGTCTTACGCATGCCACCAAGCCCAATGACTTGTGAGCGCTCATAATGATTCCCAGCCATGTGGAGGGCCGCGGAAAATTCACAGTAGAATCGCCAATTCGTTTGTACAGTTCTCCATTCCACTGGAAAGTATTCGTGCACAATTCATTTAACACTTAGATTACTTGGGGGTTATTCATCGTCATACCTTCCACTGAGCATCTTGTCATACATCACATCGCTGAGGTCCGCCGTCACTGCAACAGTTGGCAATTGAGATTAGCAGTTGGCGTTCTGATGCTTTGCTCCTGGCTGATGAAGAATTTCAAAATCATAAGCTTGCAGCTTAAGAGCCCATTGGGCTAGCCGCTCCTCAGGCTCTTTCAAGTTCTGCAACCAGTGCAACGATGCATGATCCATTACACCCTTAAACTTTACTTTGTGCAAATAGACTTGGAACTGCTTGTATGCATAAAGCACCGCTAAGCACTCTCACTTGGTCACGGTGTAATTTCATTCATGGCAATTCAAGCTACGACTGCAGTATGCCACAGGGTGCTCCTCCCCCTTTTCGTCCTTCTGAGACAGGACTTCCCCCAACAGCGGAAAGTGATGCATCTGTCTGCACTATAAATTCCCTAGCGAAATTAGGGTAGTGTAACATGGGCGCACTAATTAGTGCCTTTTGTAGTGTATCAAAGGCAGATTGGTGCTGTTCTGTCCATTTGAACATGGCATCCTTTTACAAAAATATTTTCAACAAATTGCCCCCCTCCTATTGGCGCCTATGAACCAGTGCTTGCTGGAAACACGCCTCCTACCTGGTGGCCATGAATCATATGTCATAACCTTATATAAAAAGGGTGACAGATTGGACCTGGCCAACTGGCGTCCAATCACACTATCTAATACTGACACAAAAATTCTGACAAAATTTTAGCAGTCAGATTAGGCGCAATTGCCTCTGACGTCTTATCACCCAGCCAGTTTCATTTATACCAGGGCGCTCAATCTGGAACAACATACACCCTGTTGCAAACATATGTCAGTCCAAAGCAACTGGAGCCCTAGTCTTCTTAGGCCAGGAAAAGGCATACGACCGCGTTAGTTGGCCTTACCTAAAGGAATGCCTACACGCTTTTAAACTCCCCTCAGATTCATAAACTGGGCGATGCTCCTCACAGAATCTGCAACCATGGCTGTATGCGGCCCTGGCTTCCTAACTAACAAGATCACACCACACAGAGGGCTCAAACAAGGGGATCCCCTCAGCCCACTGCTATACAATTTCAGCTTTGACCCGCTCCTCTGAGTAACTGACTCACGCCTCATGGGCATAACTGCACAAGGCCAGCCAACAGTCAAGATACTGGCCCTCGCAGATGACTGTGTGGTAGGTATAGCTTACAACAATGATGCCAATAGCTGGAACGCATCCTAGAGGAATACTCCATGGTGAGCAACGCATCGCTCAACAAAAGAAAACAGAAATCATTCTCTTAGGCAAGTACACTAACAACTGAGCTACAACACCAGAACCTCATACCCCCATACAAAGGAAAAACCCACTCATCTTACCCTTTGCATCACCTCCCACCACACCTATCCGCCACCTTGGGATATGGCTGGAAACAGGGGGATATGCCAATGAGACAATGGAAAGCAACCTACTACAGTGGGTATCTAAACGCGTCGCCTCCCTCAAGGGAAGATCCTCTGGACTAACGGGTCAAGTAGCACTCGCTAACTCATTCATCCTCCCAATACTATGGTACCCTGCCCACGCAATCGCCTTCTCACCCACCTTTATAACATCAATCCGCGCGCTCATCCAGGGCTGGCTGTGGCCCAAATCCCATCCTCCCATACAGATGGAAACACTCTTTGGCCCACGCTCTAGTGGAGTCATGGGACTAATAGATTTTGAGAGCCACACCAACCGCATCCTGGGTACCTGGATAAAGGAAGTCCTTGCCCCTGACCTCCCGCAACAACACTGGTCCAGGGCAGTGAGAATTAACTTTGCACAGGCGCTCAAATTAACCAACCCACATAGCCCACCCAGACTACTATCATACCTTGCTAAACACCCTACTGCAACGGGCCCGCATGGAACCCCCCTCAGACAAATGTATCCTCTGAACCATCCGCCGCATGGGATGGACCATAGAGAACACTGGCTTTGTTCAGGGAAGGGGACGACCCAGCTCCCACTTCAAATTAAAAAATCAAGAAAACCACCCCTAGAGAGACATGCTTGCCATGACCCCAAACATTGCTAGAATCGAATACCTAGATGCGTTGGACATCCCCTACTATTTAACCACACAGAAGACAGTACAGAGAATGACGCACCACCCACTCCTACAATTGAGGGTAAGAGCCAACGCCTGGCGCTGTCTGAGAAGGACCTATAGGACAATGGACCGCTCCAACTCCCTCCACTAAACCTGCGCAGTATGTGGAGGGAGGGCTCCCTACATCATCGCCTAGAAACATGCCCCCCAACCAAAGCCTTATGGCAGGAAGTCGCGCGCCTGCTTAAGATCCAAAACGAGCAGGAATTTTCTATATCAAAGAGCCTCCTCGCGCTCCAGATCAAATCACCAATTCTATCTACCCTCCGCTCCCTAATGATATCCATTGCAATGTGGACAATCTACACCTTTGCCTTAAATGCGTTCAGGGCACGGTCCCAACCATCCATGGAGTTATCATCAGGTTCCACGTCCACTTACTGGAGCACTTCCAAGCCTGGCTCTATGGATATATGAGGCCAAGGCAACAGGCGCTCATAGAATCGTGGTTCCCACTCTGGTTCCTCCACAAAGACCCCTTCCTTCACACCTGCTCCATAGTGGGGGAAACCCCCTCAGAGTAGCGCACCAACCCTCCTCATACCTGGCAGTCCCGCTAGCAACAGGGATAACCTGAGTCCCCAGGGTGCCCAATTTTATCTATCTTCATTTTCCACACATACTCGGTAATGCCCATCCCCTGGTCGGCTTGCCTCAGTTAAATAAAAAATGGCATCCTTATTTAGTAGCTCAAACAGTGGACCTCCAATGCAACTGAAATTGGGTATGAAGCGTCAGTAATAACCCACCATCCCCAAAAACACCTGAATGTCTCGCTTACTAATTGGCTTAGTCATCTTCTTGATAGCCTCCACCTTGGCGGGTTAAGGTCTCACCCAGTTGCATCCACCATAAAACTGAGGTACTATAGCTGATCCTTGAAGAAGTGGCATTTACGGGGCTTGATCTTGATATTGGCCTCAGCCAGTCAGCAAAATACCTCTTCCAAATGGGTAAGGTGTTCAGTGAACGTGTGAGAGAAGACATTAATATCATCAAGGTACACGAGTACACACGACAGCTTCAGATCGCCCAGAATGGTGTCCATTGCTCGTTGGAATGTAGCTGGGGAATTACATAGCCCTTAAAGCATCTGAGTTAACTGGAAAAGCCCTTTGGATGTGATTATGGCGCATTTTTCTTGTTCTTCCATGGGCAACTCAATTTGCCAATAACTGGATATCAAGTCCATTGCCAAGAAGTAGTGAGCTCCACTCAACTGGTCCAACGCATCATCAATCCGCGGCAGAGGGTATGAATCTTTTTTGGTGACACTATTGAGCTTCCAGTAGTCAATTACTATGCGGTTAGTACCATTCTTCTTTTTAACAATTAGTACAGTTGATGCCCATGGACTCTTTGATGGTTTGAGCATCTCCTGCTCTAGCAGCTTGTCAATTTCCTCAGTGATGACTTCTTCAGCTGCCCTTGATCGGCGGATTGGCTGAGACCTGATGGGGGGATGATCTCCAGTGTCTAGTTGATGAACAACCCCCGAGTGCACTTAAAATCATGATCATCTACCACAAAAACCTATTTATATTTTTGAAATAAAGTTTCCACCCAATCCTTCTGATCTTCTGATAACCCCATAAGATTTTCCCGTGGCACAACCGCCATTACCCTGGGAGACAGCTCAATGGGCAGACCAAATTCATCCAAGGAAACAAACTCGTGAACCTGGTTGATCTCCTCAACTGGGTTCAGATGTAAATACGCTATAATCTGATGCCAGCGGAATTGGAGTGGTTCGCTCTGAAGATTTGCTATCAATATCTTGATTTCCCCATGGCCTGGAAGTACAATGCCTGGAGCCACGTGGGGCTCAAGCCACAATTGCTGATAAGGGCTGATGATCTCCCCATAAAGCCCAGCTGGCACTTCCACTTCTAACTCAGTGTCCAGTATTACTTGGTGTCCAGAGGGAATGGATATAGCTCCAGCTAATCTAAGCGGTAGTCCCTGATATTCATATATCTGATGAAAGGACCCCGAGTTTTCCCTTTTAATCGATGATAGCGCACTGTAATCACCCTATCGCTGTAGGCAAGGTTGATTTGTCCCATATGCACTAAATCCTTTGGCACTCCACTAAAGGTAAAACAAATTGGGATCGGCTGTCCCAAAATAGTGAGGGTCTCTTCCATCTTGTCAACAACAGCCCCATAGTGTCACATAAAAGCAGTCCCAATCAACAGATTATAGTTGCTATTTGGTAATACTACTGCTGGAGCCACCACAACAACAGATCCGAACTGCAAGAGAAGCACGCTATACACTCCTTCAGATATTATGGTTTCTGCCCTAGCAGTCCCATACATCATCCGGTGGTCTATGTCAGGTTTTAAAGATAACTTTGCCACCAACTTAGTTGAGACAATGTTAACAGGAGCACCCATATCAATTATAGCGCATACTCAGTTTTTGGCTACCATAATGTCACAGTAGGTGCACTCCAAATAAGATGAATGCTGACTATTTACTACATGTACATTCAGCGGTTCACGTTTTCCCAAAGAATTTATAATACTCGCACTGACTGTAGGGTACTTTGTTATAATAGCATCCACTGGAAAGGCGACCTCTACTCCTTTTAGAGACAACGCATCTGCAAATGGTTCTAGCTGGTCTGATGGACTTTAGTCAAACATTTGGCAAGCGTAAGGCTTTGGCTGCTCCAAAGACCTTGTGTTCGCCCTCTCTCTGACTTGGGTTTGATACAGCACATTTACTCCCCCAACTGACTGTTGTTAGAGGGAGTTATCGTCATACTGAAAGGCTTCTGCTGCAATTAATACAGTAGCTTCAGGTGGGATGTATGAATTTGAGATAGCGGAAGTAGAGAGTCCCATCTCTACTCCGCTCTGACTTTTCCCTGATAACTTTGATCCTTTGGTATGTAAGGGATCCATCGATTAACGCACCTTTGTCCCATGTGTCCAGTGCAACCACAATTAAAATAACTTACTCCATAGGTCCTACGTCCTTGTTTTATATGCGTTGACCCGCTTATAGGAGTATTCCAAAGATGATCAGCATAACCAGACCCATATTGGTAGAACATCTGCTGTCAATCAGCATATTTAGGGTCAAAGTGGTAGTTAGTCAGTTGTCGATTGGCAGATATGGGATGTATGTTGGACTACGGGGAGTAACCTGGTGAAACATGTACCAACTGATTGATCCCCCCAATATTAGTGTTGGCAATGGTAACAGTGTGAATCTGGTCAATGTTGGGTGGCGGGAAAGATACAGCTAAGCGACGTACAAACTGAACAAGTTTAAGAAGAGACTCATCGACCTCCAATAATGAAGCCATGATGTTGAAAAGCTCAGGTATGGTTTTACCGCAGAGGACATAGCAATGCACACATCAACTTCAGATAAGATTCCTGCCCCAATCAACACATGGGCTTCCGCCCTAAAACTCTCAGCAAATGCGGTGAGGGTCTCATTTTGCTGAAACCCAATGGTCAAGAACTCAGCTTTTCGCTGTGACATTTTTGCAGTTCTACCAAACAATCTTAGCACCATCTTCTTAACTTCTTGATAGGTAATGGAACTATATGGAAGATAACAAACCACTTGATCAGCGCTTCTGACATCTAAGGTTGAGATCAACAGTTTTTCCCTTTGTTGGTCCAAGGTTCCTTCAGTTGCAAACTCAAATCATCGAAAGAACCCATGAATTTTTCCATCACGATCAAATGCTGGCAGATTGTCACAGCAAACTCCCTAGAAGCTCATCTTGTCTTTTGAGCACAGTGTCCAAGGCAAGTTTTAATTCCTCATATGTAATGGTCCCAGCGTTTTATGCAGATTTCTTATCAAAGCGACCAGATCGTGGCATTGCAGGCAACTGGGCTTTAGTTTTTTTAATAACTTATCAATGGGCCCCTGTAGTGAGCACCACTGTTATAAAATTGGCAGTATCAATAGATACGCCAGCAGACTTTGCACAGGGTTTGACCCACTGAGCAATCAGGACCAATTATATGAAGATCAGTGTCCTTGAAACAACAGAAAATATCTAATATAAAAATATGGAGCACTTGCTCCCACAACCTCTCTTATTTAATAAGCTTTATCCTGCGGATTCTTCTTATTCCATCTTTATTTACTCACTTAACAATGAACCAACTCTTGATCGCCCATCTCGCTTATATTACAGTAGCTTGGATAATACTACTCTCATAGCTTGGACTATTTGGTTCCACCAATTCTCCTTGCTTTGGCTGGTTATTCTCAAAATTGCTATCGCCTTAATTGTAGGCGATTTAAATTGTAATTGTCAAATGTTGACATCACCTTATTTTAGAGGCGAACCAATATAAAACTGTTATATCTGATATAACTCATAAATCCCAATATCACTTCATTCCAAAGCGCTTAAAATTACCATTACCAGTTCAATCCTGGAAGATTCCATTCATTTCACCATATGGACTAAGGGCTTATCATCCAGTCATATTGGAATTGTGACACTATCCTTAGCAACTTGATGCTGTCATGTATTCTTGTATACCTTAACAATATTAACATTTTCTCCCACACGTTTTCTGAGCACCTTAACCATTTGGAAGAGGTATTCCGCCAGTTGGCTGCGGCCAACATCAAAATAAAGCCCCAAAATGTCACTTTTTCAAGGATTGGCTAAAGTACCTTAGGTTTGTGGTTGATTCAATAGGGCTGTGGCCCCAACAAGCCAAGGTGGAGGCCACCTGGAAGATAACTAAACCAAACAGTAAATGAGATATACAAGTATTTTTAGGGATGGTCAGCTTTTTATCACCACTTTATACCTAATTTTAGTTGTATTGGAGTACACTGTTTGAGTTATTAAAAAAGGGTGCACATTTGAATGGACAGAATGCCATCAACATTCCTTTGATACACTACAAATGGCTTTGATCAATGTGCCAGTGCTATGCTACCCAAATTTCAAAAAGGAATTTATGAAACTGCAGATGCATCTCTTTCCAATGTGGGGGAAATTCTGTTCCAAAAAGATGTTGAAGGGGAGGAGCACCCAGTGGCATACTGCAGCCAAAGCCTGATAGCCATGAACATACTTATACTGTGACCAAGCGGGTGTGACTAGCAGTGATTTATGCTTACAAGCAATTCAGAGTATATTTTCATGGTGTAAAACTCAAAGTTGTAACTGATCACGCCCCATTACGCTGGTTGCAGAACCTTAAGGAGCCTGAGGGCCATCTAGCCTGATGGGCCCTTAAACTACAGGCTTATAAAATCGAGATCCTTCACTGCCCAGGAGCAAAACATCATAATGCTGATTGCTTGTCAAGGCTACCAACTATTGCAGTTATGGCGGATCTGATTGAAATTATGTATGACAAGATGCTCAGCGGAAAGTACTTATGAGCCGCCACAAGTCATCAAGGCGGTGATTCGAAATGTGAGCCAATAATTTCCAGCGGAATGGTGAGTTGTAAAAGTGGATCGGCAATTCAACAGTGATTTTTCCATGACCCTCAATGTGGCCTACCATTATCATGAGCGCACATAGGGCAGCTGGGCATTGTGGTGTGTGCAAGACGTTGTAATTGTTGCGGCTTTAGTATTACTGGGAAATCATGAACTTCGATGTGCTTGATACTATCTCATCCTGTCACCAGTGCCAAGTGGAAAAGCCATTCCACTGGAAGACCTCATACCAGTTAGTGAAGCTGCACTTTTCTTGGCATACAGTTTCCCTTGATGTTGCCAACCCCTGCCAATGGGAGCTAACTGGTCCAAGTACATTTTGGTGGCAATTGACCACTTAATCCGGTGTGTTGATGCCAAGGTGATACAAGACTTAGGGGCGGTCACAGTGGCCAAATTCATAATTGAATGCATTATTCAGCGGCATGGCTGCCCTCAGTTCCTCCTTACTGATAATGGAATTAACTTTACTTCCCACATCCTCCCAAAGCTTAACGAGCTAATGGCCATCTGAGGGGTTTTGACAAACCCATACTACCCCAAGTCTAACATAATGATTGAGCAGGTTAATGGGACCTTAGTGAACATACCCCGTAAATATGTAGCGGATTGACCCTCAGATTAAAGTTCCCTTTTTTTCAACTCCCTTTTCGCCTATAATATCAGTTATCATTCCGCCACAGGGAAGAATCCCTTTCAAATTACTATATGGATGACACCCTGCCCTTCCGGCGCTGCTATACTCCTTTGTAGAAGATACTGGCAGAATGTATCCCCAACTTTATTTGATGACTCTAGCTAACAACTTAATCATCTTTGCAAACTGAAGCATACTTGTTCAGTTTAACCAAGAAAATTAAGACCCAAGCTGCTGATCAGGTAAAGCGTAGAAGGTTAGCCCAGTTCAAAGATGGGTACATGGTTCTATTCCATGATCAACACGGTTTTGGGTGGAAGCACAAGCTAGCCATTATCTGGTTTAACCGTTTAAAGTTATTGAGAAGACAGGTATAGATGCATATACTATTAAGGACCCCGTGAGTGGTCATATCATCAAAAGAGTGCATGCCAAGTTCCTCCGGGCATATAAGCAATAGGAGCCTGATTGCCCAGTCAAGGGGGAGGATAATGTCCTGATTCTAATATGACTGGATGATAAGCCTTAAGATGTTATGGCGGAACAGATAGAATCCGCTGAGCTTGATAGTAGTTATGATTATGCAAGCGCCTCAAGCTGAGGTGATATTGGGTTGTTGGGAAATCGTCTCAAATTAGGCAATCGTGAAGTTAACAAATGAATATGTGCTGGAACCAATGAGATACAGAGAATTAAATTACTAAGCTATGGAGGCAGTATCATCCAAAGTCACTATGATATAAGCGAGATGAGACATTTGAGAAAGATAATTGTTGGTAGTTTAAGAGTGAGCGGAACAGTGAGGATCTGCTGTATTTATTATATATATAAAAGAGTGTGGTGGGAGAAAGTTCTCCATATTTTTTAATTAAGTATATTCTGTTGTTCCAAGTTTACCAATCATCATATTATTGGTCCTATTGCTCAGTGGGATGAACCCTGTGCAAAACCCCTTAAGGCATATCTTAATAATTCCTCTAATTTTATAACAATCCATGAAGGAGTTAAGTCTGTTCATTTTTGAATTTCTTTAATAACTTTGATAGTCAATTCCCTATGGGTTGGGTCTTAGATCTTCCTTACCTCTGTGTATAATAGAAGATTTAGAGACACTTTTTTCACATTAGAAGACCAGCCCACTTTATTAGAATTGTATGTATTTTTATGTAGGACTCTCTCTTAGCAGTAACAGGGTGTATTGGCTGTTTATCATGGTCTCTGTTCTTCTCAACGTGTAGTATCATTAGTTTTGTTTTTATCAGCTCAGAGAATCTTTCTTTACCAAATGCTAGAGGTTCCTGCATTTCATGTATGTGCCTGGTGGTTTCAGACTTTTTAGACCTTCTAGGCCCTTCTAAAATACTTCTGTGACCTACCTCTGAAATAAATATGTTAATTAAACTAGTGCTGGATTTAATTGCTTCTGAAGCTTTCTATCAGTACCATATAAACGGTCCTTATCCTGGCCTTTTTCAGTGGTAACTTAAAAGGTCAACTCTCTCCCAATGCGTCTGATTGGTCTTTTTATAGTTATTAAGGAAACCGCATCTATGGATATCTAGAAAAGGGTTGGACCGTTTTCTGGAAGCACATCAACCAGAAGTGTCTCCCTTCCAGACATTTTTAAAATTCTTTCGCCCTTTGTCAGCTGGGCCACCCATTGGAGGCATATATATAAATTATATGGACAGATCCAGTCCTTACCTTTGTCTGACATTATGAAAGTAGTTATTAATCCAATTTAAAATAGCCAAATATTGTAAATCCATTTGGGTATGGTTGTATTCACCAGACAACTTATATTGGGTGATTGTACAACTTCCTAGTAGTTCTCCCAACCCAAACAAAGTAATTTTATTAATTTAGCTGAAAAATGTTTCAACCAAGGGGACTCCTATAAATATCCACCCCAAGACAGCACATTTTATCTAATAAAGGATAATCTTTTTGCTGAGACCTTTTTGACCTTGACAGAATTTGTGTTCAACTTGGGCCTATCCCCAGTGTATTTATTAATAGACCATTTAATTCATTTCCACTCTTGAAATCATTTATTCAAAAATGAGGTGAACCCTCATTGAAAGGGGTTTTGCTAAACCATCTAGTACTAAAAAAAAGAAAGGGGTTTTGCTATTATGGTAAGTAATAATGACAAGCAGCCAGAAATTGGATTGGGAAGCCTACCTCTGGAACCTAAAATGTCCTTTTAAAAGATCTAGTCATAAACATAGACAATAATTTATAAGCTTGTGTAGGTATAGCCCTAAATTATTATCTGTATATCAGATTACCTCTGAGAACTCACGTCTGGTTCTACCATGATTCATCGCCCCCATGAGGTGACAAAGGATGAATTATAATAATACTGTAGTATTATTATACCTAAGAGAAAACTTATAGGTGAGTTGTTTGGTCTACTGACTTTATAATTCTATATATCTTCTGCCCTTAGATAATCTTCTGTCATGGAGAAAATTAGTATAACTGTTAGGTGGATACAGGCACTTTAAAGAACTTTACGATCAAATTCTATCTGACTACCTTGAAATACAATATCTACCTGGTAGTATAGTTATATCAGGTGCCTCTCAGTCTATCCAGAACTGAAAGTTCAGGGTCTTATAAATTATAAGTCGGCAAGTACTATATTGCTGGCCACTTCTTGGCAATCAAAAATCTGCTGTGCTTAATTATCTTAGGTGCATAATGGTGGCGTAAATTTGATATTTAATAAATTCGATGTACAATACTTAGACTTAGCTGGAGAGTGGGAAAGACATAAAAATCATCATGACTTCTGTAGACATTGCTATTATGGTAAATGGCATCATTGAGGTCAAAGATTACAATAATAAGGTTTAGCGTGAGGAATAAAAAGTATTAAAGTTATTTGGCCTTCATGACCTGAAGCATACCCTGGACAAACGTTGGGTGAAGGCAAGATAAGCCCAAGTTCGTCTGGGGGTGTGCACGTGATAATCAGATGAGTGTTACATCCATGGCATTAAAACGCACCAATTGAATAGAGAAATATGACAAAACTTTTTATTTTCTTGGAAAACGGGGCTTCAAGACCCATTCAATTTGCAAGGTTACAGAATTGGGAGAAATTCAGCTTTAGTTAATAATAAGAGTGTAGCTTATTCAAGTTACAGTACAGTAATGGATGGGAGGTTACAATAATTATTTTTATTGGGTGTGATGCCTCACCCAATAGATGATTCTAACCTGGTTGTTTATTAATGAATTTTTGTGACCAACCTTCTTTGTTCGTCTCTGGGTAATAAACCCCCCTTTCTTTTTGTTTATTTATGTGCATTTATTTGATGCTGTTTGTTGACCTTCCAGAAGTTTCAGATAATAAATTCTGTGCAACCCTTGCCCCAGTTCCTTTAGGCACTATCCTCCTTTGCGGTGCCCTGTCTTCACTTTTGTTAGTGGTTGTTCCTGGGTTGTGGGTTGGGCCTTCCACTACCACCTTTACAGGAATTTGAGCGTTATTAACATGATCTTGATATAGTTAACCAACCCTTATATTGGTTTTTGGAATCTATCTTATGTGGGAATTTCTCTTAATGGTGATGGGGAGCGTTGTCAGCTCGTAGTTTTTATGCTTGCAGCCTTTGGCGTTAGTGTTTGTTTTGGTGGTGAACCAGCTCAGTATTTATCTGTTTACTACTCGTGGCGCAACTCCTACCTTTTTTGCGAGTACTTGGTGGTTTTGGACCATTTAAGGCCCTGTGAATTGAGTTTCCAATTTCTCCACCACTTCATTCCATTATAAGGAAATATCCCATTCTTTCTTCCCTCTGGATTTGATTAGCTTTGCCAGCTTCTACCCTAGGCTCCTGCCTGTGTTTTTGACTTTGGAAGATGGTTTCTTGTGTGTCAGAGGAAATAGAGGGTTTGAAGCGCCTCCTGGAAGTGGGGAAACCTGAGTTTAGTGCTTTCCAAACATTTTATGTGTTATTTGCGCATCATACATTTTGGGCGCCTCAGGTTCCCCAAATTTTGTTATTCTACTTGGGTCCCAGTCTTACCTGTGTCCAAAATCATTAAAACGTTATTTCTTTTTCCCACTTTGGATCCTCTTTTAATGAACTCCCCAGTATGGAAAGCTCCTCCTTCCAACTTCGTTTATCTGATGGAAGCTCTTTGAGGTGATTTCCCCGCTCCAACTAAAAGGGCCAGGTCATTTGGCCATCATTGTTTTACCTGGAGGAGGCTCCTATAAATATGTGTCCCAAAAACTTATGCAAGCCTTTGAAATGGGAGAATTTATCCTTCCATTCCTTCAGTTTTGGGGAAACTTGAAGGGGTCAGGGGTCTAGACTTGAGTTTTCATTAAACGTTAAGTTAATTGGGCCGTGATGATGTCACCCAAAAGCATATTATAAATACAGTGTCCAAAACTTTTAAATTCTCCTTTGAATTGGGCGGGGCTCACCACCTCTCCTCCCCTAATTTCAGGGGAATTTGAGGTTTTGGTTGAATCAAGCCCCAATTATAAATTAAATATGTTATCTAAGTTTGGTTCCTTTTTTGAATCCCTTCCCTGAGAAACCAGTCATATCATCTGGAGGAGCCTAGACGTGATGGTTCTGAATAGCGACTATCTGTTGCTGTCAGATTAGACATGGTGTCGTTGAGGCCTAAAATTTTGTTTTTTAACACCAAACACATTTTTTAAACAAGTGAAATAAAATCACTTGTAGTCTTAACTTTGCTACGGTTTCTGTGCATTACATCACACTTGGGAACCCGCGCTTGTCCCCCAAAGTGATACAGAAAACTGAGGAAGTTGAACAAGTGTTAATGTTCCAAAATGAGGGTAGATATGCTGCTATTAAAGGTATTGTGAGGTATGTATCTTTTTTTAGTACTAGATGGTCCCAACCGTGAGGTATGTATCTTCAGTGGTAAGGGTTGCAAACTACCATTCACCCTTCTTTAATGGGAATACACATCCTAAGTGTAACAAGGTTTAAAAAGGAGTCCTCTATTGAACTGTAGACATTATCTGCTACTAATAGAGATTTTTCTGATCTTTCCTACTTTCTAACACTCTTGCCTCACCCTTAGGAAATTCAGCACAACTAATTTGGTGGTTACTGGAGCCTTTGTGAATTTTATTGACCTGAACCTTAATGGTTATCTTGAGATAAGTTACTTACCTGGGGGTATGGTTAGGGTAGGGGAATCCCAGGGTATCCCCACGCTGAAGGATCAGGGTTAATTGATTTTCAAGTGAGTAACTACCATTTGGCTGACAGTTTTCAGCGATCACAAATATCTTGTTACCAATTATTTTGGGTGTGAAGTAGTGGCGAAATTTTTAATATTTAAATCAATTTATAAGATACCACTTTGACATTGTCTCTTATGGGCGGGCAGGACTTAGTAATTACCATGTCAGAAGGTGACCCCAAGGCAATTTTCTTCAATGGCTAAGCTTAAATAAGCATAACTTAGCACCCCTGTTGAACCCCACTCCTGTAGTACCCCTATCTTTTTTCTTGGAATGGTTGGAGTCTTTCTTTGATGCAGCTTCTGCAATTGTTCTTCCAGAGTATTCTTAGTTTGATTGTGACTTCAAGCTCACAGTAGATTAGGTGCGCATTTACTCTCCCAACTACCCTTTGACTTTATGGTATGAGGCAGCTT
This sequence comes from Massospora cicadina, assembly GCA_022478985.1. Classification (NCBI taxonomy): domain Eukaryota; kingdom Fungi; phylum Entomophthoromycota; class Entomophthoromycetes; order Entomophthorales; family Entomophthoraceae; genus Massospora; species Massospora cicadina. The sequence continues at coordinate 167,283 of JAKSZP010013252.1, forward strand.
AGGACGTGTGGGTCACGGAGCATCTGGCCAAGAGAACCATATTTCAGTAAACCTCCCCGGTGTGATTACCCCTTATCTTTGTGTAGAAAGCAGATGGGACTCACGCCCTTGTGTAGATTATGATAACATGAACAATGTGACCATCCCTGATCTGAATCCAATCCCAGTGGAGACCCAAATTGTTCGCTATAAGGAAAAGGATAAGGTCTTCTCCAGATTGGAAGTTTGAACGCCTTCAACCAGAAATTTATCAAGATAAGCTAGGAGTGTCTCTCAGCATTCTGGCCAGGAAGGGAATTTTCAATTTTAGGACATGCCTTTTGGGCTTAAGAATGCACCTGCGATCTTTTAACGTCATATTGATACAGCTTTGGAGGGATATATTGGACATATGCGCAGTAGCCTGCATGGATGACATTCTGGTGTTTTGCCCTAATCCCACATCCCATGAAATCCACCTGTGGCAAGTAATTGAGCACTTGAGGATATCGAAACTACCCCTGAAATTAATTTAATGTGAGTTTCTTAAGTCCCAAGTCGCATTAATGAACATCACATTTCAACTAAGGCTACACGATCACTCCAGACAAGGAGAAGGAAATTCGTGTGTGGCCTACACCAATATCAGTTAAGAGTTGAGGATCTTTTTGGGGGCTTAAACCTTCCTTAAAAAGTTTGTACTAAGACTTTCTGAGGTAGCATCGCCTTTATATGAGGCTAGCTGTGCCAAGGTTCCCAGTGGTCCTATGCACTGGAGGATGTCTTCCAAGCATCGAAGTGTACTTTTCTGTCCACGTCAGTTCTCCATCACGTGGATTCTGAGAGGGAACTCATAGTGACCTTAGATGCTTCCAGCTTTGCCATCACTGCTTCACTCTTGCAGGAGGGTGAAGATGGAATTGAGCATCCCGTGTAATTTTTCTTGTAGAATGTCCTTGGCTGAGCTGAATTATGCAGTTTATGGCAAAGAACTACTGGTGGTAGTATAGGCACTAACTTGCTGTCGCCATTACTTACATGGTTCTTAGCCATTCTGCTTCTGCAAAGATCACCATGCCCTATTGCGATATAGCGCTCATCATGTCCTGACCCCTGATAAACCTGGTAACATTAGACCCTTGCTTCATATGTGTTCTCCTATGAGACTATAAGGGGAAAGGAGAATGGTTTGGCTGACGATCTGAGCAGAAACCCTGCGTTGGCACCTGATCCTAAGGAGGTAAAGCTACACAACACCCACTTGGTAATCCCTCCAAGTAAAATTGCATCTAGGCAATACCCCCTTATCTGACATGACGGTTCTTGCTGCTTTGGAGAACCTGGAGGAGTATAGTAAGTTCAGGAAGGTCATCCTTTCCCAGTCTCTATCACCAAAGTATGCTATGGTTCGTGCTAAATGCGGTTTGAATTGAAAGGATTTCACCAAGAGGTATCATGTAAATGAGGATGCAAAATGGTCCAAGGGCGGTTATGGTTCCTGCCAACCATTCCATCTAGAAGTATTAAAGAGCACCATGACTGCATCACTGTAGAAAATCATGGGAAAGCAAAGACATTGGAGCTTACCAGCCATACCTACAACTGGAAGGGTTTGGTCGCACAAGTTGCCAAGTATTGTAAGGAGTGGGTGGGCTTTAATAGGATGAAGCACAATCGTCAGCCTTTCATGGGGTTAAAGATAGCATTTCAAAATGGAGAGGGGCCCTGGATTTCACTATGAGTTAGTTTATTGTGGAGTTACCTGCGTCTGAGGGCTATGATGCTATCATGGTAGTGGTAACCGGTTTACAAAGTTTGCCCATTTTATTCATTGTAAAGCCACAGTAACAGCGGATAAAATGGCTAGACTATTTGTTTAAGATTATTTTACCTCCTTGATGTGCCCTAGAAGATTAATAGTGACCGTGAACCCCAGTTTAACTCAGTGTTCTGGGAGAAATTGTGCAAACCTATTCAGTTTAGCCCATGCCGTTCTACTGCCTATAGCCCCTACTCAGATGGGCAGACAGAGCGAGTGAAACAGTGATTATTAAATTTCTGCAGTGTTACACTGCAGTGAACCATTCTGATTGGACTTATCATTTTCCTCTGGCCCAATTTAGCCATAACAACGCCCAGCATGCTTCTTTTAGATGTTCACCACTTTTTGACAATTATGGCTTAAACCCTCTTTCAACGTAGAGCCCAGTTGTGGGTATAGGTTAAAACGGTAATGGACTAGGCAAGTCTATCATTAAGATACATAAAGAGGTCAAGCCAATTTTGCTGCCGCTATGCAGACTTATAAGGAGAATGTCAATGGTTTGAGAAGGGTGGGTCCAGCTTACAAATAGGGAGATTTAGTGATGCTGGATGCTCAAAATATCTAATCAAGCAGCCATGCAAAAACTGGGACTGAAGAGAACAGGTCTATATCGCATTGTCAGGAAGGTGGGCCAAGTCATATAACATTTAGATCTTCCCCATCATTTTAGATCTTTGCCATGTTTCAGGAAAGCAAGTTCACCTTGTTTGAGGGCCCACCGCCAGAGAACCTCTGAGGCGTACCTTATGGATGGGGCACTGAAGTGAGAGGTAGAGGAGAATATAGCCACTTGTTATGTGAAGAGAATACTTGTTTACCAAGTGTTGTGGAAAGGATCTGATGCTGCGGAGAATAGTTTTGTGCCAGCACATGACTGCATCCATGTGAAGCACAATATTAATGCCTTTAATGAGCCTTTTCCAGAGGCGGCAGGACTTAAGGCCAATCCATGTATCGTCGCCATAAACTGGCCCCTGCTTATAAGAACTTTTCCTTGGCTGAAGTCCCTGGAGGATGGGTGAAGCCTCAAAATGACTGGAAGGTAATGTCATGGTTTAATGACATCATTGAGTGCACAGATTGCAAGATTAAGGTTGAGCGTGAGGAGGCAAAGTAAACTAAGTTGGCTGGCCTGCCTGACCTGAAGCACACCGTGGACTAAAGCTGATTGAAGGCAAGATATGCCCAAGTTTGGTGTAGGGGTTCATGTGATGGTCAGACTAGGGTTCAAATCATGGCGTTAAAGCGCACCAGCTATGTAGAGAACTATGACTGGAACTTAGCATTTGTTTTGAAAACAGGCTTCAAGACCCATTCAATTTACAAAGTTACTAAATTGGCGGAAATTCATCTCCAGTCAATCACAAGTGTGTAGGCTTATTCAAGTTACAGTATTATAATGGATGGGAGGTTGCAATTATAAGTTTGATTAGGTGTGACACCTCATCCAATGGATGCTTTTCTCCTGACTTTTATTAATGACTTTTCGTGACCAACCTTCTTTGTTGGTCAATTGGGTAATAAACCCCCCCTTAGTTTTATTTATTTATGTGCAATCGTTTGGCGCTGTTTGCCAACGCCCAAAGGTCTCAGATAAAGAATTCTGTGAGACCCTTGCCCTGGGGTCTTTGGGCAACGTCCTCTTTTACAGTTTTGTTTTCACTTTTGTTAGTGGTTGTTCCTGAGTTGTGGGGTGGGCCTTCTACCACCACCTTTCCAGAAACTTGAGTATTTTAGAGACGTTGACAACTGCAAGCAGCTTACCACAATGGCCTAGTGTGAAGAAACTCAGTATTTCGTTTTTTTTGAAGCCTACTCCAGAAGCCCCCTTACCTCCCTACTTAGAAAGGTAGCAGTTTTCTTCAATTAAAGCTTCTGCAGATGTTTTACCTGACCATTTTGAGTAACTTTGCAATTATAAGAGTAAAGGTGACGTAGTTCACATTTCCTTCTCTATCTGCCCTTTAATCTTAAGGGAAGAGGCAGCACTAGATGTTTTGTTTCTTAACAACTCTTTGGAGTTCCATTATTCAGCGTAACTCTCCAGTATGCTCCCCACTTTTACTTGTGGTAAAAACATCAGTTCTCTGCTCCCTTGTGTAGACTATGGTAACTTAGAAAAGTAACCATATTCAATATGAATCCCAACTCACATGGAGGTAAAAATTGCCTGTTATGTGGATTAAAAATAAAGTCTTTTTAATTTTATATTCTTTAATTCCTTTTAGCCAGATTTGCGTTAAAAAGTACAGATATGGACATTACAATCTGTACCAGAAAAGGTATTTCTAATTATGGGTCATGCCATTTGGCTTAAAATGCACTTGCAATTTTCCAATGCCATATTAAGCAGCATTAGGTGAGCAATTTAGGTATATGTGCTGTAGCATCTTTTATATGATTTACTAATTTTATACCCAAATCAAGCATCCCATGTGACCTACTTACTATAGTTGGTTGAACTTTTGAGAGCACCTAACTTAACGCTGAAATTTATTAATTGTAAATTAGGTGTCAGGTAACATTCTTGGTCAAAATCATGTTTAAAAGAACCATATGATTACGCTTGACAAAGAGAAGGACATAAGCAATTATCTCACGCCCACCTCTATAAAGGAATTGAGAAGCTTCTTAGGGACGTACATTTTTTTTAAGAAGTTTACTCCTAGCCTGTCAGAGGTGGCGGCACCTTTGTTTAAGTCCAGTGGTGCTAAATCTTCAGTGGCCTTCTGCACTGAAATCATTTAAGTCTGTGAAGTGCACTTTGCTTTTATACAGCCAAAAATTGTTACATTAACCCAGACCAAGAGTTTGTAGCAGTTATTGAAGCTTCCAACTTTGTGATTGCTCTAGTTCCATCATAAGTGAGTACTGATGGAGTTGAGATTCCTGTGAGATATTTTTTTATAAAATTTCCTTCCTTGAGTTTAACTATGCAGTATATATTAATAATTTATTGACAATAGTTGAAGTGCTAACTTAATTGTTCTATCAACTACATAGTTCTTTCCAACCATTCCAGCTTCTGTAACACATGGAATACCCCAAGTTTCTGAACGTTTTGTTGGTTAGCAAACAACACACTGAGAATTACCAAGATTTAATATGATTTAGTTAAGATTTCCAATCTAAAGTAATTGTCACATTCTGATTAAGAGTTGGAAAAACAGCAATGAATGGCTTACTCTGTTGTCTCACTTGACAGATATATTATGGCTATACTAACACAACGCCTTTGAGTTTCTGGAGTGGCTTACATACAGCTCAGTAAACAAAGGCATCAAAGGGTTTCTTAATAAACACTGTTCTATAAACCCAATTCTTTGTGAACTTAAAGTTTGATAACTACTATATAAGCAAATAGATAAGTTTATTTGTGGTAGAGCGGCAGTGGGTGCATTCTTTATAATTTCAAACTGGGAATTGGACTATACTACCTCAAAGGTTATGATGAGAACCTCAGAGCTAATAATTAAAATATATCAGGCGTGTATATTATTAGTTCATGCATCGATGGCTGTCTAGAAACTAAACCCTATGTTATATAAATTTAATTAGTAATTAACAATTTATTTAAGTTTTGACTTTTAAATATTTATTGCAATCATAGCGACAATGAAATTTTTCTATGGTTAAAGTGTTTGGGAACCCATCATGCAAGAAACTGACCTTTACAGGTTCATACTGATCATCAAGTGCTGTTGTACTATCACACCCTTATGTCTTACCCCATGCAAAATCTTTGACATGAGACTTTCACAGTTTGTGTTCTCTTTTGGGTTCACAAAAGGCAAGAAGAATGGTTTAGATGATGCCTTAAGTTAAATTGCAGCATTAGTTTTTGACCCCAAGGAGTTGAAGCTCATAAAACTAAGTTGCCAATTTCTTTAATATAATAATGTCTAATAAACATCTTGGGCAGCTGTGTTCCTATTCTCAATTCTATGGAGAGCTGAAAGATTATAATGTGCTCAAATGGGCCATCATGTCATAATCTTAGTCCCCAGAATAGATCACAATTCTTTACAAATGCAACTTAACCAAGAAGATTTAATAAGAGGGTACCATGTAAAATATGAGATGTTATTGTAGTAGTGACGCTTATGAGCCTAATGGTTCTCTTCTCCTGGAGATAATCAAGGAGCATCATGATGGTGTAATTGTGGGGCATCCTTAGAAGGCAAAACCCTGGAGCTTGTCCACCGCACATATAATTGGAAGGAAATTTAAAAATATTGCGCAGTAAACCAAGAAAAGGCATGTTTGCAATAGGATGAACCAAATTGTCAGCCCCTTTCAGGGTTGTTGGTACCCGTCCAGAAAGCAGAGGGGCCTTGGAATTCCCTCTTTGTGGAATTTTCTTGTGGAGTTAACCTTATCTGAGGTTTATGTTGCCATCATGGTGGTGGCGGACCATTTCACCAAGTATCCTCTTCATCTTATGCCATACTACAGTAAAAGCAACCCAAATGGCAAAGATTTTATTTCCTACGTTTTCTCTGCGCATGGAATATTTAGAAAAAATCATCAATGTCCTTAACTCCATTTCACATTTTCATTCTGGGAAGAGCTTTTTAAGACTCATAGATAAGCCACTGACGTTCAATTTTCTTTAATCCTCAATCTGACGAGCAAACTGAATGAGTGAACAAATGCTTAGAACAATTCTTGAGATGCTACACAGCAGCTGATCACTCAAATCAGGAATTGAACCTTCCCTTGGCGCAATTAAGCTATAGCAACACCCAGAATTCTAATGAGTACTCTATTCTTTACCAATTTTGAATATAACCCTATTTATCATGGACCCCAGCAGTGGGTCCATGTTGGAAGCCATGATGGACTATGTCAAGTTCCTCAAAAAAAGTACATCAGGAGGTAAATAACAATCTGGACATGGCTTTTGAGACTTATAAGGTTAACGCTGTTGATAATAGAAGGTTTTGGCCTAAGTATAAGGAGAGTAAACTATTAATGCTTGAAGCCAGAAATATCCTCATAAAGCAGTAATACAAGAGAATCTGAGACCCAATAGGGTAGCACCATACCGCATTTATAAGTAAAATGGGTCATGCCTATTACCCTTTTGATCTTTCACCAAAGTTCCATATCTTTGCCACATTCCATGAGAGAAAATTAACCAGATTTGAGGGACCCCCTCTAGAGACATTAGAGTCATACATTGTGGATGGGGCACCGGAGTGGGTTGTGGAGGAAATTGTGGCCTCTTGACTGATGAAAAAAGGCGGAATGCTTTTTATCATGGAAGGGGTTTGATAGTGAAAATATCTGGGTTCTAGATCAAGATTGACCCATGCTCAAAAATTGATTAACTTGTTCTACAAGAGGTTTTTGATGCCGCAGGTCCTAGTATTTTCACATATTTGTTGGTATGAAGTTACCTTTGGCTCAAAAAAACTTCGCCCTAGCTAAGGTCCCCTGGAGAAAGGGTCATAACATAAAATCTGGATTGTAATGTCATGAATCTTAACATGCTTATTATAGTAAACTTGATAAACAAAGAGGAAGTGAATAAGGCAAAGGAACAAAGTTGGTCGCCCTCCCTGATTTCAGACATACCTTAGACCAACTCTGGGTGAAGGCTAAACATGATCAGTTGGTATCAAGAAGTTGAGTGATGATGTTTGTGGTTTTACATCAACAGCATTGTTCATGATTATAGCTTATTAAGGATGGGTCATTACGTTTAATATGCAAATGAGAGTTTAATTGTTCTTGAGATATGATATTACTAAACATGGTAATATTAAACTTATTTGTAAGTCTCAAGTTTAAACAAACTTAAGGTATGGGGCTACCATTGAGGGTAAGTTACTTTTATTAGCTAGAGTTGGTTTAAAGCCCTAACAAAAATAACTTGGCCTATCATCCCAACTCTCCTTGCTGTTGTGTTTACCAACTGATCTCTCTGTTCAATTCTCTCCTTTTTTAGAAAATCTTAATATATTAATTACTTATCAGATGATACCTTTTGCTGGGCTAGTAATTTATCCTTAAAGAGGTATTTTATTTTATATCTATTAGACATGAAGGTGTTGACACCATTCATGGTGGGGTTTCTTAATAAAATCTAATAGGCATTCTCTTGTGGGTAAGTTCTGAAGCCTTATTTGTTTTTTTGGAATTAGGATAGTTAGATACACTCTCCTCACAGGGGATCCTTAGGGTGTGGGTATCCATGGGTAAATAATTATATAACTAGTGGTTTGCCTACCACTTACATTAAAGCTGTGAGAAACCTCATGGAAGTGATTAACTGACTGCATCTAACAATGTGTTAACAAGAAGATCTAGGCCTGTGCAACTTAAGATCTTCTAAAATTTTGTTGGCGCACTTAGGTGACTTTGGGAGTAGGACAAAGGCCCATGGAAAACACTTGGTGCCCAAGGTGAATTTGTTGGCATGTAAAAGTTCAGGAAATTGCTGCCCATGAACATGCGGCAAAAGGTGAGAAAATGGCAGTGAATGAGCAAAGTCAGCGATCTTCATATTGCTGGACTGGTGCACTGCTAAAGCCTTCTACTATTGAAAATTGCAACGTTTTTGGAATTTATGATGAGTAAGTGTGGCACCAAGCATTGAAAAAACCTTGCATATAGCAAACCATCTTGTAAGCGTGCATCTAATAAGAAAGCTAGTTTCTTTTTTATTTACTAATAAATATCTATAAATTTTACTCCAGTGTTGTTCCCCAACTTAGGTATAATGATCCATATAAGTGAGGCTTTAAATGCTATAGTCCCTTCATAAGATATATTACCATAACAACTTGCGCTCTTATCATTGAGCATTAGCCTATCCACCACATGTAGTAATACCTCCTGGCAAGTAAATTATTTCTGGTAAAAAATCCCTGGTCTTCTGTAAAACTCTAGCATAGTAATGCACTTTGGCATATCTCCTTAACAGTTTGCACAATACTTGATGGAAGTGGACTGTGGCACATATATCTTAGCATATGGTATCTAACAACAAGGTCAATCAAGAGAAAGGTTATTACTATATTAATAAGTTGTCTATATTGAACAATTCTGCTAAAGTATATTCATCATTAATTTATAGGACTTTTAGTATTACCACTTTGGTATGATAATAATTTTTAAATAGTAAGTTCTATATGTGTTATGTATGTGGATTAACTTCCATTTTTTTTCTAAAGTTTAGTATATCAATGAATTAGAGAAATTATTTAAACAACAAAAAATAAGAATCCTAGGTTTTTAGTGGATCTATATTATATAATTTTGAGATATATTCTTCTCTTAACATGTTACAGATGTTATTCAAACTATATTGTCCAAGTAATACAAAAAGCTGTTGCAGCAAGTCTTATATAATTGTAAGAGTTAATTTATATCTAGATGGATACCATATTGAATGTGAGACTATATTGTTTGTTTGATACAAATAGTCATGTCACATAAAATTATTTATAAAACTCATAACTCTAGTATTTAGTTTTTTATAATTTTTACTAATGTAATATATAAATTTTATCTAAAAAGCATGAACAAGAATTATATATCCCAAGAATGAATAGGTATGAATATATATTAATATAAACCCTAGTTATTGATAACCATAAATAGTCATTGCAGTGATAGAATTCATTTGGCAAGTAATTTAAAACCCACATAATAATAGAACTTCAGCTCTAGGGGTATATTACTTGTTTTATATTTCTTATATATATTATGTGTAGATAAATGGCCTAACTATTTCTTTTAAATATAAGCTTTTTAAGTCAAGTTTTAAAGTTGATAAGTATTATTATCCTATAAAGACTTATACTTATAGTAACTTAATTTGGTAGATTGGTAAAACAACACTTTATATTAGTGTAATTGCCTATATAAGTTTTTTAGAGGGGATGAATGCCTATCTTATAAAAAAATTTCACGGTAAATTTTTCCTTAATTATATACTAAGTAGAATGAAAAGAAGCCATCTGCTTCTTTAATTAGCTTTGTAATTAACGTCATACCAGCTCATGTCACATTACATAACTTTGGTATGCCAATGAATATATCTCAAGTGATTTTAGAGAAATTTAATCACTTTAAATTAGAGTAGATAATAATGACAAAAAATAATATATATAAGAAATTTCCTAGTTGGTTTATTATAACTCTTTTAAACTAAATTAGTCACATAGCTAACTTTTTAGCACTAATTTTTTAATCTTATTTATAATATTTGCGTCAAAAAATGTAGAGAACTTCTTTGATTAATCATTAATAGGTTAAAATATAAGCTTAGTTTAGTTTAAAACATACTAATAAAATTCTCATTACATATGTTGAAAAATTTGGGTAGGTTTTTATTTTGTTAAATCACATAGCATCGTTAGTGGAAGTAGAAACACGCCATCTGATGCTGGTATGGTAAGGTTTCATAAAAATGTGTCTATCAACATGATACTACAGTTGATGACTAACTTTATATTGTACTGCAAGTATTGCAATGGCTTTTATAATGACAAATAAGGTTAACAAATAAATAGACCTTTTGCTTGAAAATTTTTGTTATTACATAGAACTTTTAATGGTTGAGCATCAGAAAACATAACTTTAGCTTATTTTTATTTAAGGTTTACATAATATAAGTTAATTTTATAAGTCATATCTAGATAACAGTTGGTAACTAGAAGTTATACTAGCTTATGTTACGCCAGTTTTTGGATGAGTTTTTTAAATTAGAACAGAAGACTTTCTACCTAAGAAGATAAGTCTGTGATATGAAATAACAGTACTAACAAGGCCCAACGGATTATGTATTATTAATTAGAGTTATCTATTATTTATAAGATTAATAGACTAAGTCATCTTATATCTTATACTTGCTTTGTTTTATATATACTATAGTAAAAATATATAAAGTAATTTTGAAAAAACGATATCTGACTACAAAATTAGATAGGATGCAATGTAAGCATATACTAGAAAAATAAAACTCTGGAAGAACTTGTAATTATGCTTCTTTAATTAACTCATTTTATTTCCAACTAAAGCTTATTAGCTAGTCTCAGATCCATAATTCTTATATTTTTAAGTTACATACTGTAGGGAGGATACCCCAGTGGTAGAGTATGGACCCTCTACCACTGCCTCCCGTGTTCAATCCCGGTAATGGACTTTGGGTAGGGGACAATTTTGACTGTGTTGGTTTTGCATGCCAATGCCCCGAACTGAGATAGCAAATAGCAAAGGCGGTCCATGGAGTTCCTGGCCTATCATACGCCGCGCATGGAGGTTTTCTGGGTTTTATCCTCCTTTCCCATTTCCTTCACTTCCCTAATCAGTGCGGTATCATCCCCAGGTCAGCCCACCTCAAATAAAATTTAAAATTTAAGTTACATACTGTTTTAAATTTTATTTGAGGTGGGCAACCTGGGGGATGATACCACACCAATGAGGGGAAGTGAAGAAAATGGGAAAGGAGGATAAAGCCTGGAAAATCTCCATGTGCGGTGTATGATAGGCCAGAAACTCCATGGACCACCTTTGCTATTTGCTATCTTAGTTCAAGGCAATGGTGCGCAACGCCAACACAGTCATAATTGTCCCCTACCCAAAATTCACTATTGGGATCAAACTCGGGGAGGCAGCAGTGGAGATTACTATTCTACCACTGGGGTATCCTCCCCTTTACATACTGTTTTAAATAATCACTGTATAGAAAATTGAGCCTTATATCATTAGTTAAAAATATTCTCCAACCAATAATTTAGACTTTTGAGCCATAGTTATAGGTACTTTAAAATATTTTATTTGAGGCATGCTGACCAGAGGATGGACATTACAAAAATAAACTTAGGTTATTGACATGAAACCTGAGAAGAATCAATTTTATCAAAGAAAGTTTTTCCACCTCTGGTTTGGGATTCAGATTTTTCTGGTTACATCATGGGTAGCTTTTTGTGTGATTAGGCATGCTAACCATTAATAGCTTCCTTCATCTGGCACCTCAATTGATGTGCCAAAGTTGAGAATAGAACCCACAATCTTCAGGTTGGTAGCCATATGCACTACTGACTCACCTTCCACCCCTATAGTTATAGGTACATAATACAATAAATAGTTGATGGTTGTTATTTTTTGTTTGCTAAAGTTTCAGATGGACAAATTTATCTGGAAGTAAATTTATCACAGTAAAAATCCTCAAAAGTGGTTAACTTTATACAGATTAGAATAACTTTTACTTGTTATTTTTTTTAAATTATAAGTTATATATCATGAATATGTTACTAAAAATTACTGATTAAAACATCTTCATGAAAAAAGTAGTTTAGACTGCTAGTATGGTAAGTTACAGTCATAAACTGTTTCTTAAGAGAATATAGAACAAAACTTAAAATTTCAATGATATAGAGCAAGGTCTAATAACAGACTGTAAGTAAAAGTATTTCATTTATTTATTTATTATGAGGTGGGATGATCTGAGGATGTTACCACACCAATATAATGGAAAATGAAATATTTTATAAATGACAAAGGAGGATAAAACTTGTAAACCTCCACATATAGTTTTCTGATAGGCCAAAATCTCCATGGACCGCCTTGCAATTTAGTATCTCAGTTTTGGGCTTTGGTGTGCAACAACTCACAGTCATACTTCATCCCATACCCAAAGTTCATCTACCAGGATAGATATAAAGAGGCAGTAGTCATTAGTTTATACTCTACCACTGGGGCACCCTCCCCTAGTTAAAGTTTAATTTAAATTAAGTTCTATATTGAACAAAATTAAAATTTTGATGAACTTGTAAGGGTGTTGGCCTAAAATCTGACTTAAGCGATATATAGTTTTAATTAACTACTTTTTATTAATAAGTTGTATCAGATATTTTGCATTATATCTCTAAATAATGTTGATAATATTAATTTAAGCCCTAATATTAACTTGCAATTAAATGGGATGAAAACTAAAGGAGTACTTTACATATGTTAAAACTAAATTAGATCAAAAGTTTATTAGATAAGACATTGATTGTAGTTTAGATAGATGAAAATTTTAAAAAATGAACATGAAATATACAATTTAATATTTATAACATATTTTATATAAAGTAGGCATTTTATACCTTGAGATACTGATTGTAAATATCAATAAAAATTGGTTTATGTAATTATCTCACAATATGAAAAAATTCTCAAGTGTAATTCAAAAAGAGTGAGACCACTATTCTCTTGTAAAAATAACTTTGGTCTTTGATTTACAAATGAGATATATGTCTCATAATATCTACTAGTACCTAATTTTTTAGAAAAAGTGAAAATCTAAGAATTATAAACCTGGATTACTTTATTAATATCAGATGTTTTTTATCTATATAAAAATTTTATTTTTAGAAGATGGCTGCTTTATCCTTATTTACTACATCATTTGTCAATCAGGACATACTACATCTACCTTTATTAGTTCTTTTGAGGTGTTATAATCATTAAAATTATAACTTTATATTATAGCTCTGAGAATATTTACCATTTAGTGAAAAAGCTGCTATCTTCTTCATAAGCATAAAGTCCTTACAATATTAGTATTTTTGTGTTTTTTTATAAAATCAATTGGTTCTCTGAGTTTATTGAGATAAATTGTTTTTGTTTTAATTTTTAGTCATCCAAGGACCCATTCACCATTGATATTCAGACCTAAACATTAGCAAAGAAGAGCTCAATCCTTGTTTATAAAAAAAGTGTCAAACCAGGGATTCTTTTTGGGTGATGGCAGGTTGTATCCCACCAGATCAAGGTGTAGGGGAGCAAACTTTTCTCTGATCAGCCTATAGTCACCTGATGGGGAACCTGAAGGCATATGCTTGGTGGCGTCTCACTCAATGACCAGCATCAGGTCAGCTTGTGGTGGGGCTACAATATCCCAGACTAGTTTCTAGCCGCTTTTATGGACCCAAGGAGCATATTCTTGCTAAAAGCTCAGTCACCGTCCAGCATTAGATCAAGGGGCAAGGGGGCGCATAAGCCTGACCATCCTCATGTCATCTGTGAGATCCTGTGTGACAATATGGCTTGAATTAATCATCTCATTTTTTGACTCAGAATTTGGATTTATAAATCCTGAGTAAAATGGCTTAGGATCTAAAACTAAAATTGGGTTTGGAACTAGGACTGCAACCTTCCCAAATATTCTTTAGGCTTAAATGAGCCTAAAGTATGGCTTTGGGCTCCCAATGGTGACCTTAAAAAGGTTGAGCTGTGCCTTTTCTAAATGTCAGTTCATCATTTTGAATCTCTCTAAAAGGTTTTGGCCACCATTCATGCTTTACCTAGATTCTGCAGCGTGACAACTTTTGTTATGACAGCAAAACTTATCTCTTGAGTATTGGCTCTTCCCAGCTCTGTCTTTTTCTTGCCATGCTTGCAATTCCAGAGAATGTTGGGAATGATCCTACGCTCAATGGTTTTATTGTAATAAATAAAATAAAGGTTTCTTTTAGAACGTTACCTCGCATGCCTGACGTTCTTTTTCCTCACTTTAAGTTCTTTTGAATTCTGAGGTTAAAATGGGTTGCAGCATCTAGTTTTAGCACTTACCTCTATATTTCAATTTATTCGAGGTACACCAACCAGGGGATGGACAGTACTGAATCACAACACTTAAAACAACAAAACAAAACTACTAACCAGGTGGGAAGCAGAAACCGCTAACCCACCATGGCAGAGGGTGAGGAGGGGTGGGGGGTTGGTTTTCAGAAAGACCCGCCTCTATCAAGGGATGTTGTTTACAGTACCAGATCAGAGCAGAGAGCCAGGGCGTTGGGGCAACTGCATAGTGGGGGTTGAGGTCAGCGTAGTAGGAGTTTTCCTATTCCACATCAAGATAATGATGGGAAAGTGTTTCAACAATAGCTGCGAGGAGAACTTCAGCTTCTTTGCGGGCTTCAGGAAGTTGGGTGAAAAGGGAGATACTGTGGCGGGTGATTTTGGCTGAGGGGTTGAATGAAGCAATCGTTTCAACATTCATAACAGCAACTTCAGCATCATCGAATAGTTTCAAGATGTCACTGCAGGGAGATTCAGGGAAGTCGGGGGGGGGGAAGAAGAGGGTGGGCAGGCCATGATGGAGCTAAGCCACTGACTGGGACACCGCGGTGCATAGTTTTGGGCACTGAGGAGAGGCCACCTCAGCTAAGGCGAGCTAGTGATCACTTTGGAAGGGGGCTGTATTGGGCAGAGGAGCGAAATGGCGAGGGGTAGGGGTTTCATCAAAGTCAGGAAGGAAAAATTCTGCCCAACCATAATCGCCTTGGCAGAGAGGTTGACCTGTATGCTTACTAATGAGGACATTACCTGATTCGTCAGTCTCAGCCAATAGATCCCATGGATTTTGGTTCACTGGAATAGTGGCGTTCAAATTTGGGTAGGTGGGATTGGGCGAATGGGCGGCTGCTTGGGTGCCAATGGTGGTCCAAGCATTGCTCTGATTGGCTGGGGTAGATTTAGGTGGGAGAGTGAGGCTGGAGGTTTTGGAGGGGCTGATTTTCCATGTGGGCCCACTGAACAAGATTGGAGGGTGGGAGGGGGCAGCAAAGCGCCCCATACTGAACCTCCAGAGGGGGCTCAGAAGCTGCAGCAGCGGACTTGGCCTGAGGGCACACTTTTTTTGCATGGTTGAGGCCAAAGCAGAGGGAACAAATCTGCCTACCATTAATGACCTGAGCCCAAAAGAAATGATCAGGCGCTGCAGCCACACTAGCGTGGGGTGGGATTTGTTGGGCTATGGTAGGGTGGTGTGGTATGATGGTGGCTGTTGCATGAGGAGCAGCAAGGCGCTCCGCATCAGATGGAATGTCAAAGAAGAGGTTGGGCTGGGTGCCATAAGCCATGAGCCCCGCGACCAACTGGTCATACAAAACCTGGGGTGGAAGGTGGGATGGGAGATTTGCAAAGGATACCACCAGCGTGGTGTCTGAAGGGAGGCGAGTACGGGTTGTGGGAATGGGGATTTTTTTATAAATTAGAGGAGTTTGTGTTGCCGCTTCAGCATCCTCCTTAGATTGGAACCCAACGTCAAAGTAGCCCTTAAAAGGGCGGAAGTCTATAAAGCCAGCTGGCACAAAGGCTGCAGTGGCTAGGTCAATAATTGCCTTATCAGCATATGGGAACAAATGCCCATAGTCCACTCTGAGGCAATAGCAAATGGCGGAGCGAGGGAGGGCGAGAGGATGGGGGCGAGAAGGGTGGAAGCGCGCCAGGTGGAGCGCTAAGTCCCGTGGGGGGACAAAATGGTTAGAAGCAGTGGGTGGGCTGTTTATGCCCATCCAAACGCGCTTGCCCGCGGGGTGGAAAACGCTAGGTGGGGGTGTACTGCTGCCCCACACTGGGGTGGCAGGCAGCGGAGCCAAGGACATCAAAGAATAGGTTTGGGCAGATGGCTGTGGATAAATAAAACTTAAATTTAAAATCGCTCAAAAGTGACATTGAGTGGTAAAAGAAAAAGCACTTACCTCTATAGTCCAGCTACAAGTTGAATTTATTTTGCCAATTTTAAACAGCACAAAACATAAGGTATATGGCAATTGGAAATTGTGACTTTTCTCTTTTGCTACATTCTGGAGGAGCACACAACTCTTTACAGATTGTTGGGGATGCATCAGCTGTATCAAGGGATTTAAAGGTTGGTGTTAGCTACTGTATCAAAATAAGATGAAATGATGAAAATTTTAAAATAATTACTTAATTATCTAAGTAAGACAGTGTTTATTTTAAAGGGCTGACAAAAGAGAGAATTTTAGCTTGGGATTTATGAAATTAATTTCTCAATATAAAATTATACTAATTTTAACTATTTGGATATCATTTAGGCTAAGAAAGCATAGTGTGTTTTTGAAATGACGTACTATAGCTTAAATGGGTTCTCAAAATATAAAATAAAATCTAAAATCATCCAAAATTTTTACCATGAGCAATCTTATATTTCAACCACTAATATACTATGTCTTACTACAATCTGAAAAATAGGGAATTCATATATATGAATTTCCAGTTTATTACAGTGCTAAACCCATAAGTGTTACTTCTTAAATTCAAAGAACTTGTCTAAACCTTTCATGGTAACTATTAATAAATATAACTTTTTTTTTATATATTAGTACGCTTGAGCTATTTTTTATTTGACTGAGGCAAGCCAACCAGGGGATGGACAATACCAAAACTGATACTCCAAAACTAAACTGACTAAAAATTAAAACATGAATTGACAGCCATTTTTGGGCAGCAAAACTCAAAAGAAATATGAAAATATCCTACCAGGTGGTACAGCGGCAAGCCACTTATCCCATCATGGAGGAGGAGGAGGGGGATCAGGTGGGTCATCATCAAGCTCAGCATTGTAGAGGCGGATCAATGCTGAGAGCAGGAGGGTTGGGACATCCGCGGGGTGAGGGTTGAGGTGAAGTGTATATTTGTTTTGATTGGCAATTTGGGCCTGGATTAAAGCCTTTATGAAGATGGCAACGTGGTGTTCAGCCTGGATGCAGGCTTCAGAAGTTATACCAATTTTGCAGTATTGGCTCTTGAGGTGTGGATGGATGAGGAAAATTCTGCCAATTTAGTATCATACTTGAAAGCAGTGGTGGCTGTTTCAATTAGTTGTTGGATTTCCTCTTTTGCGGTAGGAGGGAAATTGGAGGGGAATGATGGGTGGTACAGCCCTTTTTTAACTTCTGCGACGGATTTTGCACACATTTTGTAAATAAGGAGTGATTTAGGATTGGCCACTGCAGCTGCAGCAAGCTGGTGGTAACTTTGGAAAAAAAGTTTGAGTTTGAAGACATATCAGTTGGTCATGGCTGGGTCATCAAAATTTGAATTCAGATAAGGTGTTAAATCAAATGGTTGATTTGGTGGTGGGACAATTTCATCCAATTTGGTTACTAATCCAATAATTTCCAGGGATTTTGGTTGATTTGGGAAGATTAGGTTGCAGGTGAATTTGTTTGGGTAGGTTTTGTGGTGGGAGATCTACTGGATTGAACATGGGTCCAATCCTGCTTCCAATTGGTTGGCATGGGTGTGCATTGGCTAGCTTGGGTTTGAGGTGGTAGATTTTGTTTCTGATTCAAGTGCATGGCCTGTGGGGGTGGTGGCAGCCAAGATCCTACTCAGACGCTGTTGGTGTGGCCTCATGGGTGGAGTTGGCCGTGTTCACAGGATATGAAATTATATTGGCATGCTTTTTTGGTGTGGTCCAATTAATAGCAAAGGAGGCAAATTGTGTGACCATTGTCAGTGAGGGCCCAAAAAATGGTCAGGTGCCAATGGGATACAGGCACGTGGTGGGATATGCTGGGCCATGTTCAGCTGGTGGGGGTAATGGTGGCCATTGTCTGAGGTGCCGCAAGGCATTCAGCACCACTTGTGACAATAAATTGGAGGATAGGGTTTTTGCTATATGTGGCCAACCCTGACATCAACTCCTCATAGAGTGTTTGAGGGGGAAGGTTTGAGAGGAGGTTCGCAAAGGTTACCACAAGTGTGGTATCATCTGGGAGGCGTGTTTGGTCGGTGGTAATGGGGTGTTTTTATAAATTAATTGCATAGCTGCTGCAGTGGCTGCGGCCTCTTCAGTGGGGAATCCAATATTGAATTAGCCCTTGTTTGGGTTGGAAGTCAATAAACCCTGCTGGCACAAAGGTGGCTGCTGCCAGCTCAATTATTGCTTTGTTGGCATATGAGAAGAGATGTCCGTACTTGAAAGTGGAGGCAAAAGCAAATATTGGATTGGGTAGGGCTAGGGGGTGGGGGCAGGTTGGGTGGGTTGTGTGAGGTGGAGTGCTAAGTCCCTTGGGGGGCATGGCGGCCAGATGTATTTGGCAGACTGGAAAAGACAGACCACACGCGTTTGCCTGCTGGGCAGTAAATGCTAGCAGGTGGAGCACCGCTTCCCCATACTGGGGCAGCAGGTGAAGGATCTGAGGACATAAATTTGGAGATTGGTTGGTGAGGCGGTGGTGGAAATTGACCTGTTTTCTAAATTTTTTTGAAATTGATGGAAAGCAGAAAGAAAAATACTTTTGAGCTATTTCTAATTCCTTAAATACTTTGTAACTAGATTTTCTTACAGCTAATACTCCAGTCTTGGAACCATCTCTTTTAATAAAAGCTGAATTAATTGTAATGATGACCTATATATTCTAGTTTTCTTATATAGTAAATAAGGAATTTTTATTTAATTTAATTTGATTTTGTTTTAAATTACAATCTATTTTTACATTTCTTTCCACTCGGCGTAACTTTCTAAGCAAAATTACATGAATTTATAAAATAAATCAAATTCTCCCATAGTAGTTTTGCTCCAATCTCCTCATATTTTCCGCTGGCTGCTCCAGCATGGGGCAGCGGCAAAACTCCCCCGCCATTTTCCATCTGGCAGAAAAACGCACTAGGACTGGTTCACCCAGTCACTCCAAACCTATGGGCTGATTCGTTCCACCCAAGGATCTTGATGCCCACCTCAGTTGTACCCAAGAAGTACCTTGCTGCCCCTGGTGCTCCCCTGGAGCAACATGCGCTACAGCCTAAGGGTCAATTATGGGAAACTTTTCCCATACCATGACCAAGCCATTATCAAAATGGCACAGGTGATGACACCTGCCAGCTTTATAAATTTCTGCCCCTACAAGGGGTATTTTGACCTCAGCTTCAACTGCAAAACTGACGCTGCCACTGCAGCAACTGTGCCCCTGGTATTCCAGGGCACCCCTCTCCCCACAACTCGGACTCAGCTCCCAGTGGACACCACTTTGGAGGTCCAGTTTGCTGGTTTGCCCACCCACCTCCCCCCTGCGGTGCTCCACCAGGAGCTGATGGACGGTTTGGCAGCCTATGGCTCCAACCCCATCTTAAAATTCTTGGTTCCAAATGGGGCCACACGACTTGCTGGGCCTCAGGCATATGCCATGATAAGCCCTGAATTTAATAAAATTGTGGTGGCAATTCCACCGTGCACCATTATTCCCTAAGCGCCTGAACATCTGTTTTGGGCCTGCGTTGAGGTTGGGCGGTTGATCTGTCCATCATGTCTCAAGTTAGACCACTCGAAATGCAAGTGCCCCTTCTCAACCACTTTAGGTGGATTGGACAACTCATCCGCTGACCTCCAAACTGCTGCCCACCCTGTACAATTTCTGGCATGGGGCACAATCTTACCTCCTCCACCCCCAAAGCCTGTTGCTGCAGCTGCACCTGCAGCCTTCAATCAGCCTCCTCCTCACCCCAATGCCACAAATAAAACCTCCAATCAAGCATCAGATTGGATCCCAGTTCAATCCCATGCTTCCTCAAATGAATCAACCAAACCTCAACTGTACGCTGATTCCCCAATCCAATTCAACCAAAACCCATGTGAAATATTGCTGAAATTGACAAATCAGGTAAGTTCATTGAAGAACCATCTATGCAAATTAAGCGGTTCATTAATGCAGAATGGGATGCCAAATACCCCCCTCAACTTTATACCCCACAGCTAAATGCCAAATCGTTTTGCAGTGATCACCAGCTTACATTCAAAGCAGCTTCAACACCAGATTGTTGTCCCCTATGTAAAGCTGTCGCTAAATCAGTAGCGATACTCAAAGGAGGAATTCCACCTCCTGTTATCCCCACAACCTTAGCTCCGAAAAGCAAAATATTGGTGAACCAGTATTACAAAAAGGCAATTGATGCTATCCAGAATGTGGCAACTATAGCACGGAATCCAAAAACAAAAAACAAACCAACATTGTCACATTTTTTAAACTCCCAGACGCCCAAATCAAAGCTGAAAAAGCTTTAACTGAATATCTCAGTGCCATTTACCTAGCTGGAAATTTCCATGAAATTTCAATCATTAGATATTGAACCACATACCATAGATGCCCCAACGCCATTACTGATGGCCGTGACACACACCCTACTATGGGAGGAAGAAGCTGCTGCCAAAGAGGCTACCAAAGACAAGCCCCCCCACCCCCCCTCCCCCTCCACCATGGAGGGATAAGTGGCTTCTGCTGCCCGCCTGGTTGGTCAGTTTTTGAAGCGTTTCAAGCAATCTGCTCATTAGGGCGTTTTGTTTGAATCATGTAGTTACATTAGTTTTTAGTATATTTTAGTTTTGGTAATGTCCATCCCCTGGTCAGCTTGCCTCAAATAAACAATCTAGTTTTACTTAAATTGAATTAATTTCCATTAAGGGATTACATATCTGTCATAGGTTTTTAAGCTATTTATATGCCATACTTATATCCTGATATGTAAGGTTTAAAAAATCGAAAATATATAATTAGTTACCGTGTATCCAATATGATTAAGGGAATTTAGAAGCTTATAGTGAAGCATTGTGGGAGAAATAAACTTTAATGTAAAGGTGGCCTCTGTAACCCCCTATTTAATAAAATAAGGTGTTTCATAAAGTGTAATCATGCATCTCAAGTGCTAAAGGCATTGACATGAAGGAACTCTATTAATATAATCCACATAGAAAGAAAATTCTTTAGAACAGGAGTGGTTGTTACATTTAGTGGCATTTGAATTGGGGTAGACCGCCCTTTTAAATCCAAAATAAGCAGCACATGGAGTCAATCCAGAACCCTTAAGGTACACCAATGAGCTTTTTAAGGTCAATGACGGATTTAGGTTCTGGATTTGCCATTCAGACTGATAAAAATAGCACTATAATAGCAGAAAATCTGGTGAAACTCAGCTCAAAAATCTGAAAAATTGGCTGATATTAAGTAACAGAATTTAGCTAAATTCAAAATGAATTGTATTTGCTAAAAAAAGAAAACTTTTTTATCTGTATTGGGTTTCATTAATTGTTTTAAAATTATTTCAAAACTTCCCCTTATATTGACGCCCAAGCTGAGAAATGTCCTTGCTATCTCAGATTGTAATATAATTTTAAATAAGATACTTTTCTCTCTTGTTGCAATCACTTTTGCAACTTATTCAATTCATGTCTGATTCTAGTTTGATAATCTCACAGAGGAGATTACTCTGCGCCCATGTCAGGGAGCAGTTGGGCAAGTAAGGTAAGAGGAGCAGGTGGTAGGCCCGCGGCCTCAAACGTTTGAAAACGCCCAAAAAGGGGGAAA
>JAKSZP010013253.1:0-187784 GCA_022478985.1 Massospora cicadina
ATAGTTTAGGTTTTGTTGATTAAATCTTTTTTGAAATTTTCCCATGTTCTGATGGGATCTGAAGTGAATGGGGCTGTGAATTCTGGGTTTGTAGCCTTTTTTTCAACCCAGTCAGATATCTCAGGCAATCTTATATTTTCTGGGTGAAGCTTTCTCCAAGGCGACACCTGTGTGTGGGATTGGGTTGGCGCTAACTGCACTATAACTAATTGGTGATCAGAAAAATTGATCTTTTTTGTTGTAAATTTAGAGATTCTTAAGTGGTGGGATTGTGGGATGAGGATGTGGTCAATACGACTCATTGATATGAGCAGTCCATCACATATTTTGGGTCTTGTCATATGGGGAAGGATTGGTGAATTGGGAGAAAGAGCATCCTGTAAGCCAAGAGATGCCTTCATTGTGCGATATTCAATGTGTCCAGGTGGGTATCCCCTGGGATTAGGCCATCAATCTGTATTGGGGTTATCCCAGCAGTTGAAATCGCCTAACATGATGATATCTGGTGGGAGGGTGAGGGTAGAAATTTTTTCAAATTTTTTTTTCTCTTGGTTGCAGTGCACGGTGCGTAGATATATGCTAACGAAATTATTTCATCTTGGCATGTTTATTTTTGCTACCAGGACTTGACCGTGCAAGTGTGATGATGAATTTGTAATTTTAAATTTTTTGTTGTTTTGGACTATCATCCCACAGTGAGATGTCCATAGTGATTGTGATGGTGCAACCCTAATTGACCAGGATTCTTCTTCCCCTTGTAGGCAATGGGTTTCTTGGATGGCCAAGATATCTACAAGAGGTTTTCACAGGAATGCCAGCTTTTTGGCTTGGGACATATGAGCCCTGGCTCCCGCGATAAATAACGTCCCTATTGACACTTAGGTGCCCATGGCGCCTCAGGAGCGGTTGGGAGGACCCTCTGGTCCTATCCCACCACGGCTCATTTTGGCCATGCTCCGCGTCTGTACTCCAACTCTTTCACTGCCATTGTTGGTTCCCTTGATCTGATTCAATGATTCAAGGGAATTGCAGTTTTTTGCATTTGCATCAACTTTTCCTGCACAGGTCTCATGTTGATTTGATGCGGGTTGTTGATTAGATTTTATATTTTTGAGGTTCAACTTTGTTGCATTGTGCACCGCATTTTCACCCAAATTGCAGTTATATTGTTCCTCAGTATGTGCATGACTGATGATGCTTTGTGGCTCAGTCTGGTTACTGTGAAAACTTTTGACCTGGGCATATTGTTCTGATTGGTTGGTTCATTGAATATCTGAAATATCCTCCTGAATTTGTCCGTGGTTAATGGCGGATTCTGCGTGTGCCGCCGCTTCAGCCGCTGCTCTCTTGCGGGCTTTTTGTGCTGCTTTACGCTGTTTACTTGTAACTGGGTCCACGATGGAGTATAGTCCATCTTCACCCCAGCGGAATGGGTGGTGGCCATCAGTCATTTTGGCGAAGTATTCATTATCTTCATTCATTGCTTCCTCACAATAATCATTTTCCATTAAGCCCTCTTTCACAGGGCATGCATGTTCCTTGTGGCCCAGTGAGCCACAGTGGTTGCAAATGGGCGGTGCGCATTCCAGTGTAACTCAGAATGCAGCTGACTGGCCCCCATCTGCAAAGTGAAATTCTGCTGCATGGGGAATTCTGGATAAATCCTCTTCCACTTCTGGGAAGGGGTTGATTACAGCAATAGCTTTGCCCATGCACAGGTTGGGCATTAAGCGAAATTGCTGTAATTTAAGTTGTTGGATTTCTCTGTAGGCCACAAGACCTTTGCGGAGCTCCTCCTCAATTACCTTATGAGGAAGGATGGTGGGGAGAGAGTCAAAGGAGATGAACAAAGTTTTTTCTTTGTTCCATCTGGTGTGCGTGGTGCGCACAATTTTTTTGCCCTTAGGGAGGGCAATTTCCACGCAGATTTTTGTTGCAGCATCAGTTTCATCGGCTGTTTCAAAACCAATATCAATCCAGCCGCGGCCCATGTTGTTGGTGGCTACATACACCACATGAGGGAAAAGTGAGGGCTGTGCCTCACATGTTTTCTCCCTCAGGGTTGGTGACTCATCCCCAAGGAAGAGTCTGATCCCGTGTTCCACCTTTGACAAAGGTTGGTTGAATTGAATGTACATGTATTGCGCGTGCTTTACAGTAAATACCATAAACCCAGATGGTGTCTGAGTTTGCGATTTCTTTGCAGATTGGGTTCCTGGTCCCCCTCCAGGGCGTTTCTTTCCCTTAGTTGCACCATTAAGCGCACCGCTTGCCACGACGCTCGCCCATGTTGTATTATTTTTGTTATTAAAGTCGCCCATCTTTTCTGTGTGTTGTTATCCAAATTTGCTGTTCAAATTGAATTATAGTAACTAAAGTGATTGTTATGAGAAAGAAAAGCTTATGCTATTTATTTATTTTAAATATTAGTTTTATACTTTTATTATTTATTTAATTTTTCTTTGCTTTTTGCTTTCTTTTTATTTTATTTTGCAATGCTATTATATATATGTATTTTTCTTAATTTGGCCAATTTCTTGAACCTTCTTAAAACTTTGCATAAACACAGTTATATATATGTCGGTCCAAACATCCTTCATTGTATAGGCGAATTGTGTTGTCTTCTCAGAGTTTGTAAAGCTAATCAAACTGGCCATTAGAACAGCGTTGTTAATGCTAATTAAGTCCTTATCAAAGAATTCTATTTGACAAAAGCTTCAAACTCATGAAATGAGCTTAATTCCATGATAGGGAACAGATGCAGAAGGTGATTTTCTGATTTTGCTTGATGGAAATAGACAATATTGTAGGCTTGCACAAAAGGTATGCTTTTTTCCAAGGCCAGGAATAATGATACCAGATGTGATGTTTGGCTCAAATCGTGATTTGAACCATGGCTGATGTACTTAACCATAAAATTTCCTTCAAGAATTTATAACTGTCAGTCCAGTTGGGACAATTACTTAATCTTCCAATGATATAGTAATGTGGCAAAATGACCAAAGAGAAAGGCCTTTTTCCCTTATTAACCTGTGTGAGTAATGTTTTATATTTGATAGCCCCTTGTTGTACTCAATTTGGACTACTTTCATCCTTGTAGGCCAGATTTATGAATAACTGGGCTCTTTTTCTCAACTACTCTATCTTTGTTATAGTAAAGCGGGATAGTCTGGCTGAGAATGGTGAGAGTACAATCCTTGTGATTTGTAACAAAACAAAACTCTCTTCAGTAAAAAAAGCCAATTTGGATATTGTAGAGTGTATTTGTCAATACTATAGCGGGTGCTTGTTACTATGATAGAGCCAAATCTAAGAGGCAGGTCACTGTATGCCCCAAGAAATTTGGTTGTATGTGCTTCTGCTTCCCAAATAGCTGTAACTGACCCATTTAGTCAAGTGGTCAATAATCATAATATGTACTTGGCCTTTGAATTTCTTGTTAAAGAGGCTTGACAACTTTGATAGTGATGGTATGTCAAGCAAAATTAGGCTGAACAAGAGTGTAATTGAAATTTTTGGAACAGTTTTTCATCTTTGACGACCTTGTTAAGCGTCTCATTTTTAATAATTGCATTTTTTTCAAGTTTGTTAAATTTAAGATAGATTTGTGCTCATATTCTTACTCTCCACTGATAATCTTTTTAAACAGCTCATCAGCGGCCAGACTGGGTGTAGCAATAGTGGGCAGTTAGGACAGGCAGTTGGCTTTTCTTGCTTTGCCCCCACATGATGATCAACTATGTATCGTAGGCTTGTAGCTTCAACTCCCAGTGGACAAATTGGTCCTCAGGCTCACTCAAGTTCTTCAGCCATCTTAAGGATACATGTTTGCTAACAACTGTGAAGTGATTGCCATAAATATTGACTCAAAATTGCTTGCAAGCATATATGACTTCCAAGCATTACAATTCTGTCACCATACAATTTCTATCATAAACATTTAAGGTCTGACTAGCAAAGGGAATATGATAATCTTCGCCATTTTCTCCTATTTGAGGTAAATCAGCTTTCACTGCTGTGAGTGATGCATCTTCTGGACAATAAACTAGCTATCAAAGTCCAGATTTTGTAAAATGGACAACTAATTGTGCAATTGAAGATGATAAAATGCTTCTTGAAACGTTAAACTCAGTCAAATAAGACATTGTCATTGTGTAGATGAAAGAGTGTCCTCCATGCTGTGCAAAAGAAGAAATAAACTGATTTTAGTGGCCGACCATGCTTAGGGAAACTTAAATATTGCACTTCATTTTTGAACGTTTCTTTTGAATTTGGCTTCCAACTTATATGGTTGGTGCCAATGTCACTCCTTATTGATTATGTCCTCTTGGGACTTAATCAGATCCTGCTCATACAGATGCAATCTTAGTTTGGAAAATTTCATCTTGGCCGATTTACCAGTGGTTAAAATAGTATCACTTTTCTCATTAGAATGGCGCACGGGACAATTAGTCATAATTGGATCTTGTGTGTGCTTTAAGTATGCATAGGTGATATTGTTATACCCTGAGATAAGTGCTTTATACCAGATGTTTCTTCATCACTTTCTGGGTCTCTTCTGGTTCATCCAGTTAATATTGATCATTTGATTCAAATTACTGGAGACTATTCTTTCTCTTAATTTATAATTATATTATATGGAAGGAAGATAATTTGTTATACAAATGTGAATATTTGTCCTTACAAAACAACCTTCTGACCTCTTTGAGGGAGTTGATTATATCTCTCCCCTATTAATATGTTAGACTTTATGTTCTTAATATTAAATATAAGCATTCTGCTTCAGTGGTTCCTGCGAAGTTGTGTATTACTGGTTTTGAGTAAGCACTGTAGGGCTTCCATTTTTGGGCTCACTGGTGCTATTCCCAAAGAGCCCATAGTCAATACTTGAGTCCGACTAAGTCACATGAAAAGTATATTATATAAAAGGGTGCCAAGTCATTACTTAAGTTTCATCATATAGAGTATTTGTCCTATGGTAAGTATGGTGAAATAAACTCATTGAAGTCAAGTACCAAAATGTGATATGAAATTAACGAATTAACTTTATTATAATATATAGATTATGGGCTTTTTATATGTCACAATTAACAATATAAACCCTAAAAGAAAAAGAAAAATAATATTAATATGAGTGACATTCAGAAGGGAGGCTCTTAGTCAGGTGATGCATTCCAGATGTTATATTACCTTTGTATCATAATTTTGATAAGGCAAAAATGGTGAGCTGAATATTCAAGTTGGATGATACTAAGGGTCACTCAGGTTGAACAATTGCAGCTTCATTGATTATTACCCTTTTTTGGGTTCATCTTAATTTTCTGCATTAAGTGCCACTCTTAGTATTGGTTGCCTGATCTACTTATAATCCATCATTTTGATAGGCAGGGATTCATCTTGGGTACCTTGGCCTTGGTTTGATCCTTTAGAACTTTTCTAGAGTCAATTTGAGCTGTGCTGATTGTTGATTTCTCTGTGTAACTTATTGAGAAAATCCCTTTAACCCCCTTCTTGGGTATAGGCGTTGATTTGGCTGAGGGAGTCAAATAATTGATATTATTCCCATCATGTCTGATATTAGGATATCTAATAAGAACCACTTTTTTAAATCTGAAAATTGCTCACTTTGGTAATTATAATCCTGCTCTTCAAATTAGATAGAAGCTTGGCCAAATGATCCTCAAAGTTTTTACCGGTGTCTTATGGTATATATAACATTTGGAAACTATCCAAATTGTAAAATACTATGACTCTTATGGTCAATTTGCACAAAAACCTACACTATGAATTCAGGAAATATCTACTTCCACAGGCAAAGATAAAATTTGGTTGTTTTTGTCCTAACAGCTTTACTACACTCTCAATAGGAACCAACTCTAGTAAAAAAACTAGATAAAATAGAAAAGAAAAGAGAAGGTGGGCTAGTTAGGGTAATCTGCGGCCTCCGCATGGTGCAACTGGGGAAAGCCTGTGAAAAAATGGGTGAGTAGCTAATACCAGAACCCAGAGAGGCACATTGGTCGGGTCCTGTAGTGGCCTGAAAGAAGTGCAGGATGGTAGTGATGACTGTGCCAATTTGTTCTTGCGGGTGTCTACCACACCCTGAGGGGAGAATATGGGCAGGAAGGGGGTACAAGTTGGGCAGGGCGCCTGTCAAACGGCCTCCCCACGAGCTGGGTTGTGCGGGTGCAGACCCCAGGACAAGGGAGGGGCAATCCTGGTTGGCTGCGCTTTGGTGCACCTGCCTACAATAACCGCCGCAGTTTGCCAAGCTTGCCTGAATCTCAGCTAGCTACCAGTTTGGTCAGCATGAGCTGGCTGGTAGAAAAATTTATCATGCAAGAAAATTAAGGCAGATCCAAAAAGACTCCAAGGCTTCCTGGACAAAAAGGGGCCGGAGAGCATCATCTCCATTAAAAAAGCAGGTGACAAAGGGGAGAACTTCAGTTCTCCCCTCCTCAGGGGCCTTAAAACTGGGGGTCATCAGGTCTTGTCCCCCACAAGGGGGATGAGAGGCATATCGCCTGTCCTGGCTGGTGCAGACGAGCTGCCCAGTACTTAAACAGGGCGGGAATATGTCAGTTTAGGGGGTAGTGTGAGCTACTCCCAATCGCGGTCTGGCCCACATTTTAAGTGATGCTTAGATTCGCGCAGCCCTAGTGTGGTGGGGGGCAGTACCCCAGGCTTTCATCCCGCAATAGTTGCCCACACTAGGAGCCCCTTGGGGCTTTTAAAACTCAAAAAAAGAGAATATATCTTTTACTAAAAGATATTATTTGATCAGATTAAATGATAGGATGGTAACTTTTACACAACCAGGCGCTAGTTCTTATACATTTAGGACAACTCCTGGCATAATTCAGGCAAGCAAGATTTTCCTCAGATATAATTTTCCACCCTGGTTTGGCCAAGAAATAATACAACCATGACCTTTTACTAGGACTATTGTTTGCAAATACTCTCAAAGTTGGGAAGGTTTCAGGTACAGAATTGCAACTCAAATGTAAAAAATTATCCTAGTGTCCCCAATTTGAGTTTTGTCATATGTTGAGAAACTGGTATGACTGGACAATAAGCCATATGTTTGGTGGATCATATTTTATGAGTCAAGGTGAGCTTTGAGATTTGGGTGGTAGATTATGTTAACTAGAGGCGAATTGATCAAAGCCTAATTAGTTTGGTGGAATGTAAATTAATTTCTGAAGGGAGCTTTGAGATTGGATAAATTATGTCAACTTAGAGCGAGTTAGTAGAGGTAAAATTAGTTTGCAAACAGATGAATTTTATTAAATCCTAAATGATGAGGCGTAATCAGTCGAGTTCTGGCAAACAATTAATAGATAAGCTGAAGCATGAGACTGACCAAAGTAACAAAGATATGATTGGGAAGAAAAGACAAGAGAGGGGGTCTCTTGGAAGAAAAGAAGGGGATAGTGGAAAGAAGGGAATTGCAAACAGAAAGAGTCTGCTAGTCATGATATTATAATTAAAGTAGTGCGGCCAAGGCGATTGCCTCATATTATATAAAGTTTATTAAGTTTTTTGATAGAGCAACGATCTCCATTTTGTTTGTCCAATTCTCAGTGGTCTTGATCCTGTGCAACTCCTACAAAGTATCTCAAGTATATTGCCAGATTTATAACTGTGGTGCTCAATATAGGGTTCCTTGATTAACACTCTGAGAGCTCCATGTTTGGCCAAGCAGTGGCGCAGCAGGCTCAATTTGATGGCGGAATATCCCAGTATATTGAGTTATCTTAATACGCGGAACTAAAACTTGGCTTGGATACACTACTTCAGACATAAAAAGTGCTATTTCAAAAAAATAAAGGTATAAAAGATAAGCTTGACAAAGCCTTCTACTAACTGCACCTGGTAGGTTGCCAAGCCAGCTAACTTGCTGACTGCTTGGATGACACTACAGAGCGGCTACACTATGCAGAGCGTAAGTTGTATAGTGTTTCTAGAGCCGAAGAGGTCTGTAGTAACAAGCTGCCCCTGTTAACTACAATGGAAACATACATGAATTTTTTAAGTTGTTTGAATATGTAGTGGAGGGTCTGTCAAATTGTCATAAGACTAAACTGTTGTTGTCCTCTCTGGATGTAGAGAGTGCATATCCAGTTATATGTTACCTTAAGAAAAGCATCGTAACACATCAAGATGTGAAGGAAATTGTGCTCCGTCTGCTGGGGGTGGGGCGAAGGTGATGCAGCGCAAGGCCAATTTTATAGCAATATAATTTTAAACAAACGGATCTTTGACGGAGTTTGCAACGCAATTCACATATGAAGCCCATCTGCTAATGGGAGCCAATATTTTGACCAATGAGGATGTGGGTATAGCAATGATGGTGGTTGTCAAGCCATAATAAGAACTGTCTAACGCTATGTCCCACATTCTTCAAGAAGACGATAAGCTATTACAAATTGTAAATTATTTACGCCGTCTCTGTGTCACTTTTGGTGCTCCCAATGAGGAATGGAAGGCTTCTGCAGCCACCACCAAATCCCATTCAGGAAATGGACCCCATGACTCAGTTATAATTCTTTGGGAAATACTCACCCTCTTAATAAATTGGTGGGTCCTTTCCGTCCTCCTTATTATAACCAGCTTGTCCTCAGCCAATTACAAACCCTTCATTAATTTATGACCTGGACCTTTTGGGATGATACAGAGACAAAAGCCGTTTGCAAATGCTTGTTTCTCATGCAGCCAAAGAGTCCACTATGCTGGTAGCTGCCCTGGCAAACTTCATGCTCATTACATACTGCCCGCCTCAATTGAACAGGGAAAAGCTTGAGTGGAGTAGAGATGGAACGCACTACTCTGATAATCCAAATTTATCTGTCCCTAATGAATCCCCTGAGTAGGTCTGCGTCGGTCCCAGTACTAATCCCAATGACTTACTATATTGACAAGTCCCTTACAATATCTTGGACTCTAACTGAGAGAGAGATTAGAATAACACAGACTTGGAGTTCCTCCAAGGTGTACAAAGACCGTATGCATGGTAAAACCTTGATTGAAACGGTACAGTTAAAGTCAGACCCTCAGCGCATGTTGCAGCACTAGATGGGGTGAACGTGGCGATTTCATTAGAGAAAATTGCTTGGAGTATCCTCATGTTGGTGCCGGTATTGTGACTATTTTCAATAACAAAAAGCCCTTTGATGATCCTGTACTAAACACGAGTGGTTCTCCTTATTCAGAGTATACATTTTGCAATATTTTTGTTAATAATACAAAAATCCGAGCTAGTATAGATACTGGCAATCCGGTTAATACTATATCCACCAAGCTCGTGTATAAGCTTCTTTTTGAAGCCTAATTTGGAACACCAAGTAGTATATGGGACTTCAGGGCACAGAGCACTGTTGGAGGGTACTTATAGTGCGTTGCCTCTGAGGTTCAGTTCAGTAGGTGCATCTGTCCCAGAGGTGGTTCTGCCTAATAATAATTATGACATGTTGATCAGGGCCACGTTCATGTGGCAATTTTACCCTTTATTTGATATGGCAGAAGAAACATTTAATATTCTGGGACAACGGATCCCCATATATTTTCCCTTTAGTGGAGTCCCAAAAGACTCAATCCGCTCCAGCAAATTAATCTCACATACAGCAACGGTGTGATTTCTGTTCAATATCAGCGGATAAAGTGGAGGACCAGAGCCATTCCTAACCAGGTCTATTAGTACAACGATATTCTGCTAAAGGCTGTGAGCGCTTTAAGCATACCTTCTGGGCACCAGGTCATTAGGGACAGAGCTCAAAATGAAGTCCCTGAAGAGCTATATGGGGAAATTGTGGGGCTTACCAGCAATTGCGGCTCAAAAACCATGTGGCTCCAGAGCTACTGTTACCAGGGCATAGGGAAGTGAAGGTATTGCTAGCGAACCTACTGAAGGAGTCTATAAAGGTCCAAAGGCACCAAGTGATGACTTATTTACATCTGAATCCTATCGATGAGCTCCACTATATGCACAATTTTGGGTCTTGGTAGGACCTCAGCCTACCTGTAATGTCCTTCTTCAGCATAATGACAATGGTCTCACGTGAGGCTTTAATCGGGTTCTTGGAGGAACAGAAAGATAGGCTGATGGCTTTGTTTGAAAAAATATTAGGGATATTTGCATCCAATGACCACAACTTGGGATGTGCTTGTAGAGTCATGAATCGGGTAGACATGGGAGAGTATCCTCCTATTTGGTCATGGCCCATCTGGTGCTCCAAAGCTGCAGAAAAAGTTGTCTCTAATGAGGTAGATAAATTACTCAAATAGGGGACGTTGGAGCTGTCCAAGAGTCCCTGGGCATCTCTGGTGAAAATCATTAAGAATAAAGATGGCACTAACCAAGTGGTTATTAATTACAGAAATCTCAATAGCGTCACAAAGAAAGATTCCTATCTGCTCCCACGGATTGACAACGTTTTAGATTGTATTGGAGGGGCGAACTATTTTTCTGCCATGGACTTGATATCAGGATACTGGAAAATTGACTTTCCAGTGGTGGAATGAGGAAAATGCGCCATAATTACCTCAAAGAGTTTGTTCCAGCCCACGTGTATGCCCCAAAGGTTGTGCAACGCCATGGCTAAGTTCCAGAGGGCTATTGATACCATCTTAAGTGACCTGAAGCTATCCTGCGTTTTAGTTTGCTTTACGATATAAATGTGTTCTTGCTGTTGTTTGTGGAGTATTTTGACCACCTGGAACAATTGTTCTGCTAACTCGCCAAAGCTAACATAAAAATCAAACGTTGAAAGTGTTTTTAATGAGCAATTGGAATACCTCAGGTTTGTGGTAGACTCAAAAGGGCTTAAACCTCAGCTGGAAAATGTGGAAGCTATACATTAAATGACTTTTCAAGGTAATAAGCGGAATATCCAGGTGTTTTTGGGGATGGTTGGTTACTACCAGCGGTTCATTCCTAATTTCAGCTGTATTGGGGTGGTGCTCTTCGAGTTATTTTAGAAAAACGCCACCTTTTTCTGGACTCAAGGTTATCAACACGCTTTAGATGTCTTGTGTACTGCGTTCGCTAGCGCGCCAGTTGTACAATACCCTAATTTCAAAAAAGGAATTAATTGTACAAACGGATGCTTCACTTTCTACCATAGGGGAGCGTTGTCCCAGAAGGATGGTAACGGTGTGGAACACCCTGTCAGATTTTGTAACCAAAGCTTAAACTATCATGAATGTAATTACCCTTTGACTGAGTGAGAGTGCTTAGCGATGATATATGCATTTAAACATTTCTGGCTATACCTCCATGGGGTAATTTCAAAGTGGTAACAGATCATGCATCTTTTAGATAGTTGCAGAATCTTTGAAAACTTTAGGATGGCTTGAGTGATGGGAAGTGAAGCTCCAAGAGTATGACTTGATATAGTACACCAGCCAGGGGAGAAACATCAGAATGCGGACTGTCTCTTGCAATTACCAATGTTCGCCATCACAGTGGATTCAGTTGACATAATGTATGAGAAGATGATTATGGGTCAATACCACGATGAGCCGCCCATAAGTGATCAAAATGCTAGATGGGCTTCACTGTGACACCTTCTTGCGCAATGGGAATTATATAAGAGAATTGGAGAATTGACACCGAGTTTCCCAAAACCCTTGATAGTTCAGCAATTATTTTGGATACACATAAGTTGGTAGTTTATGGAGGGTTGCGGATAAGATTAGAGTTTTTGCTACCACACTACCATTGAAAGAGCATGCATTATGACGTGCTTGAAATGGTTGCTTGTTGTCACCAGTATCAAGTTTTGAAACTTTTTTACAAAATACTACCTACCAGCTGATTAAGCCCTGTTTTGCATGGCACAATATTTCCCTTGACGTGGTGGGCCATTTACTGATGGGTGTAGATTGCTCTAAGTATATAATAGTAGCAATCAATCACTTGATAAGGTGGGTGGAAACAAGAGAGATCAGCAACATAGATTCTGTCATCGCTTCCAAGTTCATCCTGGAGTGCATCATATAGTGATATGGCTGTCCGCAGTTTATTCTTACAGACAACAGAACAAATTCAACGTCACATGTCCTTCCTAAGTTGAATGAGTTGATAGCCATCCGCGGGAACTTAACTACACCATACCACCCTAAATCCAAAGGGATGGTTGAATGGGTCAATAGTAACTTAATGAACATTCTCCATAAGATGGTAAATGATCAGCCTGCTGACTGGATTACCCTGCTATCTACCGCCAAATTTTGCATACAATGTTAGCTATCATCTATTGATAAAAAAGTCCCTTCCAATTATTTTATGGAAGACACCCAGCTTTTCTGCATTGCTTTATTCCTTCATATAGGATATTGGCGGAGTAGAGCCCCAGCGCCATTTGACTAACTTGGTTAATTGCAATAAAAATCTAAATTGATGTATATTCCGCTAGTTTAGATAAGAGGATTTGCAATCAGGCACTGTTAAAAGTAGGCGTAGCGACTCCAACAGTTTGTCATAAAAGATCATGTCCTGTTCCATGACTAACATGGGTTTGGAAGAAGAAACAAGCAAGATACTATATGGACCAGACCATTTGTAAAAATTGAGAAGACTGGCATCAACGCTTACACATTAAGGAACCCATGGGTGGTCAGAATATCAAATAAGTACACGCAAAGTTCCTTTAGCCATATAATCAATAGGATACTTATCAGCCAGTCAAGGGGGTGATGTTGAGAAACTGGTATGACTGGACAATAGGCCATATGTTTGACGGATCATATTTCATGAGTCAAGGTGAGCCTCAAGGTTTAGGTAGTAGATTATGTCAACTGGAAAAAAATTGATTGAAGCATAAACAGTTTGATGGATTGTAGTCTATTTGATGAAGGAAACTTTGAGATTGGATAAATTATGTTAACTCAAAGCGAGTTGGTAGAGGTAATATTAGTTTGTCAAATATATGAATTCCGCTAAGCCTCAATAGTGAGGCAAAATCAGACAAGTTCTGGCGAACAATAATGGTTAATGCAAAGGGTGAAACTGTTTAAAGCAACGAATATATGAGTGGGAAACAAAGACAAGAGAGAGGGTCTCTTGGAAGAAAAGAAGAGGATAGTGAGAAGCGAATTGTAAGCAGAAAGAGTCTGCTAGTCATAATAGTATAGATAGAGTAGAGCAGCCAATGCGATTGCCTCATATTATATAATGTTTATTAAGTTTTTTTGATAGACCAACGATCTCCATATTGTTTGTCCGTTGCTCAATGAGCTTGACTCTGTGCAACTCCTATGGCTTATCTCAAGTATATCACCAGATTTATAACATCATACAACTGATAAGATATGTTTACTGGGAAATTGGCATTGATCTAAGGGTAATGTACCTCAAATTTTAACTTCATCAGTCCTCTTAATAGCACTATGTACTCCCATTTGGGTTGTCTATGTGCAAGTATTATCATGCTGATTTTAAGAATTGACATACAAATTTCGCCATTGGGTGTAAAATAATTTTCAATAATATGATGGGCAATTTTATAGCTATTATCAGCCCATTGGAGTTTTAGAGTGAATTTATCACTCACAGGGAACATTCTTGAACATTAAGTCAATTACATGCACAGTTAGGCAAAATAACTGCCATATATATTGTCAGGGTAATTGTCCAGAATTTGTGGTGTTTGAAGGGTTTATTTTCAAGCCAACCATCAGAATCTGAAACGTTGTTGATTAATTTAGTCAACTGTTTTTTATTTATTCAAGGCAAGCCAACCAGGGGACAGACATTACCAAAATAGAGAAAGAAAGTAATGACATGTAACCTGAGCAGGGTCAACTCCGTCGTAAAAAAGTTTTTCCACCTTTGGATCAGGACTCAGATTTTTCTTAAAACGTCATGGGTAAAGTTTTCGTGTTATTAGACCTAATGACCGCCAATAGCTTCCTTCAGCTGGCAATTTAATCAATTTTTGTTGTACCAAAAAGATGCACCTTCTGGATAGGCTTAACAAATTATCCGCTCTTGGTATATTTCTTCAAATTTGAGGTTCAATCCTGAAGGCAGAATTGTATACCAAGTTAACACACAAGAGTGATATCCTATTGAGGAATGTAAAAATTTGTTGTATAAAAACCTGGAACGAAAGAAGATCTGCTTATTAGGTGTCTTGGATGTGGTGGCATTAATCAGAGATACTTCTCCAATGACTTATTAGTTTGCTAAGTATGACCATTAGGTTGAAGGTGGTATGCTGATAATCTTCTGGGTATGATCTTCAGAATGTCGCACAACGCCTCCAAAAAGCTTGAAGTAAATTGAGGACCTCTATCACTAATAACCTCATGGGGCAATCGAAATAAGAATAAGACATGAGACACAAACTGATGCACTATCGCTTACACTGACATAGTTGTCAATGAGGGAATGATGATGACATTTTTGAATTGAACTACCATCACCATGACCACATAATACCTCTGGGACACTAGAAAATCCGCAATAAAGTCCACCAAACTTGAAGACCATTGCTCTTCTGCTTGTTGAAGTGGTGTATGAAACCATTTTTCCCTGTTGATCATATTTTAGTGTATGAAAATGTTAGACTTTTCAATCCACGCAGGGACATCCTTTGTAAGGTCAAAACAATTATATTCGCTCTTTATCAGGCTAAAACACTCCTTCAAGCCAGGGTGCCCCATAGTGTGGATCATAATGTTTCCTTATGACGCGGGAACGCAGAGCAGAAGGAACCCATACTTTGTCATGGTAAATTATACTAGCTTTTAAAGGATTAACATTAAGATGGGGCCTTACTGGCAATAAATTCTAGAATTAGGGTCAAGAACTTTGGCATCCACAGCTTTTATAGACAACACATCGTACATGAGTCAACCTTTTCAGTGGCATGTCCTTGATCAGGAGCGCTTGACCCCTCCTCACTAACAGATTAAGTGGTGTGAGTAGTACTTTTAAATGGTTTGGCAAATTTAGGCTTGGAGTTGGTATGGAATGGAAGGAGCTACCGTGACAATGGCTGGCGAAGGAGGAGCTATAAATTACTCATATATAATCACTGTAACATTTCTAGGCGCCAATGGAAGAGGTCCTTATTCAAAAATTGCAACTAGGAATGTCTGGCAAGTTATGCGCGGATCCCTTGTTAAACTCATACTTGAAACCAAAACTCAAAAGTTTCATAAATATTCTAATTCTCTATGCTAGCTTATGTGGTTTTCTATAGAAATGAGCTAATAGCAGTCAGTGCTCACCAATACCGAGTGGCTGACGCCTTTTTAAAGATATCACCAGTACATCTGAGGCCAAGCAGCAGCAAACTCCTTATCATATATATGTCCAAAGAACGCTCTGTTATGTTAAACTACCTTGAGAAGTAAGCCATGGGATGTTATTTCCCATCTTGTACTCGGAACAGGAATTCACCAACTGCAGTTTCTGAGTCGTCACATGCCACAATAAAAATCTTTTCTACATCAGCATGATGAAAAATGGGTGTAATAGTAAATCATTTATCTTTCATTAAAAGCCTTTTGGCACATAGGTGTCCAAAAAATGGGGCATTATCACCAGTAAGGTGGTGTATGGAGTTAAAATACCATAGATGGATGTGAAACCTCTTTTCAAAAAGGTGAGAGTTTTCAGAAAGCAACGTAGTTGTTTCTTCGTTACAGGACTAGCACAAGAACAAATGGCATCCAGTTTTAAGGTGCAAAGGAATGCCCATATTTCAATGCCATATTTCTCTGAAGCTACATTTTGCCTTTCAAAAATCACATTTTAACTGTCTTTGTCCTAATTCAGCTTTATGTAGGGTTTACACCACAGCCACCATTTCCTTGGTGTGTTGTTTAGAAATAAGAAGTAAGTTAAAGTCACAAACATATGCTATTGCGCAGTAGAACCTGAGATCCCTTAAAGCATCATTAATGCGGCGATGGAAAACTGCTGGGGCCTTCTTTAAGTCCAAGGACATAACTTTAAACTGATAAATTTTATATCACGCTGGGAGAGCCGTCAGCCATTATAGGCCAGACTTTACCCAAACTTTGTGGAACTTGTAAACTTGGTCAAGTTCAAAAAGATCCTAGACTTGGAAATGGCCCAGAAAATGGCAGTTTTCAAAGTAGGGATATGTAAGTCCCGGGGAACATCCCCTGGATGTTGATTGGGCCATTTTCCCATTCCCGAGTAAGAGGGCACCAAAGAGGATGGTGGTACCCCTCGTTACTCAGGGAGATCTTGCTCACATAGTAGATGAGCACTGGGTAACAGCTTTTCCGCTTCAGATTCCACCCCCAGTACCTGTACTCACCTCAGCAGAACTGCTACGGGGAATCAGTGAAATCTGCGCTGAGATTGTCAAATTGAAATCGATTGGATCTAATTTGAGTGGTAATCTGGCCAATGTTTGGATCTCAAATGGTTGAAAAGGCATGAAAACTGAGTTATTGGTCGGAACGCCTGACGGTTTCAATTCAATCAATTTGCCAATCAAACAAATCACCTCCCTACCAAAGTTGTCAGGGATCATCCTCAATGGGCAAGCTATAGCATTGGACATCATCTATGAGGGTTTGAAGTCTCTCGTGGACTATTTGGGCATTGCAGCCAATGCAATGCCACTGACCAAATGAATGGGCCAGTGACCAAGTGCAGGAGGGTTGGGCATCCCAAACCCAATCCCAACCAAATGGACCCGCCCCTATGTGAGGTGGCCTTGGGGGATTCCCACCGCTCGTCAGGCCAAACGCCATCATGCCAACCATCAGAAACGCAGCTGAGCCTCAGTTCAGTCATTTGAGGTCGAACTGACAGTGACTCGGCCTTCCGCCAAATTTTTTGATGTCATTTCACAGGGAATAAACCCACCCATTCCCAAATAATTCGCCATTTAGGTCGATATTGAGGGTCCCAATCCCGGCTTATCACTACCCCACAATCAACCAATAACTAATCAGTTGCATTGAACTGAGAAAATGTTGGTTGATTTTCTTCCTTTTCCTTCAATAAAAATTTTGCCAAAAAACCAAACAATTTTTATTGCATTACTACTTCTGACCGCATCCCTAATGGCGTTTCCCTGGTGGCCTGTTGGTCCATATAAAGGATGGGCTCTAACAGTACTTATGGTCACTATGGCCCCCTTTGTCATCAATTGGGTTCAGCGAGTCCAATATTTTTGGCTCTAAAACACCATTATCATGAACTTCTGGCAACAGTACATGAGAATACTGTAGCCTTATATCCACCAATTGCAAGAGAGAATCCGCCTCCTTGCCTCCCCAGTTGAAATGACCCCATATGCCAAAGAACTTATTGAAACTATCTCTGGGATCCCACCCCTGCAGTAAGGCCCCTGGGTTGGGAGTGGGCTCATTGTGGTTCATTGTCAGGATCATACTCACTGTTGTGTTACACCAACAATTTGTCATTTCTCAATGCCCAGATCCAAATCAAGTTGTTTGGTCGGCAATGCCTCTGGCATTCTGTCTTGCTTTTTGGGTGCTTAAACATCCTGACTGGCAGGATA
The DNA here is from genome assembly GCA_022478985.1 of Massospora cicadina. Classification (NCBI taxonomy): domain Eukaryota; kingdom Fungi; phylum Entomophthoromycota; class Entomophthoromycetes; order Entomophthorales; family Entomophthoraceae; genus Massospora; species Massospora cicadina. The sequence goes on from JAKSZP010013253.1 coordinate 17,517, forward strand.
GTATAAACTTATTCTGCCGTTTCCATGATATATTTGACCAACTATTATTTACAGCTACTTCCTCCTTGTTCTTTGAATTGGGCGCTGCAGTGGTTACCCTTTACCAAATGAATGTGCAATCAGTAGTTTGCTGTTTGTTGTTCGTTGGTCACTTTCTGACTTTTGGAGAAGTATCCGCACTACCTTGGGAAATCTTCTTCAATGCACCCAAGCTGCGCGGATTGCACCTCCTACTCATTCCGCTAGCCTAGAGGGAAGTTTGAGTGTCCCCTCCTGGGAGATCGGCAATTAAGTTCTTGACACACTTGCTGAGGTGCAAATGCGTACAGCAATTGCACTTAATTATGCTTCCGCGTTATCCTATGCCCAACAAGGGCTCACGTTGTTAGACGCCATGTATGGGGATGCCCACCATTGGGTGAGAGGTATTTTGCGCTCTTCCTCACAAGCAGGAGACTCCACCCCACTGATGGCTGTCATGTTGGCTGCCCTGAAACCCCCTGTGTCACAATTGGAAACCTATTCAGACTGTTCTATGCCATGGCCAAAGCCCCCAGTCTGGTTTCTTTGATTTCTATCTTTTATAAACTGGCTCCCGTGTTGGGTCTATCTATTGATATGCTTCAGGCAGTGTTTAAATCAGGCTTGGATTTGGGTTCCACTCATCATGAGATCTGGTCCATCGTCCAAGGATCAGAAGATCAAATATGTGCCACCGCGACCACCATTAATGCCCTGTCCCATCATGTTATTGTTATCAGAAGGGTAATTTTATGATTGGGTTACCCAAAGTAGATGCTGATGACGCGCCTATCTCTGAACTAGCGGTAGATTTGGGTACCGATCTTGATGTAACCCCTGTGTCCAAGTTGACAGATACAAAGTTACATATTAATGAATTTGTTCAAGCCCAGACGGAGGAAGTCAGTACCCCCACCCTCATACTCCCAATTTTTGCTCCAGTGAAAGACCCCAACCTTACCCTCGATATGCCAGTTATTTCTTCAGTTACAAAAGAGTCATTCAAATCTTGCAATAAACAAAACTTCGTTTATTTCCTATTGCCTATGAAGATCAGTGTCAGCTTGGATCATGTCTCCTTCAAAGCCCTGGTGGATACCGGAGCTGCAGGGAAATTCATGAGTGTCAAGTTGGCCCAACAATTAGAACGGGAAATGGATGTGGGTCCCTCAGTGATAGTGGCCTAATCCGCTTCCCAGAACTCATATGTAGTTCGCTTAACTTTTTCAATCCACCAGTTCAGCTTCTGTGATCATTTTTTGGCCATGCCAAACTTGGTGTTTCCGGTGATCTTAGGTGTGGGGTAATGGCGCTGACAACATTTTAAGATTCACTTGGAGTCTAATACGTTGTTGTTTACCAATGATCATCTGGAGGGAGAATTTCCTTTGATTGACACCCTCAAGAAGACACAAGGAACCAGTTCTATCACTACCCTAGTCACCTCTGCGGGCATCCCAGCCAATTTTCCCAAAAGATTAATGCGCTATCAAAGAATCTTTGACTCAGAAAAGGCGGATCACCTGCCTAAGCACACTAGGTTTAATTGTGGGTTTTGAACAACCGTGGAGTTGGTCAACATCAACTGTCTGTTGTATCCCCATACAGCGGAGGAAGAAGTTGCACTTAATACCTGGTTGGATGATATGTTGAAAAAAGGTTGGTTGTTAAAGGAGACCTCACCCATCATCTCCCCCACCATCTTTGCTAAAAAAGTGGATGGTTCTCTCCGTCCCTGTGTGGATTATGATCATTTAAATAAAATAACAGTTTCTGATCCCTACCCCTTGCCTCTGGAGCAGACGATCAGCTAGGCAATCGCCAAATCCCGTGTGTTCTCTAAGCTGTATCTGGTGAACGCCTTCAACCAAATTTGGGTAATGTAAGGGCAGGAATGGTTAACAGCAATCTGGACGAAGCGCGGCATCTTCCAATTCTGTGTAATGCCCTCAGGTTGAAGAACGCTCCTGCTACGTTTCAAAATATGATTGACAATGTACTGGGTGACCTCCAGTTTAACTGTGCAGTTGCATACATCAATGATATCCTGGTTCACTCCTCGACTCTCAAACAACATACTACTGACTTGGAAGCGGTGGTGGTCGCCTTGCATAAGGCAGGTTTGTTCCTCAAACCTTCCAAGTGTGAGTATTATAAGGAGGTGGTTACTTTCCTTGGGAACCTGGTTCTTAAAGACTGCTATGCAATCCTCTCAACAAATTAGATGTGATCTGAGAATGGCCAACCCTGACTATGCAGAAACAACTTCAGAGTTTCTTGGAAACTACCATTTTCCTAAAAAAATTTTCCCCGGCACTTTCCCAGCTGGCTGCTACGCTCCACCCCCTTACTGGGAAAAACGTACCATTTTGTTGGATGCCCAAATGCCAGCAGGCGTTTGAATCAATAAAGAAGTATTTTTGTCTCCGCCCATTTTGAAGCATGCCGATCCCACCAAACCATATATTGTTGCATGTGATGCCTCATTGGTAACAGTGGGAGTGGTATTGCTTCAGGAGCATGATGGTTTTGAGCACCCGGTTGCCTACTTTTCCTGGAAGTTATCAGCCATGGAGCAGTCTTGGGCAATATACAACAAGGATTTGGCAGCTTTTGCATGGGCATTGACTCATTGGCGGTATCTGTTGCAGGGTGCCCGCCATTAATTAACGGTCTGCATGGATCACCAGGCCCTTTTGTATTTTCTCAAACCCCAAAAATTGGCGCATTGGCAAGACTGAACCTATTGGGACCTGTGGAGTTTTAACTTTAAATATGAATTCATTAAAGGTTCTCTCAATGTACTTCCCAATTTTTTAAGTTGCAGCCCCGCCCACTGTTCCTCAGGACCCAGAGGAAGTGGATCTTGTTACCATGATTTCTTGCCACTAAAATCCTGTTAATTGTTCCCCATATCATTTCCTCCATCGCGTTGGCACCTGACGCCCCACTAATGGCTCAGGTCTTAGCCAGTCAAATGGCCTGCCCTGAGGGCGTGGATTTGGTTGAGCAGTTGGCTCACCCTGGTTCCAAACATTCCCTATACTCCTTAGAGGAGGGACTCATTTACTTTTGTTCTCGCATCTGGGTTCCCCCTCCTTCCAATCAGAGGTATTCCGTGCACATCACATTACCCCATTGTTGGACATCCCGGTAACAAGAAATGCATTGACTTGATCAAGAGGACCTTAAATTGGGTGGGTCTGAAAAAGAGGTTCTGGCTTGGATCACCAATTGTGTTACTTGCACTAGGGCTAAGTTGGATCGCTCTGGCAAAAATGGTCTCCTGCACCCCTTACAGAAGGCGGAGGGCCCATGGACCTCAGCGTCCATGGACTTTATTGTTGAACTCCCATGCTCTAACAGGTTCACAGCGGCGATGGTAGTGGTGGATCATTTCACAAAATTTTCCCTTTTTATACCTTGTACTTCTGCGATTACATTAGAAGCAACTGCCCGCCTTTTTGTACGCCATGTGTTTTTGATGTTTGGTATCCCCCAGGAGATCATTAGTGACTGGGGCTCACTGTTTACCGCGCAGTTTTGGAGTGAACTTCTATTTATCTTAAAAATATCCCCTGTCACTCCACAGCATATCATCCTCAGTCCAAAGACAGACCAAGTGGGTCAATCAAGTCCTTGAACAGTACCTGCGTTTCTATGCTGCAGCTGCACAGGATACTTGGGCCGATGACCTTCCTCTCACTCAATTCGCTTACAATAATGGGACCCATGCATCCACGGGGTTTTCCCCTTATGAAGCAACGTTGGGTTATAATTCTACATTTTTAGTCAAGCCATGCTTGAGGCTTGAGGTTCAAGCTGCCACGGACCACGCCATCCATATCAGATTGACTCAAGCCTTAGTGCAGGAACCATACCAAAGCCATTGATGACTACAAGCAGTTCACAGATTGTAAGCATCTTCCAGGTCATGATTTCACGGTGGGCTCCTACGTCATGCTTGATACCCATCACTTAAGAATTCAGACCCCTTCCCATAAAAATTCGCCGGTAAACGCTTGGGTCACCATTTGGTGGAGGAGGTATTGAGCAACGGGTTGTTCCATCTGAAGCTCCCTGAACATTGGAAGCAGCATCCTGTTTTCCACATTTCCCAGCTGTCGCCCTTCAAGGGTGCAATTCCCATGGAACTGGAACCGATCATCATTGATAATGGGGAAGAGGCCGAGGTAGAGGCTATCTTGGCTCCAGAAATCGCGACGTTCCATCCAATATCTCATGACCTGGAAAGGGTATCCAGCTTACAAAAACAGTTAGGTCATGGCGCGCGATTGCGCAAATTGTATGGACCTGGTTGAAGCGTTCCACATATTCCCACCCTGAGGCAAACCGCCCCCAAAAGTCGTGACAATTATGGCAATCAAGTTACCCAAGGCGCACAAAAATGTGGTTCTGGTGCAGTTCTCCGGTGGTGGGGTCCTTCCTTTGGAAAAAGGAAAGGGTAATGTAAGTTCTGGGGAACATCCCCTGGCTATTGATCAGGCCATTTTCCCATTCTCAAGTAAGAAGGCACCAAAGAGGATGGTGGTACCCCTCATTACTCAGGGCAATCTCGCTCATGTAGTAGATGAGCGCTGGGTAACAGCTCTTCTGCTTTGGATTCCACCCCCAGTACCCATACTCACCTCAGCAGAACTGTTGCAGGATATCAGTGAAATTTAAGCTGAGATTGTTGGTTGAAATCAATTGGATCTAATTAAAGCGGCAATCTAGCCGATGTTTGGATCTCAAATGTCCAGAAAGGCATGAAGACTGAGTTATCAGTCAGAACGCCTGACAGTTTCAATTTGATAAATATGCTGATCAAACAAATCACCTCCCTACCAAAGTCATCGGGGATCATCCTCAATGGGCAAGCTATAGCATTGGACATCATTGATGAGGGTTTGAAGTCTCTCATAAACAATTTGGGCATTGTGGCTGATGCGATGCAACTGACTGAACAAATGGGCAGTGACTGAGCGCAGGTGGGTGGGCATCCTGAACCCATTCCCAACCAAATGGACCCGCCCCTATGTGGGGTGCCCTTGGGGGATTCCCACCGCTCGTCAGGCCAAACGCCATCATGCCAACCATCAGAAACGCAGCTGAGCCTCAGTTCAGTCATTTGAGGTCGAACTGACAGTGACTCAGCCTGCCGCCAAATTTTCTGATGTTGGTTCCCAGGGAATAAACCCGCCCATTCCCAAATAATTCGCCATTTAGGTCGAAATTGAGGGTCCCAATCCCGGCTTATCACTACCCCACAATCAACCACTATTTAATCAGTTGCATTGAACTGAGAAAATTGTTGGTCAATTTTTTTCCTTGTCCTTCAATAAAAATTTTGCCAAAAACCAAACAATTTTATTGCATTACTACTTCTGACCGCATCCCTGATGGCGTTTCCCTGGTGGCCTGTCGGTCCATATACTGGATGGGCTCTACCAGTACTTATGGTCACTATGGCCCCCTCTGTCGTCAATTGGGTTCAGCGAGTCCAATATTTTTGGCTCTAAAACACCATTATCATGAACTTCTGGCAACAGTACGTGGAAATTTTGTGGCCTTATGTCCATCAATTGCAAGAGAGAATCCGCCTCCTTGCCTCCTTAATTGAAATGACCCCATATGCCAATGAACTTATTGAAACTATCTCTGGGATCCCACCCCTGCAGTAAAGCCCCCTGGGTTGGGAGTGGGCTCATTGTGGTTCATTGTCAGGATCATACTCACTGTTGTGTTAAACCAACACTTCGTCATTTCTCAATGCCCAGCTCCATATCAAGTCATTTGGTCGGCAATGCCTATGGAATTCTGGCTTGCTTTTTGGGAGCTTACGCACCCTGACTGGCAGGCTAGTCTAAACTTCTTCTGCTGTTTCCATGACAGGATATGTAACTGTGACAGTGAAATTATTCAGGTGCTTATAATATGTACAGGTTCTCAGTGTACCATCTGTTTTCTAGTCGAAAAACCATTGGGGATGATAGAGGGAGTTTTTCTTAGTTATCCACCCCTTAGCCACCATGTTGTCAAGACAAACCTTAATAGCTTGATTCTCCTGAATTGTCTATAAGTGCAATGGGCGTTTGATTTTAATGAGCTCCATTGAGAACAGGAAGTTAGGTAAAAATTAGAATGTTTAGGAAGATGGTTGAAATTCTCAACATTGAGCATCACTTTTTAAGAGTTTAAAATCTGTGGCAGAGTGAACTTTTCTTTCCCGTAACAATCATTTTAGTTACTAAGATTTTATTCAAACAGCAAATTCGATAATCACACAGGAGAGATGGGTGATTTTAATTAATCTAATACAACCTGGGAGAGCGTTGCATCGAGAGGTGCTTAAATGGTGCACCCAAAGGGCAAGAAACGCCCTGGAGTGGGACTGGGAACCCAAGCCGCCAATAAAACACAAACTCAGACACCATCCAGGTTATGGTATTTGCTAAAAAACAAGACCAATACATGGACATACAACATAACCAACCCCTTTCAAAGGTGGAACATGGGCTTCAACTCTTCCTTGGGGGATGAGTCCCCGACCCTGTGGGAGAAAACATGCGAGGCACAGCCCTCCCTTTTCCCCCTCGCGGTAGTTGTTGCCACCAACAACATGGGCCATGGCTGGATCAAATTTTTTTTGAAACAACTGAAGCAGCAGATGCCACAGCAAAAGTCTTTGTCAAAATTGCCCTTCCTGAGGGAAAAAGAATAGTGCTCACTGCACGCACCAGATGAAAAAAAGTGAAAACTTTGTTTATCTCCTTTGGATCGCTCCCTACCAACCTTTCCCATAAGGTAATCAAGGAGGAGCTCCACAAAGGGCTCGTAGCCTACAGAGAAATTGTGCAAATCAAACTACAACAATTTCACCTGATGCCAACCCTGAGCACAGGCAAAGCTATCGCCGTGATTAACCACCCCCCAAAGTAGAAGATCATTTATCAAGAGTCCCCCGCATAGCAGAGTTTCACTTCATGGATGGGGGACAGTCATACACATTCTGAATCACACTGGAACGCACACCGCCTATATGCAACCACTGCAATTCATTGGGACACAAAGAACACGCATGTCCCATGAAGGAGGGCTTAATGGAAGCAGACTACTGTGAGGAAGCCATGGACAAAACTAATGACAACTTCGCCAGAATGACTGATGGCCACCATCCATTCCGCTGGGGTGAGGATGGGCTTTACTCCATCGTGGACTCAGTTACACACAAACAATGCAAAGCGGCACAAAAAGCCCACAAGCGGGCAGCGGCTGAGGCAGCAGCACACGCGGAATCATTCATCAACCCTGCACAAATTCAAGAGGACATATCAGGTATACACTGAGCCAACCAATCAGAACAATATGCCCAGGTTGAATATTTTTACAGCAACTCAACTGAGTCACCAAGCGACATCAATCATGCGCACTTTGAAAAATTCAGATGCAATATGGGCGAAAAAGCGGTGCCCAATACTCCAAATTTGAACCCCAAAATCGCAGAATTTAATCAGCACCCTGCATTGAACCATCATGAGACACATGCGGGAAAAGATAATGCAAATTCCAAAAACTGCAATTCCTGCAGAAAATTGGGTCAGAACAAGGGAACTGACAATGACACTGAGAGAGTTGGAGTACAGACACAGAGCATGGCCAAAATGAGCCGCGGTGGGTTAGGGCCAGAGGGCCCTCCCAACCGCTCCTGAGGCGCTGCGGGCACCTCAGTGTCAATATGGACGCTAAACATCGCGGGAGCCAGGGCTTAAATGTCCCAAGCCAAAAGCTGGACTTCCTGCGAAAGCCCCTTGTAGACATCTTAGCCATCCAAGAAACCCACTGTCTACAGGGGGAAGAAGGATCATGGTCAGCCAGGGTCTCACCATCAATATTGGTGTGGACATCTCACTGTGGGGTGATCATCCAAAATAACAAAAATATAAAAATTACAAACTCCTCGTCATACCTTCATGGCCGCATCCTGGTAGCAATGATCACATGCCAAGAGGAAACAATCTCAATAGCATGCATCTATGCACCATTCACCGCAGCTGTAAGAAAACAATTCTTTGAAACCATTCCAACACTCACCCTCCCACCAGATACCATCCTGTTGGGCGACTTTAACTGCTGGGATAACCCTGACACAGACCGATGGCCTAATCCCGGGGATACCCACTGAGGCACATCAAATTTCGTGCAATGAAGGCATCCCTTGGCCTACAGGATGCCCTCCCCCTGGATTACCACCTCTTCCCCACATGACATGGACCAACATACACAAGGGAGCACTCATATCAATGAGCTGCATTGATCACATCCTCATTCCACAATCCCACCAATCAAGCATCTCCAAATTCACAACAAAAAAAATCTATTTTTCCAACTACCAACTCGTTTTGGTGCAGCTCTCGCCAACCTGAACCAATGCACAAGCTCACTCTGGAGGAAGCTACACCCAGAAAACATAAAATTGCCTGAAATATCTGACTGGGTTAAACATGAGGCCATGAACCCAGAATTCACAGCCCCATTCACTTCAGATCCCATCGTAACCTGGGCAAATTTCAAAACTGAACTAATCAACAAAACTCGACATCTCAAATCACATAAGTATACCACCAACACAGCCACAATCAGGCGTACCTTGGCGGAACTGGACCACCTCAAGCTAAACAACCCAAGATCCGGTTATAGCCCAAACTGGGGATGCAAATGGGCGGAAATATCCGCCCGCCTAAACACCCTCATCTTTGAGCACCAACACATAATCAAAGTATCAAACAAAGGTAAGTTCATAAAGGAAGGTGAAACATGCTCGACATATTTCTTCCACCAATTCCTCTCCCGCAGCAACCAGCCCACATGAACACAGGTCTGCAAGGCTGACGGAACTGTGGCAATTGATCCTGAGGAGGTCAAGGCGGAAGTAAACTGTTATTACACCAAACTATATTGCAATATGCTGACTGACCCACAAAAAATCACAGAATATATAAATACTGCCAGAATACAAAGCACACTGCCAGACTACAATATACTAAATTTAATAACACGGGAGGAGCTTTGGGATACAATCCGCAGTGCACCACATAGGAAATGCCCAGGGCCTGATGGGATACCTTACAAATTTTACAAAAAATATTTTAAGCAGTTTTTCCCCCTCCTCTTGGCATCTATGAACCAGTGCTTGCTGGAAACAAGCCTCCTACCTGGTGGCCATGATTCATATGTCATAAACCTGTATAAGAAGGGTGACAAATTGGACCTGGCCAACTGGAGTCCAATTGCACTCTCTAACACTAATACAAAAATTCTAGCAAAATTTTAGCAGCCAGATTAGGCGCAATAGCCTCTAACATCCTGTCACCCAACCAGTTTGGGTTCATACCAGGGCGCTCAGTCTGAAACACCATACACCCTGTTGCAAACATATGTCAGTCTAAATTCAACTGGAGCCCTGGTCTTCTTAGACCAGGAAAAGGCATACGACCGCGTTAGTTGGCCATACCTAAAGGAATGCCTACACGCTTTCAAATTCCCACCCAGATGCATAAACTGGGCGATGCTCCTCACAGAATCTACAACCATGGCTGTATGCAGCCCCGGCTTCCTAACTAACAGGATCACACCACACAGAGGGCTCAAAGAAGGGGACCCCCTCAGCCACTGCTGTATAATTTCAGTTTTGATCTACTCCGCTGTGTAACTAACTCACGCCTCATGGGCATAATTTTACAAGGCCAGCCAACAGTTAAGATACTGGCCTTTGTGGATGACTGCGTGGCAGGAATAGCTAACAACAATGATGCCTGACTGCTGGAACGCACCCTAGAGGAATACTCCATGGTGAGCAATGCATCGCTCAACAAAAGGAAAACATAGATAATTTTCTTTTAGTCAAGTACATAACAACTGGGATACAACACCTGAACCTCACACCCCCATACAAAGGAAAAACCCACTCATCTTACCCTTCGCATCATCTCCCACCACCACTCCTGTCCACCACCTTGGATATGGCTGGAAACAGGGGGATATGCCAATGAGACAATTGAGAACAATCTATTACAGCGGGTATACAACCGCGTCGCCTCCCTCAAGGGAAGATCCCAGGACTACTGGGGCGAGTAACAGTTGCTAACTCACTCATCCTCCCAATACTATGGTACCTGGCCCACGTGATCGCCTTCTCACCCACCTTCATAACTTCAATCCGCGCACTCATCCAAGGCTGGCTGTGGCCTGGATCCCATCCTCCCATATGGATGGAAACACTCTTTGGCTCACGCTCAAGCGGAGGCATGGGAATAATAGATTTTGAGAGCCACGCCAATTGCACCCTGGGTACCTGGATAAAGGAAGTCCTAACCCCAGACCTCCCACAGAAACACTGGTCCAGGGCAGCGAGGACTAACTTCGCGCAGGCGCTCAAAATAACCAACCCACATAGCTCACCCAGACTACTATCATACCTTGCTAAACGTCCTACTGCAACGGGCCTGCATGGAACCCCCCTCACTTCAAACGCATCCTATGAGCCATTCGCCTCATGGGATGGACTGTAGAGAACACTGGCACTGTGCAGGGAAGGGGACGACCCAGATCTCACTTCAAATTAAGAAACCCAGAAAACCACCCCCAGAGGGATATGCTCGCAACAACCCCAAGCATAGCTAGGATAGATTACCTAGATGCGTTGGACATTCCCTATGACTTAATCACACAGAGGGAAGTGTGGAGAATGACGCACCACCCACTCCTACAACTGAGGGTAAGAGCCAACGCCTGGCGCTGTCTGAGAAGGACCTATAGGACGGCAGATCGCTCCAATTCCCTCCACGCAACCTGCGTAGTATGTGGAGGGGAGGGCTCCCTACACCACCGCCTAGAAACATGCCCCCCAACCAAAGCCATATAGCAGGAAGTCGCGCGCCTGCTTAAGCTCCAAAACGAGCAGGAATTTTCTATCTCAAAGAGCCTCCTCGCACTCCAGATCAAATCACCAATCCCATCTACCCTCTGCTCCCTAATGATACACATTGCAATTTGGACAATCCACACCATTGCCTTAGATGCGTTCAAGGGCACGGTCCTAACCATCCACGGGGTTATCAACAGGTTCCACGTCCACTTATTGGAGCACTTGCAAGTCTGGCTCTATGGATATATGAGGCCAAGGCAACAGGCGCTCATAAAATCGTGGTTCCCACTCTGGTTCCTCCACACAGACCCTTTCTTTCACACCTGCTCCATAGCAGGGGAAACCCCTTTGGAGTAGCGCACCAACCCCCATACCTGGCAGTTGGCTGGCAACAGGGGTAACCTGAGTACACCGGGGTGCCCAATTTTATCTATCTTAGCTTCCCCCTTCCTTTTACACACATACTCGGTAATGTCCATCCCCTGGTCAGCTTGCCTCGGTTAAATAAAAGATCTGTGGCATAGTGAGAAGGCCAGGTACCGCATCTGAGATAAAGTACTCCACTTTTGTTGCCACCGCATTATAAGTAACCAAATTGGGTAGCAAGGTAATTTCCCCTGAGTAGGTATGCGTGGTGAACGCCAACTTGTTTCATTCTACGTCATTGCTTACATATAGGAGGCGCCACCAATTAACTTTCAGGATCACTGGATATAAAACTTGGGGATTGCTGAAAATGGTCTACAAAATCTTGTTCATGTGCTCTGAATTTAGGGCTTTGTAAAGCGGCAGGGTGACTATAGGGATTCTGGGGGCACCCATAACAGACGCTTCAGTAGTAACTGGAAGATTAAAGGCCTTTACAACCTTCAGGTCAATATAATTCCAGTTGCATCGGTGTCTACCAAGGAATTTAATGTGACTTGCCTCTGACTAACTGTAACCTGCATAAGGATATGAAGTAATAGCGGTCAACCCTATTTAATCTAGTGAGAAAACCCACACAGGTTTCTGGTTCAGACCCATAAAAGCTTTTGGTTTCTCTTGTATTTAGGTTTAAACTAAGTGGACATAGCTGCTGCCCATGCATATGATAAAGAATCTGCCCCTGGATCCGAGGGATTATCTGAGGGATGCACCTCTCATAGTATCTCATAAAGTGGGTTTCTCTGGAGCTCATCACCAATCTGAGCCACTAAAGAGATATGATATGTATATATGGATGATTCTTTATAATATATCCTTATTGCCACTTCTCCCAATGATCCTTTAGCAACAGCTCTAATTTCACACTAATCAACTATATACTTCTCTTCCGCTTCTTCTGCCTCAAATTCTTCCTTTCCTTCTCACTCTATTTTCTCTTCTACCACTGTTTTGAACCCCGTGGAAGGTGATAATTGAGATAGGAGGTATCCTGGGGGATTACTTACAAAGGTTTATTGGCTTGGAGTATCCAAAGTAGGAAAAGAGCGAAATGAGCCTCTTTTAACACCCTGCCTTTGGCTTTCTCTTACTAAGAAGCATTAGAATGGATGTAACCCATGGGAATATGGGTGGTAGGAAACCCTTATCAATGTCACCAAGTCGCATATGGGAAGTTTGAAGTGATTTAATCAAACTTGAGTGGTCAATCATATGTCCCTTAAAACAATATACCTAGTTAAAGCGAGGTAACCATGAAATTGTTTAGTTAAGTTATTTTGTTAAGATGAATGAGCGACAATAAAAACTTTATTCTGATAGGAAGGGATCTTTAACAGCGACAACGACAGTAACAGACTATTTAGTTGCACCTCATCATCATGTAGAGAGTGGGAGGGATGAGATTTCTGGTCAAACTTGGGTGTGCTTAAACTTGAAAATGACAAAAACCAATTTATTATAAAATTTTAATACTAGATAAAATACTGAATTGTTTGAAGACAAATTTTATTATAGAAATGAAACCAAAAAACCCAACGACCTGCTAATAGCATGATGCTGATCTTTAGTTTTTGGGAAAAGTACTAAGCCAGGGCTAATATTAGAGGAATGGTTGTGACTTCAAATACTATAATCAATGGTTCCAAATCTAATTCCCATTATAGTAGTATTAGGAATCATTGCCATGATTGATTCCTAATATCAACAACGTTTGGCTGAAGTTCCTGCACTATCCTCAGGATGTTTGATTAATTCAGAACTTTTGAATCAAACTAGATAATTTTTGAATTCGATCTCAGATTCAAATACCGTTTTAGACCTTTCCCATTCAACTTTTTGATCAAATTTGCTTTACTAGTAGTATTTTCCTCTTTCATGTTGACTCCTGATCGAGCCTTGCTGAGGATGAGGCGTGGACCTCATGGGATTGCATTTCTTAGAATTTTTGAACTTCACATTTATTTCTGATCCTTTCCCTATAGTACTCTGTTAATTTTGAATAGGGTGGGTGTAAGTCCTGAGGTATAACCACTTTTCCAGGCCAGGGATCAATGCCCCATCAGGTGTAAGAGAGGTCCTAAGGTCCAAATTAATCTTCATGTATTACCTAAGTGATCTGGCTCATGTGATGGATGAGTGATGGGTTACTACCTTGGACCTCAGGGACCCCATCTATTTACCCCTACTTTCCTCTTATACCTTGTTGAAGATGATAAAGAGTTTGCAGAGAATTGAGAAACCCAGGTGCACCAGAAGTCCCAGAGACTCACCCACCCCTGTCCCCAATACCCAACCCTCCCCCCAAAAAAGGAGACAAAATGGTTCTAAGTCCCAATTCCTTTATGATGAGTCAGATATTACAGTTTGTCACCCATTTATAGCTAACAGATTGAGGATTAATAAGCCTATTATTCATTTGAACTCTAAATTAATGAAAGCAGAAAGACCTGTTAAAATGGATTCCAGAAGAACTTAGCGCATGGACAATATGACCTAAAATGAACTGATGCCAGGTCATGACTATCATTTTAAACTGTCCTAAACCTGGGAAGAGGCCCTATAATCTTTTGAAGATTCTGAAGCTGCAGCAAACCCTCACCTCACCACCTTCCAAGACAATTGGATCCTGTCACTAGTACCCTCTAGACTAATCCGTCTGAGCCCCTCCCTGACCCTTGTTCCATCCTTAAGAAAACAACCCCTAGGAATTGTTATCTGTTCAATCTCTTTTCTAAAGTAAGCTTTTATAAATAAAAACCCTCCCGTCATACTCAGTCTTTTCTGGATACATCTGCCACTTTTTTAAAAGATTTTTCATCTTGATTCAGTGAAGCATAACGCCATCTTCATTGTCACCCCATTTATCATCAATTGGACTCTCCATTTAATTGACACTTCCACCTAGCAGGTCATTACTGACCTCCTTTGAAAATATGCCCTGGATGGTGGACCCATCTACTTCACCCAACTCATGTCTGTTTAGCCAAGTCAACTTGACAAACCATCACTGGTTTGACACAATTCACCCACCCAATGCTGTAGCAGCAAGAAATTACACCCCGCTGCTGGCAGGTCCTATTCAATCATCTTAACAATCTTTTTAAAGATCTCAATCACCCAAATGGTCTGGAGCACTCCCCTCAGGGGGAGCTTGGTCCAATGTTACATTTGATCTCCATTCTGTAAGTCTTGGGGAGTGTCCTTTGGCCCTCGATCAAGCTATCTTTCTGTTCCCAAGTAAGAAAACACCAAAGAGGATGGCAGTACCCCTCATCACCCAAGGCGATCTCGCCCATGTAGTTGATGAGTGATGGGTGACAGCTCGTCCGCTTTGGATCCCACCCCTGATTTCCTCACTCACCTCAGCAGAACTGTTGTGGGGAATCAGTGAAATCTGTGCTGAGATTATCAAACTGAAATCAGTCAGATCTAATTTGGGTGGCAATCGGGCTGATGGCAAAAATTCAAATGGTTGTAAAAGCATGAAGAATGAAACATTGGCTGGATCACCCGATGGTTCTAATTTGACCCCAAAATCAGCAGAACAAATATTGGGCGCCATTGCTGAGAGTTTGAAACCCTCCAATAGTAACTCAGGCGTTGTGCCAAATGGGCCTCTATCGACTGAACGAATGGTTAATCAACCAAGCACGTGTGGTTTGGCTGTCCCAAACCTGTTCCCAACCAAATGGTCCCATCCCTATATTGGATAGCCTTGGGGGATTCCCGTTGCTCGTCAGTTGAAACGCCGTTGTGCTAACTGTTGGAAACGTAATTGACCCCTGGTCCAGACATTTGAGGTCAAACTGACAGAGACTTGGCCCATCGCCAAATTTTGTGATAACAGTTCCCAAAGAATAAACCCCCCTCTACCATCCAATTCACCAGTTAGGCCAAATTTGTGGATCCTGACCACGTTTTCACCAATTGACCACTATTTAATCAGTTGCAAGGCACTGAGAAGATTGTTGGTCAATTTTTCTTACTTTCCTTTCCCAATAAAATTTTACTAAAAAGAAATTTTTATCTGTTATTTTTCCCCTTTTACCGCATCCCTGATGGCATTTCTCTGGTGGTCCATTGCCCCGCATTTTGGGTGGACGTTACAATTTTTTTGGTCACCATGGCTCCCTCTGTTGCCATTTGGATCCAGTGAGTAATCCTTACCTTGCTGTTATGCTACCACTGTGTTGTATCACACTTCTCAGCTCCATATCAAGTTGCACAGTCAGCAATGCCCCTGGCATTCTGGCTTGCCTTTTGGGTGCTCAAGCATCCTGACTGACAGGCTGGTCTAAACTTCTTCTGTCGTTCCTATGACATAATTGACCAACCATTACTTCCAGCCATTTCCGCCTTGATTCTCGAATTGGGCGCCACAGTGGTTACCCTCTCAACTATGAACAACTATGTTCAAAACCAGATGGAAGAAACAATTTCTCCCACACTGGTACTCTCATTTTCACCCCAGCTAAAAACCCTGACCCTGGGCTCAACATACCCGCTATCTCTTCAGTTGTTTCAAGTCAGTCAAATCTTTAAATAAACAGAATTGCGCTTACTTTCTTGTCCCTATGAGAATCAGTATCGGTCCTCATCATGTATCCTTTGAAGCTCTGGTGGATACTGGAGCAGCGGGGAACTTCATGAGCGTCGAGTTGGAACAACAGTTAAGTTTAAAAAATGGATGTGGGCGCCTCAGTAATGGTGGCCTCTTCTGCTTACCAGTCTTTGTATAACATTTGCCATCCGTTACACTTCTCAATCCACCAATATAATTTCTATGATTGGTTTTTGGCCATGCCAAACCTGGTATTCCCGGTGATCTTGGGTGTGGGATGGTGGCGTCGACAACATGTGAAGATTCACTTAGAATCTAATACATTGTCATCTACCAATGATGATTCCGAGGGAGAGTTCCCTTTGATCAACATTCTCAAGAAAATCCAAGGAACCAGCTCTATCACCACCTTAGTCACTTCCACAGGCATTCCGGCCAAGTTTCCCAAAAATTTAATGCCATATTGCAGAATTTTTGACATGGAAAAAGCGGATCGTCTGCCAAAACATACAAGGTACAATTGTGGATTTTGGACAACCGTGGAATTGGTGAACATCAACTGTCCGTTGTATCCTCACACAGCGGAGGAAGAGGCTGCTCTCAATACCTGGTTGGACGATATGTTGAAAAAAGGCTGGCTGTTCAAAGAAACATTCCCCGTCGCTTCCCCTATCATCTTTGCAAGAAAATTGGATGGATCGCTCCACCCTTGCATAGATTATGGTCACCTGAACAAAATCACAGTTACAGACCCCTACCCATTGCCCCTGGAGCAGACAATCAGTCAGGCAATTTCCAAATCCCAGGTGTTCTCAAAACTTGACCTGGTGAACGCTTTCAATCAGATTTGAGTAATGGAAGGATAAGAATGGCTGACTGCAATCCAAACAAGGCGAGGCATTTTTCAATTTTGCGTAATGCCCTTCAGGCTGAAAAATGCTCCCGCTACATTTCAACGAATGATCAACAATGCGTTAGGGGATCTCCAGTTTTCCTGCGCTATTGCTTATATTGATGATATCCTAGTCCATTCCCCAACTCCCAAGCAACACGTTATCAACTTAGAAGCAGTGGTGATTGCTTTGCATAAAGCAGGCCTGTTCCTCAAAGCTTCCAAATGCGAGTTTTACAAGGAAGAGGTCACATTTCTTGGAAACTTGGTACTTAAAGAAGGGGTCGCCATCCCCCCAACAAATTAGATGCAATCTGAGAATGGCCAACCCCAACCACACAGAAAGCAGCTTCGAAGTTTCTTGGGAACTATCATTTTCCTAAAGAAATTTTCCCCCGCACTTTCCCAGTTGGCCGCCCCGCTCCACCCTCTCACAGGAAAAACGTACCATTTTGTTGGACCCCCAAATGACAGCATGAGTTCAAATTGATCAAAGAAGTGTTCATGTCTCCTCCCATTTTGAAACATGCTGATCCCACCAAACTGTATATCATTGCATGCGATGCTTCATCAGTAGCTGTGGGCGCGGTGCTGCTTCAGGACCACGATGGTCTCGAACATCTGGCCACTTATTTCTCCCAAAAATTCACCGCTACAGAGCAGTCCTGGGCCATCTATGACAAGGAACTGGCCGCTGTTGCATGGGCATTAACTCATTGGTGGTACCTGCTGCAAGGTGCTCGTCATGAGTTAATGGTTTGCACAGATCACCAAGCTCTTTTGTATTTTTGCAAACCCCAAAAATTGGCACATCGGCAAGCCCAAACCTATCAGGACCTGTGCAGTTTTAACTTCAAATATGAATTCATCAAGGGTGCGCTAAATGTCCTTCCCAATTTCATAAGCCATAGTCCCACTCACTGCCCCTTGGAACCTGAGGAAGAGGATCTTGTTACCGTGATCCCTGCTGCTCAAATCCTATTGATCGCACCCTCCATTGTTTCCTCCGCCACGTTGTCCCCCAATGATCCATTATTAGCCCAGGTGCTAGCCAGTCAAACGGCCTGTCCTGAGGGCATGGAGTTGATTGAACACTTGACTCACTCAAGCCCCAAACACTCCCTATATTCTTTTAGAAGAAGGTCTCATCTACTTTCATTCTCATGTTTGGGTACCTCCCTCCTTCCGCCTGAATGTATTCTGCGCACACCATGATCCCCCCGCAGTCGGACACCCCAGTAACAAGAAATGCATCGACCTGATCAAGAAAACCTTTAATTGGGCAGGACTGACCAAAGAGGTTCTGACTTGGATTGCCGATTGTGTTACTTGTACTAGGGCCAAGTCGGATTGGTCAGGAAAATGGCCTCCTGCACCCTTTACAACAGGTGGAAGGTCCATGGACCTCGGTGTCCGTGGATTTCATTGTCAAACTTCCCTGCTTCAATGGTTTCACAGTGGTAATGGTGGTGGTAGATCACTTTACCAAATTTTCCCTGTTCATTCCTTGTACTTCTGCAATTTCGTTGGAAGAAATGGCGCGTCTATTTGTTCGCCATGTGTTTTTGATGTTTGGCCTTCCCCAGGAAATTGTTAGTGACAGGGGTACCCAGTTTACCACCCAGTTTTGGAGTGAACTCTTGTCGATCCTTAAGATAACCCCCTGTCAATCCACAGCGTATCATCCCCAGTCTGACGGCCAGACCGAGTGGGTTAACCAAGTTCTCAAACAGTACCTGCGTTGTTATGCGGTAGCAGTGCAAGATACCTGGGCTGATGACCTGCCTCTTGCCCAATTTGCATATAATAATGGGACTCACGCTTCCATGGGTTTCTCACCATATGAAGCAACGTTGGGTTATAACCCATCATTCTCAGTTGGGACATGCTTGCATCCAGAGGTGCAAGCTGCCGCAGATCATGCTGGCCATATTTGATTGACCCAAGCTTTAGTGCGGGAACACCTTACTAAAGCCATTAATGACTATAAGCCATTTGCAGATTGTAAGCGCCTTCTGGGTCATGACTTTAAGGTGGGTTCTTAAGTCATGCTGATACCCACCATTTGCAAATCCAAACCCCTTCCCACAAATTCGCCAGCAAGCGTTCAGGTCCCCACTTAGTGGAGGAGGTATTGGGTATTGGGGCATTTTGATTGAAGCTTCCCGCGCATTAGAAACAACACCCAGTTTTCCATGTATCCCAGCTGTCGCCCTTCAAGTGTGTGATTCCCACGGACCCAGAACCAATTGTCATCAACAATGAGGAGAAAGCTGAAGTGGAGGCCATCCTGGCATCTTGGAAGTTATGACGATCAGTCCAATACCTTGTGGCCTGGAAAGGATATCCAGCTTATGAAAACAGGTGGGTTAAGGCGCGCCATTGCACAAATTGTATGGACCTGGTTGACGCTTTCCACACATCTCACCCTGAGGCCCTCGCCCACTGTAGAAGGCCGTGACAATTATGGCTATCAAGTTACCCAAAGCGCATAAGAACGTGGCTCTGGTGCAGTTTCCCAGTGGGGGGCCATCCCTTTGGGAAAAGGAAAGGGTAATATAAGTCTTGGGGAGTGTCCTTTGGCGCTTGATCAAGCTATCTTTCCATTCCCAAGTAAAAAACACCAAAGAGGATGGCAGTACCCCTCATCACCCAAGGCGATCTCGCCCATGTAGTTGATGAGTGATGGGTGACAGCTCGTCCGCTTTGGATCCCACCCCTGATTTCCTCACTCACCTCAGCAGAACTGTTGTGGGGAATCAGTGAAATCTGTGCTGAGATTATCAAACTGAAATCAGTCAGATCTAATTTGGGTGGCAATCGGGCTGATGGCAAAAATTCAAATGGTTGTAAAAGCATGAAGAATGAAACATTGGCTGGATCACCCGATGGTTCTAATTTGACCCCAAAATCAGCAGAACAAATATTGGGCGCCATTGCTGAGAGTTTGAAACCCTCCAATAGTAACTCAGGCGTTGTGCCAAATGGGCCTCTATCGACTGAACGAATGGTTAATCAACCAAGCACGTGTGGTTTGGCTGTCCCAAACCTGTTCCCAACCAAATGGTCCCATCCCTATATTGGATAGCCTTGGGGGATTCCCGTTGCTCGTCAGTTGAAACGCCGTTGTGCTAACTGTTGGAAACGTAATTGACCCCTGGTCCAGACATTTGAGGTCGAAACAACAGAGATTTAGCCTGCCTCCAAATTTTGCAATGATGGTTCCTAAAGAATAAACCCCCCTCTACCATCCAATTCACCAGTTAGGCCAAATTTGTGGATCCTGACCACGTTTTCACCAATCGAGCACTATTTAATCAGTTGAAAGGCACTGAGAAGATTGTTGGTCAATTTTCCTTACTTTCCTTTCCCAATAAAAATTTTCCTAAAAGAAATTTTTATCTGTTATTTTTCCCCTTTTACTGCATCCTTGATGGCATTTCTCTGGTGGTCCATCACCCCGCATTTCAGGTGGACATTACCAATTCTTTTGGTCACCATGGCTCCCTCTGTTGCCAATTGGATCCAGCGAGTAATCCTTACCTTGCTGTTATGCTACAACTGTGTTGTATCACACTTCTCAGCTCCATATCAAGTTGCATGGTTGGCAATGCCCCTGGCATTCTGGCTTGCCTTTTGGGTGCTCAAGCATCCTGACTGGCAGGCTGGTCTAAACTTATTCTGCCTTTCCATGACACATTCTCACTTAATTACATTACTGAATTTGTGCGATAACCTAGATCTTATCAACTCATGCAGTCCTTAATGAGTCCCAGTTAGAATGTATGACTCTTTTGGATAACATATCCTATCTGTTTAATTAGTTTGACTGGCACCATACCTCCCAAGTTATCTCATCAGGGCACAAAGGCCTTGCTCTGCCTCCAAGGTATACAAATATCTCACCCAAAGTCCAGAAACCACAGAACTTCAGAAGTTGCCATCCTCGCTGCCTCTTCAACCACTAAATTGACTCCACAAGGCCCACATTTGGTCCCATTAAAGCCATTTGGTTTGCCTTTGGAGCTTTTGGTACATTTTTGAACTTATACTGACCTCTCCTAAATGCTAGAGCACCACTCCTCAAAAATGTTAAGACTGCTTTGCTATTGATATTCTAAGATCTACACTGGGATTTCAAACACCCAGACTGGAATCACAGTCTTATTCTTATCAGTTGCATTCTTGACATAATGAATCAACCACTTACTTCCACTCTTTATCCTCCATTATGCACCAGCAAAGCATATGCTATAAAATCAGTATGAATTTAAACTTAATCTGAGACCTGGTTTTCTGCTGATCCACCGTCTCACTCATCTGAGCCTGCAAGAAGACCATTGTGGAATGAAGACCAGCTCGCCAACCCCCAATCTTCAGCTTAACCCTGCAGTGAACATGACGGGGATAGGGTCCCTCCTTTCCCTATGACTATTTGGACAATCAAACCCTAGACATATTGGAAGAGCTCCAGGAGCGCTTCTTCACTAAATTCTTGAGGACCCAACTCCTACCAACGCCAAAATATCTTAGCTCTCATAACGCCCTGAAAGGATAGACCCATGACCATGTGAGGGGGGTGTTATGCTCCACAGCCAAGATGAGGAGCCCACCCCGCTGCTTGCGCTGGTCACCTTAGAGCCTCAGGCCCTTGAGTCAAGGCCCTCGCTCCTTATCCTATCAGGATAGTATCTATAACTCTCCAGTTCCCTGCGTGGTGGCGCTCGGTGCACAAGGCCAATGCAAGAGAACTAGTCATCAAGGTTAAATAAAAGGTAGCCCAGCAGAGAGAGCTGGAGCTAAAGTGACATAGGGCGAGGGTGTATAACACAGTACATGTGATAAGAGATTGAGCAATCAGCAAAAATTGGCTGTACACAAAAGGGCAGTTCATTACCGAGTTTTGTACAGGGCTAGAGTGCATGGGTGACCAAGATTGGAGGGAACCTGGGAGGACCAGCGGTGTACCTGAGGCTGTAATAAATTTAAAGGACATAGATTGGCTAACATGATATGAGACCTCCTTGAAGAGCTCCGCGCACAGGTTCACCCAAGTCAACTTATGGAAAAACATCAAATGACTAGGGTTTATTGAAGGAAATATGACCAATGAGAAAATTCGGTCTTGAGAAAACATATTCAAGCCAACTCGTGAAAATCATCAATCAGATAAAGTGGTACTAAGTATTGGTGCACCAATAAGCGCACGCTTCCATCTAACAGGGTAACATGCTTCAAAACTGACATTACTTGAGTGATTAATTGAAGTTGGACCTTACTTAGGTTAGTAATTTTGTAAATTGAATGTGTTTTGAATTTCCGTTCACTGATGCACTGAATTGAGCCATCATCATTAATTAAATAACTCGTCCGTTTTAACGCAAGAGCCAAAACAAGGGGCTGGGCGTTATGCACCTCACTTGTACCAACCTGGGCATACCTGGCTTGCACCCAGCGTTGGTCCAAGGTGTGCTTTAGGTCAGAAAGGTCCTGAAGATTAACCTTTTGGACCTCCTGCCGCCCAGCCTTGTCCTTGCTGTTGGTACACTCAATAAGGTCATGTAAATATGATTACTCCTTCTCTGCACCATGGGTTGGTCAGCCGCAGACCTAGTATCCCTCGTTGAGCCTTTGCAATGTTGGCTATCTCAATCCAAGTCCAGCCTGAAACTACTATCTCTGCCTTCTGGGCTACCATGGACTCAATCTCTGCCTCCCAACCGTCCTGGCCCTCTCCTGGAGTCCTTGGAGGTCACTTTCTTAGTGGCCCACTTTAATAAGAGCCAGGCCCTTCCACTAGCACACCCCAGCTATTGATACCCTTGTCGCACCCCATGATGCTACTTTTCCCTCATCTAGTGTTCGTGGACATGCAAAGCACACCCAGTTCTCTCGGTCTTATGCCCAAATGTGATGAGCACTTAGGACGCTCCACCTCCAGGAAACCAACAGCAGTCCTCGTCCCACGCTTCAACGCCTCCCCATAAGCCCATTTCACCTGGGTACCTGTGACCTGAGAATTGTGTTCCACACTGATATCTTTTTTCAAAGCCCTGCTTCCACTACAAAGGGTGGTTGTATGCAAGATTGGAAATCGCCAACTTCTCATCTGGGGGGATGAGGAGACAACCCTGTGCTGGAGGTGCATTTTGGCTCATGCCTACCAAACGCTCACTTCCCATCATAGGTCATGTCCCACTTTAGCCACTCTCTCATGGAGCGCGCTGATAATTATAATAAAGCTGGCCTGGAACTCCAGATGAATGAACACCCAGAACTATATCCATAACACTTGAGGTACAGCCATCCATATTGATGGATGAAAAATTAGAAAAGCAGTTATGAGGACTACCCAGGGATTTCCATATCTTTAAATTATTGCCACTAACTGTTCAATTAAACTCTAAAACTTCACAAATAAATGTGAATAATTTAGAATTGCTTTTATTAAAACTAAGTGATGGAAAGGGAGAAAAACGTAGCGATAGTGATACATGTCAAATTATGCAGCCTTATAAAGCTCACTAACCAAAAATCAAGACCCATGCAATGACATCTTTTATTTATTTGAGGTAAGCCGACCAGGGGATGGTCATTACCAAAATAGAGAAAGAAAGAAATGACATGAAACCTGAACAGGGTCAACTCCATCAAAGAAAGTTTTTTCCACCTCCAGATCGGGACTCAAATTTTTCTGGTTACGTCATGGGTAAGGTTTTCGTGTTAATAGACCTACTAACCGCCAATAGCTTCCTTCAGCTGGCACACCAATTGATGTGCAAAGGGTGGGAATCAAACCCGCAACCTTCAGGTTGGTAGCTGTATGCCCTACCGACTTGCCTTCCACCCCCTCCCATGCAATGACATTACTGCCAGGAATATTCTAATTTCAGCTAAGCCAAATTTGCATCCTGAAATACTATGGCACTGGATTGATCATGGCCTAACCAGATGTCTTACGCTCAAACTTTTCCACTAACTTCCTCTTCCACCATGATTTTTCTTGGTGGCTTGGCACACTTTATTTTGCGGGCAATTAGGTCACCCATGGTCAGGCCGCATATGTCTAGTCCTCTGAGCAAAATCAGTTTTGGTGCGCCCATTTCTATTAAAGACAGGCTTTCAATTACTGGTGATGATAAGTTACAATGGATGGATCTTCCACACCAAAAAACCAATTTACTTGGTTTCTTCTCAGTGAAACCAATCTAACTACCTCAGCGGAATTCAAACCTCTTGAAACTTTTGAGGGGGAGAATCTCTATCACCCCTCCGCTGACAGAGAGCCCTGAACACCGCTACTTCCCCACACACTCTGTATCCGCCATACTAACATATGGGTGGTTAGCATGAGGAAAACGAAGTGACCTTCAAGGATATGCCGTCCTCCACCTCTCATCACCCATGTGGGTTAAATCGCCCATAGTGACAAGGGTGATGGCTGCCAGCTTCTTCCCTTTCTTTTTCTAAAATGGATACAGCTCCCAATATAGCTGAAGGGGTTGCTCCCCAAGACTTACATTACCTTTCCCTTGTTGGGATGGGGGAGTTTCTTTACTAGGAATTTGGGCCAGAACAATATTCTTGTGTACTTTTGGGAGTTTGATTGCCAAGCGGGAATCAACCTTCAGGGGAGGGCGAGGAGCTTCCAGGTATTTCTTGTGGAAGGTGTCCACTAACTCATGCAGTTTACACAATCATAAGCACTAACCCGGCCTTTTTCATATGTGGGGAACTCTTCCATGCCACCAAGTACTAGACTGAGCGCTGAGAACTGAGATGAAAAATAGCATCCACCTCTGCTTCCTCAGAGTCTTCAATTAACATCAGCTCAGGGTCCAACAATGGCGTGCCTTTAAATGGCAATGGCTGGGAAGCATGGAAGACGGGGTGCTGTTTCCAATGATCAGGGAGCCCCAACTGGAAAGCGTCATTACCCAAATCCTTTACAACCTTGTGCGACCCAACCGCTTGCTTGTGAACTTCCATGAGGGCAACTTTATATGCATGTGGAGGGTATTGAGCAGGACTGAAGCTCCCATCAGGATCTTATGAGTGGTAAGGAATTTTTGCTTTGTGAACCACTTGTAATTGCTAATGGCTTTGGTCAGATGCTCCCTAACTAGGGATTGAGTGCTACAGTTCTGCTATACATGTTCCGCCGCTACAGGGACCTTGGGGCGAAGGCATGACCAGGAAAAATGAGGATAATACACATATGGCCTTATTAGATGAAAACCCTGTGGAGACATGGGGGGTATCATAAGAAAACTGCGCCAATGGAAGGTTTTACGCCCAAGTATCATGCGCAGGAGTGGTGTAACACCAGAGATACTACTCAAGGATCTGGCTGACCCTCTCTATTTGACTATACAACTGGGGGTGTTATGCGGTGGAGCGGCACAAAACAATTTATAAAATGGCCAGAAGGCCCATCCAGAAGAACGCTGTAAACTAAAGTCCCATGTTACTAATTTCCCGCAGCAACCTGAATATTGAGAAAACACGCTGCACAAAGAGGCAAGCAGTTTCCTCAGAGGTGAAATTAGACAAGCATGGAATATACAAAGCAAACTTGGTAAAAGTGTCAACAACAACCATAATTGCGCTATACCATTGGAGCTAGGAAGCTCAACAATGAAATCTATGGATACAGAAGTCCATGGGCCCTCAGTCTGCTACAAGAGATAGATTAGGCCATTCTAACCTGAGCGGTCATATTTTTCTTACACACAAGATGCAACTAGAAATCCACGCCGGAATGTCCTTGATACCCTGGACAGTTTTACCTCCATTTTACCAAGCCAAGGAATTTCTTATTGACTGGATGTCCCACCACCTGAGGGTCATGATGAGCCCAGTTTACCTCATCACAGAGTTGAGGCGGCACTCATAGTCTTTCCCAAAACTGAATCCCCTCCTCCAATAAATAATGAGACCACTAATGCATCAGCAGCACCATCTGGTCCAACAACTACAGTCCTTTATACAGGCCTTCTGACCCAACAATACCTGAGTGACCAGAGGTGCATCCAAGTCCCAATCTGCTGCAAAAATTGTGGGAGGAGCAATAGCAAGGATTTTGGTCGGAGGAAATACCATAGCTAACGCCCTCTCATCCACCTCCTCTGGACTCAACGCAGGGTTATGACTCAATAATTGGGGAGAATAACTAATGCATTTTTATGAACTCCTATTTAAAATTGAAACTACAGAAGCATGATACTTATGGACTGATGATGCGCCAGCTTTTGTGGTTTTTGAATATTTATAATGACTTGATGGTCTGTCCACACAATCACCTAATATCATGCGCCTTGGAGAAGGTACCTCTAGTGGATAAGAGACCAGGACATGGCGGCCAACTCCTTATCATAGATGGCCCAGGACTGTTTGGATGAAGTGAGCTTGCAGGAAAAATATGAAACAAGGTGATTCAAACTGTTGTGCTCTTGTAGTAATACCGCCCCACAGTGGCATATGAGGCATTGTACTCTACAATAAATGGTTTGGTGGGATCTGAATGCTTGAGGATGGGAAGCGTTAGAAAAACCTCCTTGATGGCGTTAACGCCTGCTGGAGCTCTTCCATCCAGCGGAATGGAATATTTTTCCCATTCAGGGGTGAAATGGCGTGGCTAATCTTAAAAGGCGGGAGTTAATTACTAAAAAAATAATCATTCCCAAAAAGCTCTGCAACTGCTTCTTGGTCACAGAATTGGGCCACTTAAGTATCTCCTCAAGCTTGCTGGAGGAGATGCCATACCCATTCTTCATGACCATGTTACCAGGGAAGGTAATCTTGTTTCGAAAAACTTACAATTGGAGGGTTCTAAATTAAGGATTAACTTTTTGAAACGCCATAAACACCGCCTCCAAGTCCTTCTCATGCTATTTAGGGATAGAGGAATGCATATGGATAACTTCAATAAATGCCACCACACAGGAGAACCAAAGGTAGCCCAGAGCATCATCAACCATCCACTGGAATGTGGCTGGAGCCTTTTTTAACCAAGCGGCATTATGCAAAAGTGGAAGATGCATCTTCTGGTATGTAACGTCATAAGCCATTCCAGCCCATCCGCCTGAATCTAATTGAAATTTCTAACAAGATCAAGCTTTGAAAACACCTAAAATTTTGCAATCGCTTGGCCAATCATCAGCTAAAGGGGAAGAGGTAGGGATCATGAATCGTTATGCTATCAAGATGCCCATACTCCTAGCAGGGCCGCAAGGTATCAAGAGCCTTCTGACCTAACACTATGAGAGTGGCAATTGAAGAGGTCTCCATAAGCATCCATCCTTTTGCGAGAATTATATTCAACCACAAGGCCAGGGCTTTGTCATTATGCTCTGTATAAGGATATAGGGCAGAGTTAGTGTTGACTACATTCACTGTCAATAGGAAGGCTAAATCATACTCAGAGTGTGTGGGTAGGAGGTTAGCTTTTTCCATGTCAAAAATGTCTTGGAACCAGAAAGTCTAGAAGAAAATCCGCCAGCAGCACTGTGATGGTCAGCGGTGCAATTATTGATCCCTTGCCTCTGCAGGATAGAAACTTTGATCAGCAGAAGCTCGCCCCTCACGTGGGAATTCTGAAATGACAAAAGGTTGAGCTTTAGGTTGATATGAACCTGTTGCCACTAACACCAGCCAACCCCAGTAAAATGAAAAATGATAAATCTGCAACCGCAGTCAACTAGTTGCAAAAGCAAACCCATGTACCAAAAATGGCACTGACCACTGCACCATGTATATAATTATTGAAGCTGATGACACACTTAAAGCTTAGGTCCCAATGTCTAAAGTGAGATCCAGCCCCTGTGCAACCTGCAAACTCATAAAGTTCCTAGCGGTCCTGTTTCAACAAGAGCTTTAACGGAGGCCACATGAGCGCCCAACTGGATATTGACTTGCAACAAAAAGTAAGTCTGATCTTGATTCTTCGCCATAGTATGAGTCTCACTCAGGAGCGAGGGGATATCCACTGAACCTCCCCCAGCCTATCCGCAGGAACTGAGGCCTTATCTGCCACTATCTGAACAAACTAAAATTTTTCCCTTTTCTCCAGTGACAATTGGGGCACGAGTGGATCACACATACACTGGCTCCCCAGAAGTGGAAGTGTTTACCACAGGAATACAATCATTGGCACCTCTATTAGTGGGAGAAGGGGGAAAATCAACAACCTAGGAACAAGCACATCACCACGCTTGCAACCTATGCCTACTCTCTTTCATGAGGAAAAGAGAAATTCATAAGTCCTCCTCTAATTGATCTGGGGTAGACCCTACTGGTGTTTAGTCCAAAAAATAATTATACCCCAGTAAGAAAGCTGCAATCTTGCTTGTGCCAAACCTTCAGGCACACCACTTTAGTTGACAAGAGATTTTTCCGTTCATATCACTGAACCAATGCACAACCCATCAATAGGGCAGGATGGATAAAGAAGAAAATTGGGGTCCCTCCACTATGTCATGGAGCGTTCTGATAATTATAATAAGAACAGCCTTGGACACTGAATGAATGAACACCCAGAACCCAGCCAGAATATCTGAGGTGCAGCCATCCATATTGGCGGATAGAAATAAGCAAGCAGTGTGAGGACTATTTGAGAAATTCCATAATTAGAAATCATCATACTACTGTTCAATGAGACTCAAAACTTCACAAAAAAAATTTGAATATTTTTGAAATGTTTCTATTTAAACCAATTGATTAGAAGGGAGAAAAATTGAGTGACATCAGAACCTGTCAGATTCTGCCGCCTTATAAGCTCACCAACCAAAACGGCTACTCAAACAACGATATTCACCATCAGGAATAATTTTGCAATATTAATTATGCCCAAATTTTCATCCCAAAAGACTATGACACTGGATTGATCATGGCCTGACCAGCCGACTTATGATCAAACTTTGCCACCAATTTTCTTCTTTTGTCGCATAGTTGTTTGGTGGATTATCATCACTTTTTTTGGCAGAAGACTAGGGGCACCCAAGGCCTGGCCACATATGGCTGGTCCCACTGAGTTGGGAAGGGGTTTGGTGCACCTGGACCTATCAGGGACAGGCTTGCAATTACTGTTGATGATGACTTACAATGGATGGTCCAATAAGAAAGTAAGATTTACTCAAAATTCCTCTCGGCAGAACCCAATCTAAACACTTCAGCAAAATTAAAAACGCCTGAAACCTTTTTAGGGGGAGAATCGCTATCACCCCTCCACTGGCGGAGTGCCCTTACCACTGCTACTTTCTCACACACCCTGTATTACCATATTATCTCATGGGCGGTTAGCATATGGAAAAGCGACGCAACCTTCAAGGGATACGTCATCACCCACCTCTTAACTACCACATGGGATAAATATCCAAGAGTGATGAGGGTGATGGCTGCCAAATTCTTCCCTTTCTTGGTCTGAAATGTGAGTAGCTTTCAATGCAGCCACAGGAGTTGCTCCCGCAGAATTACAGACTCTCTCCCTAGCCATTAATGATAGAGAAGTTCAGAACTAGTTTATGATTTCTATTACCTTCTTCACATAGTTTAGTGAATTCACTGTGAGGCCTTTCTTGATACAGGAGCAGTGGAAACTTCATTGACCTCAATGTAGCATGATGCTTAGACTTTTTTGATGGAGGAAGCCTCATCCATACTAGAAGCCTTGTCAGAGCCATTAAAGTTTCACCTTATATGATACCCAATAAGGCTTTCAGTTCATAACTTTGGGTTTTGTGACCACTTCTTGAAGGTACAAGACATGCTATACCCTGTGATTATGGGAGGGTGATGGTGGCACCGGCAGCAGGTTAGGATATACTTCAGCAATTTCCTTTCCTTCACAAATTGTAAGCTCAAATAATGGTTTCCTCCACTCAAAGACCTTTCCATGACTCCTCTCTGAGCTCACTTAATCCCGCCAAGGCATTGCCCCAAAAAAATCCCCCTATATTTCCCTTACTTGCTCCTTACAAGGACGCTTTTGACTTGTCTCTGGATTTGAGACTTAACCCATTTTCCAAGTATGACCTGTCATTACAGCTGATGGTGGACCTCAAAAAAATAAAATTGTTGTATATACCCATACACAGAGGAGTAGTACAATACTCTGGGATTCTGGCTGTACGACATGTTAGAGAAGACCTGGCTTATCAAGACGACCTCCTCATCATCTTCCTATTGTTTTTGCCAGAAAAAAAATAGTCTCTGCGGCCATGTGTCAACTACGGTAATCTGAACATCACATTTTCTTACTCATACCTCTACCTTTAAAGCAGTCCATTGCACAAGCCATTTTCAAGTCTCAAGTGCTTTAAGAAGGATATTGTGAATTACCTTAACCAGTTGCAGGTTTCAAGGGGATAGGAGTGACTCGCAGCCATCCTCACTAGGGTAGAGGACTCTTCCAGTTTATAGTGATGTCCTTTGGGTTGAAAAATGCCTCAGCCACCTTCCAGTACCTCATTGTCAATGTACTGGGTGATCTGCACTTTTTTTCACTGACAAATATATTGACAATATACTGATCTATTACCCTACCCCAAAACAACATACTAAAGACCTGGAAGCTGTGGTGGCAGCTCTCCACAAGACGGCCTCAGTAAACCCACTAAGTGTGAATTCCTCTAGGAGAAAATGACCTTTTTAGGGGACTTGGTCTTGAAGGATTGGTACGCTGTCGGCCCCTGCAAGCTGGAGGTTATCCAGTCTTGGACTACCCTGACTACCCAAAAAGCTTCTTTGAAATTTCCTCAGCATGAACCTCTTGAAAAAGCTCTATCTCACCATGGTTCATCTGGAGGCACCTCTTCACCCACTAACATGGAAGAACGCTCTCATCAAATGGTACCCCAAGTGTCAGCAGGCCTTCAAGGCCATCAAAGAGGTCTTCTTGTTTTCCCCAATGCTCCGCCATGCAGACACCTCGAAACCTTGTGTGGCAGCTTGTGATGCATCCTTGTGGTAGTGGGTGCAGTGCTGCTACAGTCGCGTGAGGGAGCTGACCAGCCCAGAGCTTACATTTCCTGCAGGTCACTTCTACCAAACAGGATTATCCCATTTATGACAAGGGTCTGACATCAGCATTCTAGTCACTCACTTAGTGGCGCTAACTCCTGCATTGCACACAACATGAGATTACTGTCTAAACAGAGCACAAAACGCTGATATAATAGTGTATAGACTAAAACTGTGTTATCGTCAAACCTTCACTTTTCAGGACCTCTGCAGCTTCCAATTTGAATATAATTTATCATGTAGCAGATGAACGTTCTGCTGGATATGTTAAGAAAGGGAACCCGCATGTCACCAGATGATGTGGAAGATCCTCTAGAGTACACCACATTAGTCCCTCCCTCTATATCCTTTGCCAAACTGGATCCAGATTCCCCAGTCCTTTCCTTTGTCCTTGTTACCCAAAATTTCTGCTCTGAAGGAGTTGAGATTTATGAGAATCTTGTGTACAAGATCTGGAAGAGGTCACTATATTCCCCAAGGGAAGGGATAATCTGGTTCAGTGAAAGGGTCTGGGTTACCCCTCTCTTTGCACCTGTAATATTTAGGAACACCAAGTCCCCCCGGCTGTAGGCCATCCTGGCACCAGAAAGTACATAGATCTTATCAAGAGGACCTATAACTGTCGGGGTCCTCCAAGGATATACACGCTTGGGTATCCAGCTGCATCACCTGCGCAAGCACAATGTCAGACTACTCGGGAAAAAAGTGCTGCAGCATCTCCTTCAGCAGGCTGAGGGCCCATAGACATCAGCATTGGTCAATTTCATTGTTGAACTCCCCTCCATTGAAGGCTTTGATGCCTTAATGGTAGTCATTGAATTATTTATCAAGTTTTCTCTCTTCATACAATGACTCTCATTCATAACTGCAATGGAGAATGAAGCCATTTTCATTATTTATGTGTTCACCATGTTCAGCCTTCCCAAAGAGATCGTGAGTGACAGAGGCTTCAGTTCCTTGCCGGTTTTGGATAAACTTTTGGCCCTTCTCAACATCAAGGCCAGAAATTCCACTGCCTATCACCACCAGTCAGAAAGGCAGAATGAGAGGGTGAATTAGGTACTGGAGCAGTACCTGCGCTGCTATACATCTGCCTCCTAATACACCTTGGTCAAGGACTTACCCTGGTACAGTTTTCTTACAATAATGCCACGCACTCCTATATAAGCTCTTCCCCATTTGAGGTCACCCTAAGGTACAACCCTTTTTAAAAATTGGCCCTCAGCTACCTTGGCGGTCCTGGCAGCAGAGGACTGCATAGACACCATCTGGAAAAACACAGAGACTTGTCCATAAACACTTGGAAAATACAATAGAATATCATAAGGAGTTTGTCAACTGAAAACACCTCCCCAGTTATGAAATCAAGGTTGGCTCGCCCATCAATTTGGACATGCAGAACCCCCCGAAGGCCCACAACTGGAAGATAGTGGCCAAACACTCAAGCCCCTTTTAAGTCAAAAAGAACATGTGCAATGACGCCTACCGTAAAAAATCCATACATTTGAAGTAACATAACTCTTTTCAAACATCTCTCCTGTTACCCTTCAAAGGGATAAAGTCCAGCATCCCCTAAGACCATTCTCACTGGATATTCCCAGAAAGTGGAGAATGAGGCAATCCTATCTTCCAGGAGTTTCGCTGGTTTATCCAAAGCCTTGTCGCCTGAAAGGGCTACCCTTCAAATAAAAACAATTTGGTTAGTGAACGCAACAGCAAAGAATGCCAGAAGGTGATAAGGACTTTCCATGCATCCCATCTAGCAGTCTGCTTTCCCACCAGAAGATGGCCATTAGCCTAGCCATCAAGCTCCCAATAAGCATAAGAGATATATCTTGGTCCACGCTCCCAGCTGAGAAAGCTTTTAGTCCAAAAAGGAAAAATAATAGTGTAAGTCCTGAGGTACAGCCACTTTTTCAGGACAGGGATCAATACCCTTTCAGGCATAAGAGGGGACCCAAGGTCCGAAAAAATACTGTATCACTTAGGCAATATGGCTCATGTGGTGTATGAGTGATGAATTACTGTCCTAGACCCCAAGGACCCCCCTCTCTAACCCTCCCTTCCTCCTCTACCTCGTTGGAGATGATAAATGGGGTTTGAAGAGTAGTTGAGAAATTCAAGGGCCACCAGCAGGGCCCAGAGACTCACCCCACCTCTGGCCCCAATATCCAACCCCCCAAAAGAAAACAGCAAAATGGTTTTGAGGTCTGGTTCCGTTATAATGGGTCAGATAAGCCAGTTTCAATTAACTGTTTATAAATAAACATATTGAGATTAATTAAAACTATTTGTTCAATAAACCTTTGAATTAGTGCAAGCAGACAAACCTGCCATAATGGATCCTGAAGGAACTGGACATGGATGATCTTTCCTAAACAAAAATGATGCCATGTCAAGACTATGCATTTTGAACCAGTCAAAAATCTGGGATGAGGCCCTCAAACTTTTTATAAATATGTCTGAAGTTTTGGAATCCAATCAACTCACCTTCTAAAAGCCAATTAGATCTCGCCACTGGTATCCTTGGGCCTAATCCAGTTAATCTTCTCCCCAAATTTTCCCTCATTCCTATGACAACAGCCCCTCATGGATTGTAATGGTTCATTCTACTTTCCAGGGTAGATTTTTTGAATAAAGCCCGCCGTTTGTACTCAGTCTATTAAAGATACCATCTGTCACATTATTAAAAAATTTCTCCCCCTGATTTTGGTGAAGCATGCCACCATTTTTCATTTATACCATTATGATCAACAATCGGGCTCTGTTAAAAAGACCCTGCAAATGGCAGATCATCGCCTGATCTCCTATGAAAAGATGCCTTAGATGACAGGTACCCATCTGCTAAAATATGGGTGCTGCTGATACTAGTCCTCAGAGATTATCCGCACAAGTACTTTTATTATGTGCACTATCCGCGTTAATTGAAATTAATATAGATATATAATTGATAATAGTATAGCTACCATTATCCATAGCTGAATATAGAAAACCAGGTTGATAGGTGGTCTAACGCTAAACTTTAAGTACTCCGCTTAAATGATGATTTTAATGGCAGATAGGAACTTCTTCCTTTTTCCAGAGGAACTTATCTAACTCTAGATATAGAGGTTCTCAGCCTTGGTTCCCATCATGTTGAGTCTGAAGAGATCCGCTTATTCTCTTCTAAGAAAAACCAGATCCCTACTTTTTATCACACAAAAGTCAAAAAAATGTTTTAAACGGTAAACTGAAGATAAATAGAACTAGAACTAGGTCTACTTTACTGCTATAAAACTATGGAATTTATAGGTAAATTTGGCGTCCAACTCCCCTTTTGGCGCCTCAGTAATTAAACAACAGCCGTTATCATTTGATTTTTCCTTTTGAGGTCTCTTCTGGTGTTGGGCTTATCCATCGGGATAAGTATTCCTCCATTGGACATCACGGAAATCAAAATGGAAAGAGCAAGGGAACATTTCCCTAATGTTTCTGCTCAATAACAGCTAACAACCACATTTGGCTTGTGCCCTGCTTAGGTAATTGAACTCTTTACCCATTATGGTGGTTTGTGAATCAACCTGTTGATTTGCTAATTGATGATGGCATCACTTGCCTAAAAACTGCTAAATAAATTCACATTTGGTCAATGATGAAACCTGACTGATACCAATTGGCACATCTAATAGCTAATCAATTATTTAAATCAGATGAATCAATTTCGTTGGCAACTCTGCCCAATGGTATCTTAGGCATTCACGCAGATTGACTCAAGCAGATCTGGACCCAGCGGATTACCCCAAAATTCTCTGGCATCACTAAACCAATATTGAAATCATCCAGTATCAAAATATCCACAAGTGGAACCTATCCCCTAGCAGACCAGCAGATTTTTTAACTTAGGAAGCTGGAAATGTGGGAAAATTCCAACACATTGTAAGTTCAGGGGAACGTCCCCTTTGCATGGATTAGGCGATTTGCCATTTCCAAATAAGAAGGGTCCAAGGAGGGTGACTATTCCCCTCGTCACCCAGGGCAAACTCACCCATGTGGTAGACAAGCGCTGGAAAACAGCGCTCCCTCTGAAGATTCCTCCCCCAGTTCCTGCACTTGCCTCTGCCAAACTTGTCCACTGAATTGAGAAAATCTATGCCAAAAACATTGGTAACAGCCTTCCACACAAGCGAGAGGGACTTTATAAAACCAACGGCACCAAATCCTCGGAATCAAAGCCAAAATGTCCAAAATCAATGGGAATAAAGCCTAACAGGCAAGAAACTATTAGTTGAAAAGGGACAAGTATCAATGTTGGGATTTTTGCCCATATTCCCAGCCTGCTAGATTACCAGGAATCGGTAGGGGATAATTCCCTAATGCAAGGTGAATTGGAAATTGGTGGACCCAAATTTTGGAGTAACTATGTTTGGGGGATTTTAGGATATTCACCTGGTCATATCCATCAGGGAACAATCTGATTGAAAACTTAAGATCTCGTCAGGTGGAGTTGCTGACTAAATAGGGGCATCTGATAGTTATTAACTATCAGGTATACCGATTGGGATCGGTCAGGTTTCATCACCAACTGATTGGGAATGAGTAGCAAGTTGTGAGGCGAGTGATGCTGCCTGCAACTAGCAAATTAATCAGTTGGTGCATGACCTGCCTTAATGGGCAATAAGTCCCATTACCTAAGCTTTTGCTAGCCAGATATGGTTGGTTTGCTTGGATTGAGAGGAAAATATTAGGGACACGTTTTCCAACTCTTTCCGTTTAGGTCTCAAGGGTGTTAATGATGGAATCCTAGCCAGGATGGGGAAGACAATTGCTGCCAAGATGAGGATGGGTGATTCAATGACAACAGCTGCTTTTTTATTGAAGAGGTGTCAACTGAGGGTTAGATGACCGAATCCCCACTATAAATTCCCTAGAATTCACTCATATAAGATACAGATAATAAAACAGTATTTACCAAAACATTTTCATCCGGTATATAGTTTAAGTAGTAAACTATTATCAGCTTTTAACTGTTATATTTTTCTCAAGGTATTAATGCTGTGTGCAATAACTGGGAGACTCTTTTGGGAAAAGAGTAAAGATCTGAGTGGGAATCTAGAGAAGAAGGAGAAACAATTGGGGATTGCTGCCAACTGTGTGTTGGACTTAAGCGACTGTCACCAGGGAATCTCAGATAATATCTGGGTGGACAGAATGAGGGAATGAATCCCTAGAACAAGATATCTCAAGTATTCCAAGTGGGAATATTGGCTGAGCGTTGGGCCGAGATATAAGAATTCCACTCAACTATGGATAATAGTCATAATACTATTATCAGCCAATAATATCATCTACTATACAACGCAGACAAAGTGCAAAAGAACCGAACCTGTGCAGTAATAAGTTTATTGGGGTTATTTTCTGATAATAACCTGAATCCAATAAATTTTTACAATTTTGGTGCTCACTACAGGGGTGTAGGTGATTAGAAGAACTTATAAGGATGTCATACAAAGATGAGTTACGCTAACTGTGGATGGAGTTAGCCATTGTAAATCAGAATGCCCTAAGCTCTGTGGATCATTGGGAATTCACAGCTTTGTAAGAACAAGTCGCCAAGATGGAGGAAGGGATCAATAATGTTGCGAGTTTCAGGAACAAGTTACTTGGGAAAGTAACTTCATCAAAGAAGAAAGGAGGGGATCTAGTTCAAGAGGTCTTATATCTGAAAACGGAGCAAGAAGCTGATCGCATTGATTTAAGAAATTTCAGTGCTGATTTAGAGTGACTGATCAAACATGTCAAGGAACTTAAAGCTCACAAATGCGGTTGTGAGCCAGATACAGCAAGCAATGCTGAAGAAAGGAGTCCTCACACTAAATTGGGAATTTTAATACCCCAAGGAACATGCCACCCACTTTTGCTTCCATTTTGGAGATGACGCCCAAAGTCACTCCTCAAGTGAGTCAAGTGGCCAAACCTAGAGAATTGGCTAGAGATAACTCAGAGAAATTTAAGGCAACGCCAAAATTGCCAACTTTCCATTAGGATAACGCCCCAGCATTTTTCTGACTGTTTAGTATGACCATGTATGGCTATGGGGACTGTCAAAAGGCGTTGACGGTCATGAATCGCCTAGACACTGATTATCAGAACTTAATGTTACCCCACCTGGAGGGGGACAGCTGGTCGTATGTGGAGGCAAAGGTGGCCATTATGAACGAATTTGAGAGTCTGACGCACATGTCAAAGTGCAAAAGGAACATATGGGAATCCAGTTCCATAAAGATGAGTCTTTAGCAAGCTTCACGAATTGGTTCTACCAGGAGTTGCAAATCCTGATTGGAGAAAAGGTACTGGATGACTTCAAGGCCAGAATTGCATTATGAGCGGCCCTTTGGCTTTATCACAATTTGCATCGCATGATGTCTTCTGTGTTCGTGACAGAAATAACTACCTTTCAATGGTAGATAATTTGAAAAATTTGGGAGCAACCTTTGATGCCCCAAACAGAAGTTTCAAATCCAATCTGGTATGCAATTAAAATCCCCTGAAGGGGAATGAAGGTGCTAAAGAGATGAACAACTGAAAATGTGCTGGGGAATAAGCCTGAAGAACTCAGACGGTTGAATAAGAAGGAAAAGGTCTGCTACCAATGTGGTGGGAAAGGACATTTCGCCGTTCACTGTAAGAAGCTGACGGATCAAATCAACGCGGTCCAGGTGAAATAGTCAGCTGCCACCAAGGAATTGGGAAAAGGGCCTGCGGCCTATATGGGGAACAGTCTAGAGCTGCAGAGAAGCCTGTTCCTCCTAACATCATGACCAAGGAAATTGATATCAGTGATCTGTTCATGGATGAAGACGTACAGAATAAACTTTATCAAGTGGTCAATTTGGACGTAAATGCAGTGGCCAGATCTGGGGCAAAGGGAATTGACCCTGAGATAATCAAGGAAGCTGCCCAGCCATACGCCCAACAACTGGCAGACAAGATTCTAACTGCTGAGAATCCCAAAGAATTGTCTGAAGTCCAAGTAGATGAGGCCAATCTGTCAATCCCCTCAGCATGATAAAGGAATCATTTCCTAATTTATTGGCACAAATTATTCACACACTCAATTTGGCTAATAACGCCACTATACACTCAGTTAACACTATATTGCAGTACTCTGAGTGTACATATATAGATATACAAGTGAATTGAGTATGGGTGAGGGCGATTGTTGATAGTGGAGCACCCATCAACATTGTCTCGACCAAGCTGGTAAAGAGGATGAAGATCTCGCTGGACTTGGAACATAAGAAGGAGTATGGGACAGCTGGGCCTAATACCACCATCTCCTGTGGAGCGTATAGCGCATTGCCACTATGATTTGGGTCATTGGTGGTATCTGCGCCAGCAATAGTTTTGGTCAACTATAACTATGACATTCTGATCAGAATGGAATTTCTACGCAATTACAGAGTTAAATGTAACTTTGAGGATATTACATTGACCATATTGGGTCAGACGCTATCATTGGTATATGAAAAGGATGGTGAAGATCCACTGAATAGGAGAAACAACTTTATCAATTTAATATACAATGACAGCATTGTAACGATTTGTTACCGTTTAATTGGTTGAAAGTGACGAGAAATGCCAACGGAAATCCTAGAGAACTGTAGAATTCTATTGAGAATCAAGAATGAGAAGATCATACCTCCGGATCACAGATGATAGTCAATATGGGGTTGACATTGGAGATACTTGAGCTGTTGTATGGGGAGGTCGGAAGCCCCTGGAAGAAGTCCAAAGTAGAGCCTTGGGTGGCTCCTGGGATAATAATGCCGGGCCATGGAGAAATTTGAGTTCTTCTGGCGAATTTAAGTAAAAACTAATGAAAATCAAAAAAATCAGATCATCACGTTTGTTCATCTAAACCTGACGGCCTAACTGAGGAAATTACACGATTTTGGGACTCTTGATGAGATGGCATACTGGATGAGGTAACTGAGAGTATCAACCTATTGGTTGATTGAGAGCAATATTCTGATCTGATGGAAGGCCAGCAAGAGGAGGTGCTTGAATTGTTCGAAAAGTATTGGGAAGAATTCGCTCAGGATGACCACAATTTGGGATGCGCGAGAGATGTGATCCACAAGGTTGATACAGGGGAAAATTTGCCAATCAGGATGAGACTGATCTGATGATCAAAAGTGGCTAGAGCAGTAGTGGAAGATGAAATCAGCAAACTAGTGAAGCATGGGCTTCTAGTTCCATTATTGAGTCCTTGGGAAAGTCCAATTCTAATTGTGAAGAAATTGGATGGCTCCAACCGGGTGGTGATTACTAGAAGCTGAATAAGATTACAAAGAAGGATTCATATCCCCTATCAAGAATCAATGATGCGTTAGATCTATTGAGAGAAGCGAAATATTTCTCTTCAATGGATCTGATCTCAGGATTTTGGCAAATTGACTTGCCAAATGAAGATCAGGAAAGATGCGCGATTGTTACTGCATAGGGGCTATACCAAATGACGAGGATGCCCCAAGGTCTATGTAATGCGCCTGCAACGTTCCAGAGGGCCATGGATGCTTTACTAAG
The DNA here is from genome assembly GCA_022478985.1 of Massospora cicadina. Taxonomy (NCBI): domain Eukaryota; kingdom Fungi; phylum Entomophthoromycota; class Entomophthoromycetes; order Entomophthorales; family Entomophthoraceae; genus Massospora; species Massospora cicadina. The sequence continues at coordinate 56,928 of JAKSZP010013253.1, forward strand.
TGACTTGAAGTTTTCGTGCATCCTGGTATACTTGTACAATATAAATGTGTTCAGTAGGACATTTACTGACCATTTATACCACTTGGAAGAAGTATTCAAGCGACTGTCCACGGCTAACCTAAAGATTAAGCTGAGGAAGTGTCACCTCTTCAAAAAAGTTTTGGAATATCTGGTCTTCATGATCAACTCTAGTGGATTGCAGCTGCAAGCCCAGAAGATAGAAGACATAGAACGGATGGCTGTGCCAAAGAGTGTCCAAGACATCCAAGTGATCCTTGGGATGGTTAGATACTACATAAGATTTATTTGGGACTTTGCCCGAATAGTTGAGCCCTTATTCCGTATGTTGAAGAATCTGAAAAAAAGATTTGTATGAAATGAAGAAGCGCAGGAATCCTTCGATGAGCTACGCCAGTACCTAATAGATTATCTAATTCTAAAATATCTAAATTTTGATTGAGAGTTTATTATACAAACTGATGCTTCATTATTGGCGATTGGTGCCATACTAAGCCAAGTAGATGAGCTTGGGGATGAACATCCAGTGGTGTATGTGAGCAGGACACTCTCAGCCACTGAGAGGAACTACACCGTAACTGAGCGTGAATGCCTTGCAGTCATTTACGCCAGTAAGCAGTTTTGGGTGTATATCCACAGAATTCACTTTAAAGTGGTGACAGACCACTCTTCGTTGCATTGGCTCCACAATTTAAGAGAACAAGAAGGATGACTGGCCCAATGAGCACTTAAGCTACAGGCTTACAATTATGAGATTGACCACTGAGCGGGGCTTCTCACAAGAATGCAGATGGCTTATCATGGTTAAAGATGGTCCAGATGGTATACCCGCAGGCGGATGAGCTATTCAAGAGAATGGAAGATGGAGAAATCAGTAACAAGCCCCGAGAAATCCAAGGTGTGCTTCAGAAAGCAATGGAAAACACTGAGACCATGGATTGGCAAGTGTTAAAGATAATAAATGGGAAGCAGTTATTATTCCTAAAGCTGTTGGAAAGAGCAGCTATTGTTCAAGCCGCTCATAAGGTTATCAGATATGGAGGCCTGAGAAAAACAACCAATCATATTTGTCAGTACTACTACTGGGTTTCAATCAACTATGATGTCGCTGACTATCTAGCTTGTTGTGTGGAGTGCCAGCTGCACAAGCCACATAAGAATACAGCCGGAGACTGGGTGTTCCGCCCACAGTTTGCCTGGCATATGGTGTCCATTGACGTAATGGGACCATTGACAATGAGCACAGGGGGAGTCAAGTACATGATAGTTGACATCAATCATCTGATAAGATGGGTCGAGATGAAGGCCCTAGCAAATATAGATGCTACCAGCACTGTGAGGTTCATCCTGGACCAAGTATTATATTGACATGAATTTACTCAGGTCCTGCTTAGTGATAATGGGACAAACTTCACATCTCATGTGATCCCACAATTAAATGAGATAATGGGGATCAGAGGAGTTGTGTCAGTACCCTAATGAATGGAGATTAATGGACTGGTAGAACGAGTGAATAGAACGCTTGCTGCAACGCTGAGAAAGCTGGTCACAGAAAGAACTTCTGCGTGGGGAACATACCTGAGTTTGGTGACGTTCGCCTAAATAATCAGTTATCATACAGCGATGGGAAAAACGCCATTTGAGTTGTTATATGGGAGGAAGGCCGCATTGCCGCCGATTCTATATTTGGTGGTAGAACCAACATTGGGGATGAGTGCTGAACAGTACTTGAATTAACTGACAAATATCCTAATCAATATGCAATCGCAAACATTTAATACTACATTGTAGAAAAGGATACAAGCGAAATTGACAGATGATAAGAACTGACCAGCCTTAGCAGAATATCGAATAGGTGAAATAGTAGCCTATTGTGATATGCATGGCTTTGGAAAGAAGAAACAAACTGGATGAATTGTGGTCTGGTATGTTTGAAATTATCGCCAAGTTGTTGACTGACGCCTACTCCATCAGGAATCTCAGGGTTGGAAGAGTTGTAAATCGAGTCCATGCTAAGTATTTGATGCAATGGAACAATGAAAAAAACAAAAGAGTTTCCAAAGGACCAATGGACCGTTAAGTTGGTCATGTCCTGATGATTAGGTCAAATCCAAAAAAAGGACCTCTGAACCAATCTAGATGGTTAAGTCTGAAAAAAGGACCTCTGAACCATAGAAAACTGGTAGGTTAATTACCCAGGACCCAGTTTGGGGGGAAAATAAAAAGATGGTCCGCTGAACCGAAACAAGGTCAAGTCCTATGGAGAAAAAGAATAAAAATAAAAGATTTATAAAAGATATTGGAAAAAAGATTATAAACCGCATAAGAAAAAACCAATATAGTTCTATAGTTTTTATTTTTATTATTTGTCCTTGATATGGGATGATTCAACCTATGTCGCCTTTTGGGGGAGGGAGGATGGATTGCAGTAGGAATGAATAGACCATTGAAATTGATGTGAGATCAGATGCTAGCAAGGGCTAGACCTACATGAAACCAAGTTCTTTGAGCGAATGCAGATCTTTGTGAGAAAGCAACTAGGGGAAGGGAAATTTAATTGTCTTAAGAAGCCAATCGCAAAACCCCGGAGCAGGGAGGAAAGCAACTGTATAAAAAGAGGCATTCAGTGAATAACCTTAAATAATCCTGATATGGTACCAGAGCCAGAAGATTAGTCTTGAGCACCTGATGACAGGCTTCATCAAGAACACTGGACATATGGGCTGTCAAAGTGAAGAGCATAAGCGGCGTTATTCCAATCTAGGATGTTATCAAGATTGGAGGGATTCAGCGCTAAAGACAAAGCCGCGGTGACTTGGGCCCATAGTTTAGTGTAGGGGAGCTCGAAATGAATACTGTTACTGATGGTGAGCTCGGTAGGCAAGACAGCAGGTTTGTAGTATTATCTGAGTTGGAAGAGGAACTCAGGAAGCAGGTCTGACCCTACAAGAAAAGAGCAATCAAGAGCAAAAGGCATAATCTCAGGAGCAACAATGATGATGGTTGGTGCATCTGCAAAAGGAGCCAAATACAGGAGAGTTTTGAAATCCAACTCTGGTATCAATGACAGAGGAAGAATTGGCTGAGAGTTGTTAAGAATGATCGCAAAACTGGTTTCAGAGGGATTGGTTACCATTTCTGGTAATTTGATGGAAGGACTAGCTGCTGGCGCCAGACTAGGCGTATGGGTCCTGGAAGGACCATAGAAGAGGTTCCGTCATGCATCCTGACTCATCTGCTGGAAGAGCTGAAGATCTCGATCAGACAAACTGTTTAGAAGCTGCTGGTAATGCGACTCAAAATTTGACATATGATCTGGATGAGAGGGGGATGTCAGACTTATATGGAAGTTGACATTATGCACTAAAATCCAGCAAGCTCCAATTTCAGAAGATTAGTCTCAAGATTAATGGGATAATCTCTCCAAGATGATAATTAAGAATGACTTGATTCAAGAGGTTATGAGAGAAATAACAAGGGCGAACATAAATCAGTATTCTTAATTGAGCCATGAAATGAACATTGACATCAAGAGTCTCCTGTCTAGGATGAGGAGAAAATCAGGAAATTGAGGACGCCGGACCAAGAATCCTGAATATGACAGCAAGTCATATGCCCTGATGGGGGAACCCAGATCTTAGGACTAATATCATCATGAGTAAATTGATCAGCCCGGCATGACAGTAGATCATGGGGACCATGCTCTGAGTAGGCAATAGCGAGGAGGAAGAGGAAGAGAGCTGCATGCCAAAGGTTGTCCCGAGCAGCATTGATTATTGACAATTGTACTCCACTTGAGTTAATGAAGTATTTGACTGAGTGTCCGAAGTGGTGTTCTCATGCCCCAGTCCTTTTCTCACTGGAAATCTAGGCAAGAGGGGGGATGTGTTGGGATTTTTGCCCATATTCCGAGCCTTCTAGATTACCAGGAATCGCTAGGGGATAATTCCCTAATGTGAGGTGAATTGGAAACCAGTGGACCCAAATTTTGGAGTTAGTATGTTTGGGGGGTTTTAGGGTATTCGCCTGGTCATATCTGTTGGGAATTGTTCTGGACAAATATTTAAGATATAGTTGGGCGGAGTTGCTGATGAAATAGGGGCATCTGTAAATATAAACTATCAGGTGTACCAATTGGGATTGTTCAGGTTTCATATCCAACTGATTGGGAATGAGTAGCAAGTTGCGAGGCGAGTGATGCCACCTGCACCTAGCGAATCAATCAGTTGGTTCATGACCTTCCTTAAGGGGTAAAAAGTACCATTACCTAAGCAGTTCGCTAGCCAAATATGGTTGGTTTTCTTGGATCAAGAGGAAAATGTTAGGGACACATTTTCCGACTCTTTCCATTTAGGTCTCAAGGATGTCCAATGACAGAATCCTAGCCATGATGGGGAAGACCATCGCTGCTGAGATGAGGATGGGTGATTCAATGACAAAAGCTGCTTTTTCATCGAAGAGGTGTCAACTGAGGTTAGATGACCAAATCCCCACTATAAATTCCCTAGAATTCACTCATAATAAGAAACAGATAATAAACAGTATCTACCAAAACATTTTCATCTGGTATATAGTTTAAGTAGTTAACTATTATCAGCTTTCAATTGTCCTATCCTTCTCAAGGATATTATTGCTGTGTGCGATAATTGGGAGACTCTTTTGAGAAAAGAGTAAAGATCTGAGTGAGGATCTATAGGAGAAGGAGAAACAATTGGAGATTGCCACCGACTGTGTGTTGAACTGAAGCAACTGTCACCAGGGAATCTCAGAGAATATCTGGGTGGACAGAACGAGGGAACAAATCCCTAGAACAAGACATCTTAAGTTTTTAAGCGGGAACACTGGCTGAGTGTTGGGCTGAAATAAAAGAATTTCACTCAACTACGGATAATAGTCATAATACTATTATCAGCCAATAATATCAAATACTATACAATGCAGACAAAATGCACAAGAGCTGAACCTGTGCAGTAATAAGTTTTGGGTTGTTTGCTGATAATAACTTGAATCCAATAAATTTTTACAATCATACTTTCAGCCAGAATTGCCAATGTCATCAAGCCATCGAGTAGTACAATTACAGACACCAAACTTCCCTCAAAATTGTCAAAAACAATCCCTGATGAGCAGATATCACCTTCAGACTGTCACTGATAGTTTTGTACCCCTATTTAAAAGAACTGGGATTGGTGCCTGAAATAACTCATCTGGCCAAACAAACGCCCTAGTGACCAGGCATGGGCGGGTTGGCCATACCAAACCTGTTTCTGACCCATCGGGACCACTCTTATGCGGGGTGACCCTGGGGAATTCCCTTTGGGCCAGATGCTGTCATGAAAACTGACATAAACTCAGTAGAGCCTTGGTTCAGGCATTTGCGGATGAAGTGATAGTGACTCGGCCTGCCACCAATTCCTTGATGTCAGTTCAGATTAGATAATTTCCCCCTCCCCTGAAAATTCGATATGTTAGGTCAAATTTGAGGGCCCAAACCCTGCTTTGACCTACTACCAAATCAAACACTATCTAATCAGTTGCATTGCACTGTGAAAATTGTTGGTCAATTTTCTTTACTTTACTTTCTGATAAAATTCCTGCTAGTACCCAAATTTTTTATTTATACTTTAATTCTTCTTGCTGAAGTCCCATGGCATTAACTTGGTGGCCCATCAGTCCCTACACTGGATGGCTATACCAGTTTGATGGTCACAATTGCTCTCTCCATAGTCAACTGGATTCATCATACAAGAAATTTCAAGAAATTTAATCCCATTATTGAAGCTATCTGCTATCTGGATATCGGAATCCTTTGTCCTCATATATCTCACCTTCAAGCAAGGATCTGCCCCCTTGTCTCTGCTTTGGTGATGAACCCTTCCATTTGAGATCCCAAAGTAGTTAATATGGTATTGCAACCCCTTCAGTAAGACCCTCGGGGTCTGGGGTTGTAGCAGTTTGGTTCATTACCATGTTTTTTCACGCTCATCCTACATCATAAGACATTGTCACCCAATATTCTGCACCATACAACGTTGTTTTAGTGGCAATGCCACTGGCATTCTGGCTTGTTTTTTTGGGTGCTTACACATTCTGACTGTCAGGCGAGTCTAAACTTCTTATGCCGCTTCCCTGACACACATCCCCCTCTGGCCTAGATTTTCAGCAAAAAGTAAGGTTAATTAGGGTAATGCCGCCTTGGGCCAGAAAGGAAACTTCAAAGTTTCCAGCGGAGCATAGCCCTTTTTACAATTAACACTGCTCATGACAACATTTGGCCTGCGGTTCATTTTCCTTTATTTCTTGCTGTCGCCTCCTCAGAGTGTGGTTTTCTCATGAACCACTGCCATGCCAGCCTAGTAAGTTGTTATTACTTTTGCTAGTTACAGAAAGCCTGTTTCCCCAGTCAGGTTTATATGACCCTTTGTTGTTTAAGGGATCTTGGTTTGGCATCCTCAAATCCTTGATCCCTGTACTCCTCCAGGCTGGGGGTCTTCATTTTTAATCAGAGCAGATCCATAGCAGGGACTACTTTTGGTGAAAGTCTCACCCAGCCTATTTCTACTGGCACTTTGCTTTTTTCTCAGGCCTATTTCCAGTAGGCCCAGTTGCATCCTTGTCAGGGACTGGTACTACTTTACCCAGTTTGTGAGAGCAAGCCGTGAACTTGCTAACCCTGAGCTAAAGGTCCAGTATAACAAAGGGGCAGTGCGTACCATATAGAGAATGGTAAGAGCAATTGGGCAGTTTAGCCCTAAAGAAGGAAGGATAGATTCAACCACTCCCATTCTTGTTAAATCCAGAACACCAGCTATTTTTGGACTTGGAAGTAATGGAAGAGGGATTTGTTCAGGTATATGTGTTTCTACACCTATGGTTATAAGTTTTATGGAATAATTTGTTAGATTGTATACTTGTTTAATATACGGTATATAGAACTGTTATAATGAAAATATGTACTTAAAGAGTTTTGCATATGATAATAATTATTGACCGCAAAGACTAACCATCTGAATAGTCTAGTTTTATATTTCATCCAATTTCCTGGACTATCCTAAGCTTAATTGATTTTTGAATGGAGCACTATAATAGTTATGAGCTTATGGGGATTGCGCCTTGCATGTGATTTTGAAAGCAGTGGGAATCGTCTCAGTCTTCTTGTAAATTCGTTTTATTGCGATTAATTGACTCAATATCATTGCAATTAGAGTAATTTAAGCGATTAATTGAAAGAAACTCATTACAGTCATGATTTGATATGCAAATAATCGATCTAACTTCAGCACAAATCCTCTTGATCTGATGAATTGTATCTGAAATCCCAGGAATTCCTCTAATGTCAGGCTTTACCCTGATATCATCCCCACCAGGGCTGAAGCTACCTGAGAGACCTTCTTCTTCCATTTCTTTAGCAGATTGCATGCATTCTTTAAGTTCTCCTCAGGCTCCCAAGTGCTCTCTTCTGCAGGATATCCAGCCCACTTGACCAGTAATTGCATTGTCCCACAATGCTTACATCTTCAATGGTAGCCTCCACCTCATACTCTGGATATGGACTATCAATAAGAGGGGAGGCAGCGCTTTTAACTTTCTAATGTGGTAATGAACTACCATCCTTCTTATACAAGAGTGATCGATGAAAGACATCATTAATTTTCCATTCTTCAGGTAAAGCAACTCGGTAGGTAACCTTCCCAATGAACTCCTTTACCTTATATGGTCCTACAAGCTGATGGGCTAATTTACGGCATGGTACATCCAATGGAACATTGCGAGCATCCAAATAAATTTCACTCCCAACTTCCAACGTCTTCCCAGTACTCTTTTTATCTGCAAAATCCATGTAGGCCTTCAATGCTCAAGTTAAATTTGCTTGACATAATGCATGGGTCTGATGAATATCCTTCAGAAATTCTCTTCCTGATGGATATTTCACTTCAGTAGTTGCCAGTGTTTCCAACTCACGTCATAGCCATATTTAGCCTTAAAAGGTGACATTCCAATGGAAGTATGAACCATGTTGTTGTAACAAAACTGGGCCATTAGTAACAGCTCAACAAAATTATCCTGTTCAGCATTCATGTAACATCTCAAGTACTGTTCCAGCACCTGATTGACCTGCTCAGTTTGTCCAACTGTATGGGGATGATATGAAGTAGACAGGCATCTCTTAATTCCAAGATCTGACATAACTGCTTCAAAAAGTGTGAAGTGAATTGTGGGCCTCTGTCAGATATAACCTCCTTGGGTATTCCGTGATATAAAAAGACCTTCTTTATAAATAATTGGGCTGTCTCTTTGGCTGTGACATTGGTGGTCGTAGGAATGAAGTGAGCCATTTTTATGAAACGGTCAACTACCATTAAAACTGAATTATACCCCTGAGAATGGGGTAGCTCAACAATGAGATATAGGGTAACTGATTCTCAAGGCTTATGAGAAAACTTCAACGGTTCCAACTGACCTTCAGGATGGCCCGTCCTAGCCTTAGTACGCCCATATATTCACATCCAGCCAGGTACTTACTAAAATCTCTAACCATCCCAGGCCAGCGGTAAGTTCTCTGGATGAGAGTTACCATCTTATTTCGTCCAGGATGTCCAGCCATTCCTGAGTCATGGTATTCACATAATATCTCCATTCGTTGCGACCCTTTAGGAACCTAAAGGCATTTCTTCCAACAGACCAAACGTCCTTTCAGAGAGTATTTCTTGAGGTACCATCCACTATTCAAATCCTGACTCAGGTTAGCCTTCACACCTTAGCAAAACGCATCTTCTTTCTGGACTTTCAAATATTATCTTCCCATTTCACCAAAATCATGTGTGAGAGAGCTGATCCACTGGGTTCTATGTTTTTAGTAAAACCTGTGTGTTATATTCTGTGATCTCCCCTTCTTCAGGCATTAGTTCAGGGCGACGTCTTAGAGAATCTGGGACCACATTAACCTTCCCAGGCTTGTATCCAATTTCCAGGTCATAATCAGCAAGGGTAAGGGCCCATCTAGCTTGCCGCTGATTTAGCTGGCGCGGAGTAAAGAAGTATGTAAGGTTCTTATGGTCAGTCATGATCTTCACGGGTGTTTTGCCCCACACAAGTACCGTCGCCAGTGTATAAGGGTCTGAACAATTGCCAGCATCTCTTTGTCATAGACTGAGTAGTTACATTCAGCAGGGATAAACTTTTGGAATAGTAGGCTATGGGATGAAGCCTGGCTATCATCCCCCTCCTGCAATAAACCCCCAAGTGCATATCCAGAAGCGTCAGTCTCAATCACGATGGTCTTATCATAGTTGGGCATGGAAAACACTGGTGCAGAAACAAAGGCAGACTTTAAGTCAGCAAAAGACTTTTCCGCCGCTTGGGACCATTTATACGGAACACCATCTGATTGAGCCGTGTCAAGGGTAATGTAATAGAAGAAAAGCCTTTGATAAAATCCCTATAAAAGTTTGCCAAATTCAAGAAACTGTGAACTTCCTTTCTGCTATTAGGTGTAGGCCAAGATGTGATAGCATTTACTTTGCTAGATGCCATGGTAAGCCCACTACTTCCAACAACATAACCAAGAAATTCAACTTTTTCTCGAGCAAACTCACACTTTAAAAAATTGACATGAAGGTTATACTCCTGAGATTTCTTAAAGATCAATTGCAGATGTCGAAGATGTTCCTCCTAAGACTTGCTATATACCAAAATATCGTCCAAGTAAGACACGCAGAACTGGTCCATTTACCCATCCAAAACTGTATTGATCATATGTTGAGATGTACTTGGTGCGTTGCAAAGGCCAAACGGCATGACAAGATACTCAAACAACTCAAAACGCGTCTTGAAAGCCGTTTTCCATTCATCACCTTCCTTAATCCTGATCTATTTAAATGCATCCCTCAGATCCACCTTTGAAAAGATAGTAGCCCTAGAAAACTGATCGCTCAAGTAGTTAGCATCAGAAAAAGATTATTGGTTCTTTATGCTGATATCATTCAACTTTTGATAATTTATGCAGGGTCGCAAACCTCCATCTTTCTTGCTTACAAATATAAGTGGAGATGATCATGGAGACTGAGACACTCGAATGAAACCTTTTTCCAACATAATATCTAAGTACTCACGTAATGCCACCTGTTCCCGTTGGTTGCAGCTATATATTGGTCCATGAGTAGGCTGCTTCCCTTTTACCAAGACTATTGAATGATCAAAATGGCTATGGGATGGCAGAATCTTCGCCTCTTCTTCGCTAAACACTTCAGACCATGCTTTAAGATATGCTGGAATCATTCCTTTACATGCCTCCAATAGAACCTTGGGAGATTCCGCAGCATATAATCCTGTAAATATACCTTTGCTCAACGCCCATTCTTCTCTCTTTCCATTCACTTTGACTGTAACAGCGTTTCTGCATAACCATTTTGGAGATCCATCTGGCCTAACCATGGAAAGCCAAGGATTACAGGATGAGGAGTACTCTTTAGAATCCAAAATTCAACCCTAATTCTCAGGGAACCGACTAATAGACTTATGGGATGTTCACAACAGTAGGCAATGGACTGTTCTTCATTTCCCAGGGTTATGTCCAGTGTTCTAGTCCCATTTGGAACTCCCAACTTTTTTACCATTTCATCTGATATAAAGTTCCTGGAGGCCCCACTATCCAGTAAAGCCTCAGCATGGAATATAGTATCTCCCATTATCAAACGTATAGGCAAAGCAGGGTAAGATTGAGTTTCATTATTGCAAAGGCAACTGATGAAGCTTTACCTTTCTTTGGACATTGGTAAGCTAAATGACCAGAATTATGGCAATAATAGCACAATCCTTCTCTGTAATGGCGTTGATATTCTTCATGGCTCATGTATGTAATTTGCTTTTTGTAAACAGACTCTTGCCACATGTGAGTTCTACCCATAAACAGATTTGCAGTGATTCTAAGCAACTCTTTTAAAGGCAGAGTTATGGGGAGGTGTCTGATCAAATCTGACATATGACTTTCTAACCCTTGTCTGAAGTAAAGTGCTCCCATTTCATCGTCTAATTCAGTCTTCTAGAAGATCTCCAGAATCTTCTGCTTATATCTCTCAACAGTTTGGCCTTCCTGCCGAAGGTTCATCATGGCAATGTGTGCCTGTAATCTGGTACTAGCAGGAGTTGCTGCAGCCAGCAACTGGCTTTTAAACTCTTCGTAATTTATGCACAAATTCTTATTTTCTTCCAACGCTTTGGTAAGCCAACCCAAAGCATCTCCAGAGAGCTGAGAACCCACCGCCATTACCTTCCGTGCATCATTTGGGTAGTTCTCAGGATATGCTTTAAAATGCGCCCCCAACAATGTAAGTCATCCTTTCACATCAGCTAATGTTAATTTTTCAGGCAATGGAACCATAGGGTAGTTCATGGGCGCATGGTTACCAAAGTCACTGTTTGAACTCAACTTGGTCCTATTGCTTCTTTATAAGTCATATCATTTTGTTTTATAGAGAAAAACATCCGTGCCAATGTCTGGTAACCTTTCATCAATAAAGCAAATGATAAAGCACAGTAATAAAAACGCAGCAGGATACACTTTGTAAAATTTGGCAGTCAACTTTCAGGGACTGGTACTACTTTATCCCAATTTTTGATAGCAAGCCGTGAGCTTGCTAACCCTGAGCTAGAGGTCCAGTATAACAAATGGGAAGTGCGTACCATATAGAGAATGGCAAGGGCAAATGGGCAGTTTAGCTCTAAAGAAGAAAGGATTGCTTAAACCACTCCCATTCCTGTTAAAGCCAGAACACCAGATATGTTTGGACGTGGAAGTAATGGAAAGGGATTTGTTCAGGTATATGTGTTTCTGCACCCATGGTTATAAGTCTTATGGAAAACGTTGTTAGACTGTATAGCTTGTTTACTATATATTATATGGAACAGTTATAATAAAAATATGTACTTAAAGGGTTTAGCATATGACAATATTTTATTGAACTCAAAGACTAACCATCTGAATAGTCTAGTTTTATTTAAATTTCCTGGACTTTCCTAAGCTTAATTGAGTTTTGAATGGAGCAGTATAATTCTTATGAGCTTATGGAATTGAGCCTTGCATGTGATTTTTAAAGCAGTGGGAATTGTCTCAGCCTCATTGTAAATTAGTTTTGGTGCGATTAATTGACTCAATATCATTGCAATTAGGGTAATTTAAGCAATTAATTGAATGAAACTGTAACGGATGGGGCTCCCAAGGCCCAGCCCGCCACCAGCCCTAAACCACCACCCCCATATGTGGCTGTACCAACTCCATATGGTCTTGTCTAAATGGATGGCCTTGCCAGGCATCCAGGCTGAGGTGCATCCTTATGGCCTCTGTCACCTCAGGGTTACCCAGCCAAGGTGCGGTCAACCAGCCTCTGTCACCTCAGGCCACTCTGGCTCCTTCCCCTCTCAACAGGGCAAGGCAACTCTCAAGAGGATCCTGGCGCGTCCACCCCCTTTCCTCTCCTACTCATCACACAACCATCTGCACCCTCAATCTTGTTTTAAATAAATAAAATTAGGCAAAAACAAATACAGCAAATAGCGGTCTTTATTGGGAATGGACTTGAAGTCAGAATAGAATTCCAAAGTGAGGTTCGATGGGCTGACCTCACTTTGATATACTTTTCCTAAAAAGGCTAAATGAATTGTAGGTAATGAGGGGCGCACAAGCCTCCATAATTGATGGCATCCAGGTAACTTAATGGAGAATTGGAGGGAACCTCAGCACAAACAACCAATCAAATAGTTAATTTATTTAATTTTTATTCCATTATCAACCTAGATAGGGAACTTCTACTCAGAATAATGAAATTGCAACTATTGATGCACATGAAGCTCATAGTACCCAACTTTATGAGATTCATGTACAATTGTCAATCATTACAGAAACTCATTACAATCATGATTTGATATGCAAATAATTAATCTACTTCAGCACAAATCCTCTTGATCTGATGAATTGTATCTGAAATCTCAGTTATTCCTCTAATGTCAGGCTTTACCCTGACAATTCTGGACTGATCATGCCAATGACAATGTTTTTCACTATCATAACTAATCCCACTACTTATCCTTAGCATTTAGGACTACCACTAATGAACTCCTCATGGCAAAAATAAGGATTATCAATTAAATACTTATTTTCTTTTTATATATTTTCCTTTATAATTTTCATATATTATTTTCTTGTATTTTTTTTCTTATATCATTTTTTGTAATTTTTGTTTGCAATGGGACTTGATCTATACTCATTTCAGTGGTCCAACTATTCATTATTCTTCCAAACTGGTTCCTAGGTATACTTTGACCTTCCAGTTTTCATAATTCAGAGGTCATATTTTCTAATACTTAACCACCTACTTTGGTTCAACAGTGCTTTTTTTGACTTAACCAAAATATATGAATATAACCATTTTAATGGTCCAGTTGTCCTTTAGGAGCACTTGCATAATTTTTATTTTTATTTTCTTAGATTCAATACTTTGTTTATTAGTATTGACCTTCTTCACTATATGGCCAACATCGCTGTTTTTTGTGTATAGGCAATATTTACTAAATTTGGCAATACTCACATATGATCCATATATATGGCCTTAAATCCCTGAATTTTTATTCTTTGACAGGTCCTAATTGCATTTCAAATATTAGCGACTAGCACTTGAGTTTTTGTACCTCATAAGACTCATATAATCATTAATCATCAGTTCCGTTCAATTGCTTTGATCATCTTTCTCTATAAAATGACTTTTTGGCATCATCACTGTCCATAAACGTTTGAAAAATTATGTCTTTTGATCTGGAAATGATCCCATAATCATGCGGATTCTAATCTTCATCTAACTTGAACTTGAATTGATGATCCTCATCTTCAGCAATTCATGCTCTTATTAATTAAATAATATAAGGTCATACAATTCCCTATACTATCTTGGATCTAGCTTCTTTTTTGACCCCATTAGCTTCATTGGTATTGCATTACAATACTCTGGATTGATTGCTTCCCATCTCAACCTCATTTAGTCACCTCGCTCCTTAGGGCTATTTCCAGCGGACAAATTTTAACCTGAGTTGGCCTACTGAATGTTTCATCATAAGTATATGTCAGGTGGAATAGGGTCTCTTGCAGTGCTATATATTTCCATGTCTAGGCTGCAAGTCCTTTTCCCAAATCTTAAGTAACTTCATTCTCCTCTTGAGGCATCACAAGATTCATATTTTTCTTCAGTTTATTCCCCTAATTTTGGATGATAAGGTTTCACGTCACTCCTTTTTTACTATACTGGGTCTTCAATTTATCCGTCCACTTTGATTGCTTGGGTTTCTTTCCCATCAAAGTTTGTTCTGCTGATTGGCGATTTTTGATTATTCTATATACGCCATCTTCAAATTTAATCATAATCTGCTCATCCTCATCTAAAACTTCCTCATATAATTAGCTAATCGCTTCAAACTTCAAGCCTAATATTTTCATATGATCCAGCATTTATGAGATAATAGTTTAGTGACCAACGCAGAATACATCATTTGGTGTAAATTGTGGTAGGGCTGAAGAGCCTCTTATGATGCGATCCACACATCTAAATTGGTCATAAGTTTTGCCCTGACTAAAATCTGCAATTCTTGATAAAATTACTCGGTGAAATTCATTAAGTTTTTATCCTTTAGGAATTGGATTCCCATGAATTCTTGTTTGTATTTTGACATACGCAAGGGACTTTTGAACTCCTTCTTGATAGCAGATTTGGCCTTGGAACAGTACCAGTTGTCCCCATCAAGGTGGGGCAAAACCAAGTACTGGAAGTTGGTGTCCAAGCAGTACAGGACAGTCACTGCTTTCTGTCTATTGCCATATCTAAACATATTATCTCAAAAGGGCGGAAGAACGCATGAGCGTTGTTATAATGAAAATTTGTTAGTTTGGGCTAACTTTGAAATCCTCCAAATTTTCTATCAGCCAATTGTGGCTCAACCCAACTAGTGAGAGAGATAATTTCAGCAGTCATCTCTGAAATGGTGGTGAATGCATGCAGCATGTTTCTAGGAGTCGCCAACATACCAACTGGGGTTCACAGAGTATCTTCTATAGCATCCTTCACCACATATGGTTTGCATTTACATTTGTGGTTTCTCAATTCTTTGACTTGTTTTACTAAACGTTCAATATCTGAGCTAAACAAGCATAATCGCACAAAATTTGCTTTGTGTTCCGTTCTAAGGAATAAAACTTCATTAATCAACTCTCCTTCTTTCCTCTTAAGGGACATTTACTTTTCCAAAATCGTTGCTGAATTCTAAAACTTCCTCAAATCTTTCTTCGTTCTTAGTAACTCTCCTCTAGAGCAGTGTATTTGGTATGATTTGCCAAATTCAGGGGGTTCATAGTGATGGTTGCCAATTCTGTCCATAGTTTTCTTAGTTTGTCCTTGTATGACATTATGGATGTGGTTTCACTATATTTGGCTTATCTTAGTTAACTACTCCCTGTGGTGAGCACCAATTGTTAAATCTGAGTACTGCTGATACTATTCCTCCAAGATTAACTGCACAGGTTATTTTATTATGCGCACTATCTGCATTGATTGACATTAATATGAATATTTAAAAGATAATAGAGGGGGTGGAAGGCAAGTTGGTAGGGCATATGGCTACCAACCTTAAGGTTGCGTGTTTGATTCCCGCCCTTCGCACATTAATTGGAATGCCAGCTGAAGGAAGCTATTGGCGGACAGTAGGTATAATAACACGAAAGCCTTACCCATGATGTAACCAGAAAAATCCGAGTCCCAATCCAGAGGTGAAAAAAACTTTTTATGACAGAGTTGACCCTGCTCATGTTTCATGTCAATACTTTCTTTCTCTATTTCAGTAATGTCCATCTGCTGGTCAGCTTGCCTCGAATAAATAAAAGATAATAGTATGGAGACTATTATCTGTAGCTGAATATAGATAAACCAGGTTGATAGGTGGTCCAACGCTAAACTTGGAATACTCTACTTGATGCTTATTATACTGGCAAATAGGGACTTCTTCCCTCTTCTGGAAGAACTTAGTCTAACTTTAGATTCTGAGGTTCTTGGCCATGGTTATTGTCACGCTGAGTCTGCTGAGATCTGCTTCTGCTTCTTTTTATGGTATATTATCCTTACTTTTTATCACACAAAAGAGGCAACAATTACTATATTAAAACAATAATAAATTGAAGATGAATAAAACTTGAACTAGATCTGCTTTAATATTATAAAAACTACGGAAATTATAGAGAAATTTAGCGCCCAACTCCTCTGTTGGTGCCTCAGTAATGAGATGGCAGCCGTTGAGGTTAAATTTTCCCTTTGAGGTCTCATCTGGTGATGGGCTTCTCCATTGGGCTTAGGATTCCTCCGTCAGACATCCTAGAAATCTAAAATGGAAAGTGCAAGAGAACGTGTCCCTAATGTTTCCACTCAACATAACAAAACAGTCACACTTGGCTAGCAACCTTCTTTAGTAATTGAAATCTTTACCTATTATGGCAGGTCACAAACCATCTGGTCAATTTGCTAGTTGCATATGGTATCACTCGCTTAACAACTGGGTTAATAAGTCCACAATTGGTCATTGATAAAACCTGACCAATCCCAATTGGTCTATCTACTATTTAATTAATTATTAACTATCAGTGGATTTTATTCAGTCAGCAACTCTGCCCAACAGGATCTTAGGCAAGTGCGCGGATTTACCCCAGAGGATCTGAACCTGGTGAATTACCTCAAAAACTGCTGGCATTATTAAACAAAATTGGAATCATCCAATATAAAAATCATCTGCTTGCAGGACTTATCCCTAGCAGACCAGCAGATCATTTAACCTAGGAAGATGGAAATGTGGACAAAATCCCAACGCCATCTGCTGAACCCAACTTGCTTCCACTTGTTCTGAGTCCACCCTGCCAACCCACTACTGGTTTGGCACAATCCACCCACCCAATGCTGCAGCAACAGGGGGACTCTACCCTACTGCTGGACGGTCCTATACAATCATCTTGTCAATATTCCAAAGATCTAACTCACCTAAGTGGCCATGAGCACCCTCTCAGAGGGAGCTTGGCCCAATGTTACGCTTGACCTCCATTCTCACTAAACTCCACTGCAAGATCTATTCAAGAACCTGGATCTCACCAACTAATACATTCCCTTGCTGGGTCCCTGACAGAATGCAATACTTTATTGTTCAACCTGACAGATCTGTTTAATGAGTCTGACTGTCACCCTACCTCTCAAGAGATCCCAGCAGGGCACCAAGGACTCAATCAGCCTCTCAATTATACAGATATCTTACCCAAAAAGCCAGCAACCATGGAATCCTAAATAGTTGTCATCTTCACTGTCTCTTCTACCCCTGGAATTGCCCCATAAGACCCATTGTTGCCCATCACAGCCATTCAGTTTCTCTTGGGGGCCTTTGATATATTTTTGAACTTCTACTGTCTCACCTAAATGCTAGAGCCACACTTTTCAGAGTTGTTTGGACCGCTGTGCCACTGGAATTCTGATCTTTCCACTGGGTCTTACAAACCCAGACTAAAAGCCCAGTAAAAATTATCATCAGCCACGTCCTTGACAGTGGGTTTTGGAGTAAGGTGAAGCAAGAAACATGGGAGGAAAGTAGATGTTGTTGTCACTCATCTCTCATCCAGGGTTTTGACTTAGGTCAGAGATCCGGGTAAGGGTCAGGGCTTTGGGGTTTGAACCCTTTTAGGTCCTAAAAAGATGCATGGCCCCTTCCACTTAATAGCTGGATCCAAGAGCCTTACACTTAGACACTCATAATAGGCTACAAAAACTTGTCACTTGGCGCCTCAAGTTTATTCCCCTTAGTAATGTTAAGACCAAAAAACATCCCTCTCTCACCTGGAGTTGCCTCAAGTGTAAGAATTTTTTATATGGGGATGTCTTTGCAGCTGACTCATTCATGTGAGGGAACATCTCTTGACTCCTGATGTTCAACTTGCTTGCCTTGAGGCCATCCTTTTGAGTTCATACTGTTGAGTATGCCTAATACTTTATTACTAATATCATTAATCTATCAAAATTAAAAGTTTAACGGGTGCAGCTATAATATAGAAATTTAGTTGGTTAAAGGTTTAGGGTTGTAAAGGGCTCATTTAGGGGCAGTAGCCACACATTCTCATAGAGGGAATAACCCAAGATTACAATCTTAGATAGGAATATAGCTCTTGGGTTATACCCCTTTTGACTGGAAAGGTTGCATTTCTCTATTTACTTGTTGGCCACAGCCTGGATCCTTACAAAGCTTATACCTACCAAAACTATCTCAAAAATTTATTAGCCTTAATTTTAATGTGGTGAGCAGTTTAGACTTATTGAGTATGTTTTTACCTTTTAAAATTAATTTTATATAATTTTATTGGATCAAAACCCTTAAACTAAAGACTTATATATAATTTTAGAAATAAAATTTTGATCACCTATATACATAAAAATTGCTATATTTTAGAATGGCAGTTATCAAGTATATGAGACATGCTTTTTAGGGTTTAAATAGAGTTTTTATCAATTGAAAATAACTAAAATGGTTTAATTATATTGTGATGATAAAAAATTCTGTTTAAATTATTTGTGTAACTTTATAGCTATAACTTTATACTAAAAATAGAAAACTTTAACTAATTTGTTCTCTCTTATATTATATCACCTTAACTGTAAGTCTAGAGACCCAACCTCTTAGTTAGATTGGGAAAAGGTCCCTTGTAGGAAAAAGAAGGGACCTAATTTTCCTGTGGAGCTCTTGGCTCAACTGGGGGACTTGGGTCATGTGGTTGATGAATGGTGGGCCACTGCATTGGCCCCAAAAAGACCCCACCACAGTATCCCATTTGGCTGCTTCTTCTCTGGTTGAAAGGATAAAAGAGGTCTGTAAAGAGGTAATACAGGCCAGAAGTCATCAAAAGCACCTTCTCCCCCACTGGGAACCACTCCGTCATCTTTTAAATCCTTGGAAAAAAAATGGGCCTTGAAACTCAGTAAATAGTTCCTGAGTCTGGAAACCCAGTCCAGAACATGGAATCCGAAATTCTGGGTCTGGGAAAGCCAATCTGAGTCAGAAATTCACTTTTGGAAAATTAAAATTTTTTTTAAAAAATTCATCAGAATTTACCCTGTTGGAACCCAATTCAGCTGCCCCTTCAATCCGAGTAAATCCACTTATGTTTGGATCAGTAAGGGTCCCTCCCTGTCAGATCAAACGATTTTGTTGCCAGAGCTTTTGCAACCTTTGCATAAGCTGGATGACAAAGCCCCAAACCCAGGATGAGTACCAATGAGAACGTCAGCTGTTGCTGCCCAAGAAAAACGTACCCATGGCCCCCTTTTCCTCCATTTTGCATATATAAGGCAGCTGCCTCTGAAAGGAGCAGTTGTCAGTCTATTTTCACCTATAGGTTTAAATAAAGTTATTGCCACCCAAACCTACTCCACGAGCTCAATCACTTTCTTAACCAAACTTTTACTAACCCAGCAAAGTACACAGTGATTTGCATTTTAAGGATGATGGTTGTTGAGTGGGCCCTCCAAGCCATCAATCTGGCAGCCTACCAAATGGTGATTGTGATCAAAGGCTTTGCCTCAAGCCTACAACGCAAATCCGCCACTTTGGAAGAGTTTTTGTATCCACCAAACTCTTCACAATGACATGTTTCACATTTGGCACCTGGAAGACCAGCTTTGGGTCTGCCTCCCACTTCATGGAATAATCAGATATTTATACTGATCCACCCCACAGATCTGCTGATAGTTTGGCGCAATTTGGGCAGAGTGAGGGCATCTCTGCTAATTGGGATTCTCCGTTCAGAGGTGAGGACTCACTGTCCACACAACTGCAAGGCAGCGACCAGGTACTGGACCATCTGGACCATTCTGCTGAGGACAATTTGGCTCAAATTGATTTCTTTTCTGCCATTCTGGCGATGAACCTGACCTCTCTACTCAACCCAGAACCTCTCAATGGACGCATGATGAGGCCCAAGGCAACCTGATAGTTGTATCAATTTGATTCAATTCAATTTATGAATTTAATCAGCATTTCAAAATATTTTGAACATTTTTATGATTTTCAGAATTTTTATTATGAACAAACTCAAGATGGTTGGGAAAAAGAGCTCAAAGGTCACCAACTGCAAATCCAGGAGTATTGGTCATCCTCCTTTCCTCTCCCACTCTTGAGGGGAAGCCCCAGAAAGACTCACGGTTGCCCCCATTGCAGCCATTTGGTTTATTATGGGGCCTTTGGTATGTTCAATAACTTTTATTTCCCTTACTGTAATGGATCAGTTGGTACTAGATCCAAATATGAGATTTATAAGAAGAAACCTGAATAAAGAGGAATTGGAGCAAGGGAAATTTGTCAGTCTGAAGCCAAAATGCATCTGAGTTAATATAACGTTGGACTTATGAGCATTTCAGACAATGATTCCATGGGGAATGGAATCTTTGCCTGAGATGTGCTGGATGGTTCAGAAGAGATTGGCATAGTGGGGAAGCCTATTTTATATTTGCAAAAGCATTATATATTTGAGGATAGGCTGGCTTGAATATCCAGTTGAGTCTTCTACAATAAACCCTAAAAATCCAATAAAGATTTGGTTGCACAAGAAAAGAATATTTTATTTAAAATAGAATATCAGATTTAAGGCATGGGCTCCAATAGTGGGCATGGTGTGGCATTGGCGTGTGACTCGGTATCCTCCAACAGCATGTGGACTTGGATCTTAGTACATGTGGAAATGACGAAACTCAACAGATGGGTTCTGTCAAGAGAGTATCTGTAACTCTCTCGTTCCCAGCAAGGTGATGTGGGATGCAAACCCACATTGCTAGGGAACTAGCCATTAAAAGAATGGGAATACAAGCACTTTGAGCAGTGCCAGTACAAAAGGTACCCCAGGCAAGTATACAAACAGCAACATAAAATACTAGGCAAGTAAAAAACAACACCACTTGAGTGGACCCCAGAGGGGCGTCCATAATCAAGTGCGGCTTGATGTCAGGGGCTTTGGGTGCCTCAATCTGGAGGGGACCTGGGTGGCCCACAGGTGCCCCTGGGATGTTGGTAAATTGTGAGATAAGGTAGTGGCCTACATGGTTGGAGACCCCCAAAGAGGTCCACCACCAGGGTTGCCCAAGGAACCATTAGAAAACATAAAATAACGGGGTGTTTTTTATTAAGCAAGTCGATCAATAAGGAGTGTTGATCACAAAACATATTTAAAATGAATTGGGGAAATTTGGGTTCTGCGGCACTGCGCCCAAGCCTTGACGTTCCAATAAACAGATGCTTCTATCCGCTTTGGTAAAATACACTGAAAGGGCCTTCACTCGAGTAATCGATTGAAGCCTTATTTTACCAGAAATCAAAATCTCATAGCTGGAGTGGGACTCGAACCCTTGTTCTCCAACCAAGCTAATGGAGCCGTTTTTATTCAAAATGTAAATTGTTCATTTTAAGACCTGAGCTGAAATAGGAGGCTGGGCGTTTTTCACACCCTTAGTATCAACCTGGGCTTGCTTGGCTTGCACCCAGCATTGATCTAAGGTGTGCTTCAAGTCAGGAAGAGCCTGAAGCTTCATCTTCTGGGCCTCCTGTCACCCAGCCTTGTTCCTAGCATCAGTGCCTGCTATCATGTCATCCAACCATGACAGGTTCAGGAATTGGCTCTGGCAAGCTGGTCTCTAGTAGAGTCAGTTATATGGCTCTTACTTCCCAATTCTTTTGTGGGATATTTGTGCAAACTCGTTCATTACACTCACCAGAATAGTAAAGGGATCCCTCCTCCAACTGTTCATAACTGCTATGCCCTTGGCATTCTGGGCTTTCCACTGGGTTGTTACACACAAAGATTGGAAGCCCAACCTTACTTTAATCAGCAGATTCCATTACATTAACCATTTCAATGATTTGTTGCAATATGCATCCAAAAAATAAAAAAGTTTGTAAGTCTAAAAATGTGTATATGTATTTAAGAAATAAGAGTTATATACCTTTATTAAAAACTCTACTATATCTTTGTTACAGACAAGGATAAGATGATTATAAAAAGTGTAAACACTGGCTAAGGACTTTCTGCTAAATCTATAGCCAACAAATAAAGTGTTTTTTATGAAAATCAGTGAAAGGGTTAAGTAAATAAGAGCTTTAAGCAGTCACTTCACATTTATTAATAGTTAAACTATTTTTTAGGCTTTAAAAACACATTTACTTATAAGCTAAATAAATTTATACTGAAATGTAAAATTGGGCAAGCTACATATTATTTGGTTCTTAATAAAGAGACCTCAGATTAAATTTGGTTTTAACTAAGTTTGAAAAAGAAGGTCATCAATTGACCTGTATGTATGTTTTTTTCTGTTTGTTTGCACATTACTGAAAATATTGGACCAATTTGGATGATCATATTCAAAAATAGAGGATGCTCCAACTTAGTCCCATTTTACTTTTATAAGTATTGGTCAAGTATCTACCCATTAATTTAGTAAGTATAACAAAATGGGCTCAGAAGCGATGGATACTTGTGGGACTAATACAACTCCAGATAAACTTAATACTGGCATCGGTGAAGTGAGAGCTTTGAAGCACTTTTGATATATGTCTTGTGGCTGGATGGTATGTTTAAGTACAGGCAGTATGAGCTCATAGTGGGGTGAGCTTAAATCATTATAGATGGCTATAATTTTTGTACAATTTGACCAATAAACTCATCTAAATTTATAAAATGAACTACTTTAGATAGCAATCAATAAATTTACCAAAGATTGACTAATAAAAGCGACCAAATCTAATAAAACGAATTACTGTAGATGGCAATCAGTAATTTAGCATACGTTGACCAAAAAAACCATCTATATAATAAGATGAATTAATATTATATTTGTTTAAAAGATACTATATATAATATATACAATGTGGTTTAATTTTATAGAGAAATAGTAAGGGGTCAAAAATGATATATAGAGTTAGTAATATTTAATAAAAGTAGGAAAAAGAGACACTTCTAAAAATGCACTAATTTTTTGGAGGGAGAAAGAACTGGGGGTAAAGTTTTATTTTGGAAAAAAGAACCTTCTCAAAAAAAATTTTGGGAAAAAAACTCCTCTATAAAAGCTCTAAAAGGTATGAAATAATCAAGAAATTATGCCACCTCAATAAAACCCTTTTTGAAGTTAGCACCATATTTTAACTGACTTATAATAGGTTTTTATAATTTATATACTCAGTACCATATATCCTAAGTTGCTTATAGTTTACACTTTGATCCATTCCAAATATAAAATATAATTTGTAATAGTTAGCAAAAATTCTATAATTCAGTCTAAAATATGGTGCTGACTTCAAAAAGGGTTTTATTGAGAGGGCATAATTTCTTGATTATTTCATACCTTTTAGAGCTTTTATAGAGGAGGTTCTTTTTTCCCAAAAATTTTTAAATATATGTTTGTAAATAGAGATGGTTAGCCTAGCAGGGTAATTCCTGCTTCTAATCTAGTGCAGGTTTTGTTCACAAGTTCAAAATCTGTGCTGGCTAAAAATCTCAATACGGTATATTTGTCCCAAGGTTGACCCACCTTGATTACTTTTAAATGTTTATAAATAGAACAAATTTAGTTTAGATACTTTGCTAGTTTGTCTGCTACACACAACGTTGGATAGTCAATAGTAGTAATACAAATACAGCGCTGAGCGAATATCATATTATTGTATAAATATAATTAGTTATATAAAGTGATTTGCTAGGGAGGATACCCCAGTGGTAGAGTATGGACCCTCTACCACTGCCTCCCGAGTTCGATCCCGGTGATGAACTTTGGGTAGGGGACGATTTTGACTGTGTTGGTTTTGCGCGCCAATGCCCCGAACCGAGATAGCGAATAGCAAAGGCGGTCCATGGAGTTCCTGGCCTATCATACGCCGCACATGGAGGTTTTCCGGGTTTTATCCTCCTTTCCCATTTTCTTCACTTCCCTAATCGGTGCGGTATCGTCCTCAGGTCGGCCCACCTCGAATAAAATTTAAATTTAAATTTAAAGTGATTTGCTTATCCCAGGTAAGTTGACTAGTATAGATAGTAATTAGCATTTAAGTAGATTACTTAACTTTTGTTCTGATGAACCTAATGTGACTTAAAAGCTTCGCAAACTTAACTAGAAAGTCAATTTAGCAAAGTGGTTGACAATCCAGTATAATTAGACTTGAGAATATTACATCATAGCATGGATATTCTTATTGTGAGCGGCAAAACTAACTTACTAATTTATATAGTTGCTTTAAAGAATTTAGAGGGTTTGAATAATGGTTAGCAACAGCTTTATATGACTTGAGAATCCAATGGTATGTGTTTATAAATTTGTTAGTCTTAAATTATTCTAAATAATCATGCCTGTCTACCTATGCTTATTTGTGGAATAAAGACGAATCCAAATTTGAAAAATATTGAGTTGTGAAATTGTAAATATTAGCAAACCAAGTCAATACTAAGATTAAGACATTAGCTTAATATCCTCAAATTATTAAGAGCCAATTATTGTGAATAGAAGATATTTGAATTGTGTTCATAACTTAAAACTCGTATGGAACAATCTGATAGAGGTTTCAGCTGATGTAGCATAGTCATGCAAGTCAAAGTCAATTGGTCTAAGCCCTTATTAGATTTTGATTGTGGTAGGGTATATAAGCTATAACTATACCAATCTCTACGCATCAAATCCATGAGTAGATAGGTTTGGGTAAACACCCTGTCTTTACAAGGTCAGCGCCAGGTGTGCCTCCATTAGCATTGCTTGATTATAAGCAACGTTAGCAGAGTAGCGTGAGCTACCTTTTCTGAGGTTGAGGTTTACAATAAACCTTGATTTGTGCAGCCCCATTGCAGCAGAGAGCAGTACCCTGGGATTTCATCTCACATAGCTTCCCACATTGGGCACCTCTAGGGCACACAAAAACTCCAAGCTACGCTGGTATTACAGAACTTGAGAGGTTTATGAAGATTAACCTGCCAAGCTTACCAGCTAAAAATTGATTTGGAGTTCCAGTATGTGACAGAAACAAAAGTGGAACTTCACTTAAATTTATAGTTTATTTCATCTTTAAACTAATTGTATCAACCAATTCCTGCTTCCACTCTAGTGCAGGTTTTGGTTAACGCATATTTGAATCCTGTACTGGCTATAAAAACCTTGGTGTGGTTTATTTGTCCCAAGGTTGACCCACCTCAATTACTTTTTTATATTTTATCAATCAAGTTGATCTACTCTAGTCACAAGTGGTGCAGTGTATTTATCTCATAAAAGCAGTTTCCTTATTTATGGTATGATCAATGATCTGTCTAACAACTTACTGGAGTGTCATTATTCATCTCTATCAAGTGTGCTTCTTTTTTAGTGCCAGATATCTCAATCCAATATATAACATATATCAGTAATTTATTATATATATTTTGACTTTTTTTTAGTACTAGATGGTCCCAATTTTGACTTTTTTAATAATTTTAAATCCCTTTTGGGAATCCAGCCAATTCTTGCTTGCTGGTGCTTGACGCCTGATGGATTCCACAAAGATTTATAAAAATTTTAAAGAAATAAATAAAGTGCTACTAAAATTAGGTTTTTATGGTTTTTATTAGGAGCGCAATAAAGGTAAAAAATGATGACCCTTGACATTTGGCTATTTCATATTTAAAGTTCTTTGAGGGTTGGGGGAATTTATGGATATGTTCAGAATAGCTTACATGAGTCCAAATTAGGAAATATGCAGGAATAACATATCATAACTCAGGAACTTACTTCAGGGCAGTGGAATGAAGGATGAAGAATTCTGATTGGCCCAAATATACCTTTGAGGTAATTTTATATAAATTTAAGCCAATCACCACCCAATAAATTTATTACACCTTGGGGACCCCCGCCAAGCCTATAAAAGGGGGGGGTCCCCACATAGGTGCGTTGGAGGACTTCATTAGGGTCAGGGGTTTGCCTTCCGATGATTTCCCCTTGGTCTGTAGTGAGGTCAGAGTAATCTGACCATTGGATTTTACATTTGATGCCCGTAGAGGTTACAAACTGGTGTTACCCCAATTAACTGGGGTTCCACTGAGATTTGGACAGGGACTTTTGGCCAATTTCATCGACTTCTGCATCTTTATTATTATTAAATGAACCCTTAACAACATCAGAAAATCACAAATGGCTGACATTTCCCCTCTTTGGCTGAATTTGACCTAAAACATTCTTACTTTTCAGCTGTTAGGGCAAATGTCTGACATCACCCCCTAAAGAATGTTGGGAGGAGAATAAGGTCATAGAAAATGGGTATGTATGCGATTGATAGTGATACCTGTAGATAAAGATTTAAAAGAGTATTCATTTCCCCTTTTGTAAGTGATGGTGAATGGGCCCTCTCATAATAATCCAAGCTTACCACTTCTAGGGGTGATGCGTTTATGATAGTACAAAAACAATGTCAGACACTTGGAATGTAGGCAGGGGGTTTCAGAGCTCATTTGCAGCCTGCCCTTCTTTAGTCACCATTTTGGCTAGATTAGTCATAGCCTCAGCTTGGAGTTGAATAATGTGCTGAGCTAATCTGCACATTACTCTTTTGGGTTCCTCAACTCTATAGGAGAATACATCTTTAACTAAAAGAGCAGGTATTCCTGGTTCCTGCCCATATAAGACATGGAAGGGGAAATTTTTAAGATCTAATGATAACTGATCCAATAAGCCATAAAAGCACTGGGTAAGAATTGGTCCCAATGAAGTGGATCAGAAGAGGCCATTTTGCATAAGATGGATACCAAGGTTCCATTGGCTCTCTCCACAGTCCCGTTAGTCAATGTATTGTATGGAGCAGAGAATAGTTGTTGAGCCCCATGGAGGCGGCCAGGATTTTTACTACTCTGGAGGTAAAGTTTTTTCCATTATCACAGAGTAAGACTTGAGGACAGCCATGTTGAGAGAAAATATTCTGATGTAAGAGGTGGCTTTAGCCTTGGCCATTTGAGCAGGAAGAGCTACAGCTTCCACCCACTTAGTGAAATGGTCAATGGCTATCAGGATAAATTAGTTGCCATTAGTAGTCTGAGGGAGGAAATCTATTACATCCAAACTAGTGGTGTGGAAAGGTTGTTGTGGGGTGGTTGGCTGATATTGATACCTAGTCTTGAATACGGATTGCTTTTTGCAAGTAAGGCAAGCTTCCAAGACATCAACAGTAGATTCCATCATTCCATCCCAATAAAATTGATCCTTAATCCACTCAAAATTTTTCTTGGCCCCTCCATGACCTTTTGTGGAGTGGGCTTCTAGAATAGCAGGTACACTCTCTGAAGGCTGAAGGTAAGGCAGCCATTTTGTTCCCACCTGCTTATACAACTTCCCATTCTCCTCTTTAATGTTATGGGAGTGTCGGGCTAACATTTTATGTACCAGCTCATCCTCAACTTCCCAGTCATTGGGGGTCATTATGAGATCATGTAGTCTATCCGCCTTACTGTTATCCAAGTGAAGGACTGGAAGCTGAGTCAAACCATCAACATTCATGTGCTGGGTTCTAGCACGGTGCTCAATCTTCATGTCATAAGGCTGGAGCTTTAGAGCCCAGAGAGATAACCAGACATTAGGGTCTTTCATGTTCTGTAGCCATTTTAGAGATGCATGATCAGTAACCACAGTGAAGGTAGTTCCATATAGGAAAGGGTGATAGTGCTTTACCGCCAACAGAACAGCAATGCACTCCTTCTCTGTGACACTGTAGTTACGTTCAGTCTTTGACAGCATTTTACTAAAGTAAGAGACAGGATGATCTACACCGTTTTCATCCAACTGTGCTAAGATGGCCCCAACGGCATAGTCCAAAGCATCAGTGAATAAGATGAAGGGTTTATTATAATCTGAGTGCTGTAGGATAGGGCGTTGTTACAGCAGTTGCTTCAGCGTCTCAAAAGCAGCCTTCTGTTCTGCACCCCACTGGAAAGGAGTGTTCTTGGTTAATAGGCGGACAAGAGGTTCACTGAGCTGGGCAAACTTAGGGATAAACTGATGGTAATATCCCATCATCCCTAGAAATACCTGTGTTCTGTAGGTTCTTAGGGGGAGGCATCTTCGAAATTTCTTCAACCTTATCTAACATGGGTGGATTCCTTTTTGGGAAATGGAGTGCCCAAGGAAATTCAATTTCTTTTGATAGAAGGTACATTTTGAAGGCTTCAACTTAATATTCGACTTGCATAATATATTAAACACCTCCTTCAAATCATCAAGATGTTCATTGAAGGTTCATAGGAATACTGTGATATCCTTAAGGTATATGATGCCACAAGTTAACTTTAGGTCCCGCAAAATATGGTCCATTGCCCGCATAAAAGAGGCAGGCATTACACAACCCTTGCGGTAATTGGGTTAGTTGGAAGAGACCCTCACACATATAAAGGGCACATTTCTCCTGGTCCTCAGGGGAGAGATTCATTTGCCAATAGCCGCTAGCTAAGTCCATGGCAGAGAAGAACTTGGAGCCAGAGTTGGGCCAAGGCGTCATCAATATGAGGAAGAGAGCAGCTATATCTTTTTTGAGATTTTTTATCTGTGGTAATCCATGACTATCCGATGTCCTCCATTCTTCTTTTTTATTAGCAAGAGAGGGGAAGACCAGGGGCTTTGTGAAGTAACTAATAACCCCGCTTGAGCAAATTCTGAAGTTCTGTCCTCATTTGCTGTTCTTCCACTTTTGATTTGCAATAAGGTTTTGACCAAATGGGATGGGCATCACCCACATCAATGGAGTGGCACCAACCCTTCATGTGGCCATAGTTGGTATTGGATTTGGAAAATATGTCATTATAATCATCAAGGAGAGTATAAACTTTTTCAGCTCATCTGGGGTCATCTCATCCGAGATATGGACGTTTGGTAAGGTAATTACCAGGTTATCCATTGGCAGGCCCATATCCATCATAGTACCAATGGAGTGAATTTGTCCAATGTCCTCCACATGGACTAACAAGCCTCTGCCAATCTCCTGGTGCTTTTTTACAACTATGTCCTTGGATGTGAGGTTCCCCAATAGCAAAGTAATAAGCCTTTGATAAGCAGGGTCAATAATGCCAGGCAATACCCGAGGCTCCAAAGGACTAACGCCCTCAATACTAACGAGGTGCAACAAACAGTGGCGTGGGATATGAAGTGTGACTTTTGTGTCAACCACTCGTTGTTCACCAGGCTTGATCACGACCTCATCTGCAGCATAAAAAGTTATATCTTCCCTAGCATCCACTGAATCAGGCAATTTCTTGGTGTAACTCCCATAAGTAGTATAAGACAAAGGTATTGCTGAGAAGGGGTATTCAACCAGGAAAGAGTATATGTGCTTACTAAGCTCTTTATTGGTTAAGACTAATGGAACTTCATAGTTGAGTAACGAGAGGTAACCTTGCTTCAGGTTGATTCTTCCTCTATACTCAATCATAAAATGAGTGCCGATGAGCATATCATATGCGTTTTTATCTAAAGCCACAGCAGAGGCTGATAAAATAAGCTTCCCTACTCGAATGTGAAGGGAAGAGTAGGCCCCAATAGCCTGGGTATTGTTGGGGCCAGAAGTTCCAAACTATTGCGTGTACTCCAAGTCAGGCGCTAACTTGATCTTCGTGATAAGATTAGTGGAGATCACGTTGACTGGGGAGCCAGTGTCCACAAAGGCCAAGAAATGGAACTTTTGAATGACTACTTCAAATTTAGTGAGAGTCCCTCAAAAGTTAGGCGATAAAGCTAAAACCTCCTTGAGCCGTAAGGTGGAAAGTGAGTTTTTAGCAGTCTCAGGGTAGTTATTCATGATGGTCATAAGGGATGAACATGCTGAAGAGGTCAAATCAAGCTAGCTAGGATTGATCACCATCTCTGGCAGTGTCAATCACTTGTGTACACCCTAGGTTTTGACTGAGGTACGTTTCCTCAGGGATGGTGGTCTCGTCTACCCTCCAGCATTCAGGTGATCAGGGAACCTCCACCTCTGCGGGGGCTCCAAGTATATATTAGCCAAAATCATCATAACCCCCTCAGATTCGTCCCCAAGGGTATTCTCAACAACTGGCAAGGCCACGATGGAGGTAGGAGAGATGGCCACAGGTGATTGAATAGCCTTAGGGCACGCCTTTACTTCAGCATAGCTGGAGGAGTTGGCACAGCAGCGTTAGTGAGCTGATGCGGATGGATGGTTGTTATTACCTTACAGGGTTTTTATTCATAAGAAGGAGTGATAACCTTTCTAGACTGCACAGAGGGAACAGGTTTTCAGGGAGGGTAGGCATAGGTGAGCTCACCCTTAACTGTGCAACTGGCGGTATCTCTCAATAGTGAGAGCTGAAGGAATCACCTCAGCTTCCTTGGATGTTGCACTTTAATGGAAATCAGCAACATCTACTAACGCCTCCTTTAGGTCACGGTATTTTGGAAATGGCGTTTTACTGAAATAATATGCCAGGCTAGAGAGGGCTGAGAAGCTAACTCCAGTTAACAGAGCAGTAATAGCATCATCTAGGGTGAGCATGTGTCAGGCGAACAGCAAGTAAGAATTAGACTGGCCTGCCAGCCCGGATGCCAGAGCATCCAAACAGCAAACTAGAATGCCTGGGGCACTGCTGCTGATATGACAAATATGGAACCAGAAAGGAGTTGCATCAATATCTGCTGGTGAGCCAGAATTTCATATAGGCATAAAATAAAGTACCAGATGCACATGGCCGTTAACCCTGAGGGGTACAAGAATGTCAGTGGATAAGGTGGCTTAATTTTTAATATATAAAAACTAATTTTGAGGGGGTGGAAGGCGAGTCAGTAGGGTGTACAGCTACCAACCTGAAGGTTGCAGATCTTGGATTCCCGCCCTTTGCACATCGATTGGGGTGCCAGCTGAAGGAAACTATTGGGTGGTTAGTAGGTATAATAACATGAAAACCTTACCCATGATGTAACCAGAAAAATCCGAGTCCCAATCTGGAGGTGAAAAAACTTTCTACGACAGAGTTGACCCTGCTCAGGTTTCATGTCAATACTTTCTCTATTTTGGTATTGTTCATCCCCCAGTCAGCTTGCCTCAAAAATAAATAAAAAACTAATTTTGGGGGAGGGTTTTTTAATAGGAATTTAGGAAAGAAAAATCAACCAATAATTTTCTCAGTGCTATGCAACTGATTAAATAGTAATCAATTTGGGAAACTAAGCCAGGATTGGGTCCCACAAATTCATCCTAACCAGCAAATTATTTGTGAATGGGTGGGTTTGTTCCTTGGGAACTGACATTACAAAATTCAGCGGTGGCTGAGTCACTGCCAGTTTTACCTCAAACGTCCAAAACAAGGCTCTACTACATTTCTGATGGTTGGCGTGATGGTGTTTTGCCCAATGAGCGGTGGGAATCCCCAAGGCCACCCCACATAGAGGTGGGCCCATTTGGTTGGGAACAGGTTCAGGACGCCCAACCCGCCCATGCTCAGTCGCTGGGCTGTTTGTTCAGTCAGTAGCATTGTATCAGGCACAACACCCAATTTAACAGGAAGCTTCAAAAACTCATCAATGGTGTCTGGTACTATTACCTGCCCATTGGGGGTGATGCCTGACAGATTTGGGAGAGGGGAGATTTTATGATTGTCATGTTAACCAAATTGCAACCGTCAGGCATTCTGGCTAATAGCTCAGTCTTCATACCTTTTTGACCATTTAAAATCTGAGCATCAGGCTGATTGCCACTCAAATTAGTTATGATTGATTTCATTTTGGCGATCTCAGCGCAGAATTCACTGATTCCTAATACCAATTCTGCCAAGGAGAGTTTGGGTTTTGGGAGTGGTATCCGAAGTTAAAGGCTGTTACCCAGCGCTCATCTACCATGTGAGCGAGATCGCCCTGAGTAACGAGGGGTACAGCCATCCTCTTTGGTACCTTCTAACTTGGAAAATGGAAAAATGGCCCAATAAACTGCCAGGGGACGTTCCCCAGGACTTATATTACCCTTTCCTTTTCCCAAGGGAAGGAGCGCACCACCGGGGAACTGCATGAGAGCCACACTTTTGTGCGCCTTGGTAACTTGATTGCCATAAGAGATGTGACTTTGTGAGGAGGGTGGGGAGCTTTGGGGTAGGAGATGTAGAATGCATCGACCAGGTCCATGCAATTCGCACAATCATGCGCCTTGACCCAACTGTTTTTGTAAGCTAAATATCCTTTCCAAGCCACGAGGTATTGTACAGAACATCAGGATTTCCGGGATTCCAGGATACCTCTACCTCAGCTTCTTCCTCATTATCGATGATGATCAGTTCCAGTTCCATGGGAATTGCACCCTTGAAGGGTGACAGCTGGGACACATGGAAATTGAGATGCTGCTTCCAATGCGCGGGAAGCTTCAATTGAAACGCCCCATTACCCAATACCTCCTCCACCAGATGTTGACCCAAGCATTTACTGGCGAATTTATGGGAAGGGGCCTGGATTTTTAAATGATGGGTGTCGAGTATAACATAAGAACCCTTTGTAAACTCATGACCTGGAAGGCATTTTTGATCCACAAACTGCTTGTAGTTGTCTATAGCTTTGGTGAGGTGTTCCTACACTAAGGCTTGAGTCAATCTAATTTGAGCAGCGTGGTCTGAGGCAGCTTAAACCTATGGCGCAAGCATGGTCAGACCAAAAATGAAGGATTATAACCCAACGTTGCTTTGTAGGGGAAAACCCCGTGGATGCGTGGGTTCCATTATTGTAAATGAATTGGGTGAGAGGGAGGTCATCAGCCCAAAAATCCTACGTGGCTGCAGCATAGCAATGCAAGTACTGATCAAGAACTTGATTGACCTGCTTGGTCTGGCCATCAGACTGAGGATGATACGCTGTGGAGCAACAGGGGGATATTTTCAGGATTGATAGGAGTTCACTCCAAAATGCGCAGTGAACTGAAAGCCACGGTCACTGATGATCTCCTGGGGGAGACCAAACATTAAAAACACATGGCGTACAAAAAGGCAGGCAGTTTTTTCAGATGTAATCGTGGAAGTGCAAGGTATAAAAAGGGAAAATTTTGTGAAGCGATCCACCACTACCATCACCACTATGAACCCGTTTTAACAGGGGAGCTTGACGATAAAGTCCATGGAAACCGATGTCCATGGGCCTCTGCCTGTTGTAAGGGGTGCAGGAGGCCGTTTTTGCCAGAATGATCCAACTTGGCCCTAGCGCAAGTAACACAATCAGCGATCCAGGCTGGGACTTCTCTTTTTCAAACCTGCCCAATTGTAGGTCCATTTGATCAACTCGATGCATTTCTTAGAACCTGGGTGACCAACCATGGGGAGATCGTGATGTGTCCGAAAAACCTCAGTTTGGAAGGAGGGGGAACCCAAACGCGAGATCTAAAATATATAAGACCCTCCTTTAGTGAGTATAGGGAGTGTTTAGGCTTCTGATGGGATAACTGCACGACCAACTCCATGCCCTCAGGGCAGGCCATTTGACTGGCTAAGACCAGAGCAACTAATGGAGCGTTGGGGGCCAGAGTGATGGAAGAAATGACAGGGGGAATAATTGACAAGATTTGGATGGTAGGAATCACAGCAACGAGATCCACTTCCTCTGGATCCGCGGAACTGTGGGCGGGGCTGCAGCTGAGAAAAATCAGGAAGTACATTTAGTGCACCTTTTACAAATTCATATTTGAAGTTGAAACTGCACAGGTCACAATAGGTTTGGGCTTTTCAGTGTGCCAATTTTTGGGGTTTACAAAAGTACAACAAGGCCTGGTGATCCATGCAAATCATTAATTCATGTTGGGCGCCCTGTAACAGGTACCTCCAATGAGTTAGGGCCCATGCAACAGCTGCCAACTCCTTGTTGTAAATAGCCCAAGACTGCTTAATAGAGTTAAACTTTTGGGAAAAGTAGGCGACTGGGTGTTCCAAACTATCGTGCTCCTGGAGCAACACTGCTCCAACAGCTACTGATGACGCGATGCATGCAACAATATATGGCTTGGTGGGATCGGTGTGTTTTAAAATGGGAGGGGATAAAAACACCTCTTTAGTCAATTTGAAAGCCTGTTGGCATTTGTCCATCCAACGAAAAGATACTTTTTCCCTGTGAGTGGGCGGAGTGGGGTGGCGAGCTGAGAGAGTGTGTGGAAGAATTTTTTTAATAAATGATGGTTCCCAAGAAACTTTATAGTTGTTTCTGTTTAATTGGGGTTAGCCACTCCCGGATAGCATCCAACTTATTGGCAGGGATTGCAACACCATTTTTAAGAACCAGATTACCAAGGAAAGTAACCTCCTCCTTATAAAACTCACACTTGAACGGTTTGATGAACAACCCTGCCTTATGCAAGGCGACCACCACCGCTTCCAAGTCAATTGCGTGTTGTTTGGGAGTTGGGGAGTGAATCAGAATATCATCAATGTATGTAACAGCACAGGTGAATTGGAGGTCACCCAGTACATTATTGATCATCCATTGAAATGTAGCAGGAGCATTCTTCAGCCTGAAAGGCATTACACGAAATTGGAAAATGCCGCGCTTCGTCCAGATCACTGTTAACCCATTCC
Organism: Massospora cicadina; assembly: GCA_022478985.1. Lineage (NCBI taxonomy): Eukaryota > Fungi > Entomophthoromycota > Entomophthoromycetes > Entomophthorales > Entomophthoraceae > Massospora > Massospora cicadina. The sequence goes on from JAKSZP010013253.1 coordinate 91,582, forward strand.
TTCCCTTCCATTACCCAGATTTGGTTGAAGGCGTTCACCAGATCCAGCTTAGAGAACACATGGGATTTGGCGATTGCCTGGCTGATTGTCTGCTCCAGAGGCAATGGGTAGGGATCAGTAACTGTTATTTTATTCAAATGGCTGTAATCCTTTCAGGGACAGAGAAAACCATTCACTTTTTGGCGAAGATAATGGGGGAGGCGACGGGTGAGGTCTCCTTGAACAGCCAACCTTTTTTCAACATATCGTCCAACCAGGTATTGAGTGCAACTTTTTCCTCCGCTGTATGGGGATACAACGGACAGTTGATGTCACCAACTCCACAGTCGTTTAAAACCCACAATCATACCTGGTATGTTTAGGCATATGATCCACCTTTTCCATATTGAAGATTCTCTGATAGCGCATTAAGTTTTTGGGGAAATTGGGCGGAACTCCTGCAGAAGTGACTAGGGTAGTGATAGAGCTAGTTCCTTGTACCTTCTTGAGGGTGTCGATCTTGAGAGTTCACCCTCCAAATAATCATTGGTAAACAACAACGTATTAGACTCTAAATGAATCTTCACATGTTGTCAATGCCACCACCCCACACTTAAGATCACCAGAAACACCAAGTCCAGAATAGCCAAAAAGCGATTGCAGAAGCTGAACTGGTGGATTGAAAAAGGTACCGGTTGACAAATGACATATGAGGGCTGATAAGCAGATGAGGCCACCTTCACTGAGGAGCCCATATCCATTTCCAGCTTTAATTGTTGCACCAATTCAACACTCATAAAATTTCCCGTGGCTCCAGTGTCCACCAGGGCCTCAAATGAGACGTGATAAGAACCAACGATAATCTTCAAGGGTAATAAGAAGTAAGCGTAGTTCTCCTTATTGGTAGTTGTGGATGAATCCAGCGATACCAGAGAGATGGTGGTGGGATCTGGGGAAACCAATGGGCAAATAGCCGCGGCAACTATGGGGTATGGTTTTGGAGGTTTGAGTGTGGCTGGTCTAATGCGGTCATAGATAATCTTCTTTACAACCTGGCTCAGTTGGAAAGAAGGAACCATTAAAGCGCCTACACACATGAGAAAGGCGGAAATGGCTAATAATAATGGTTAGTCAATTATGTCAGGCGAACGGCAAGTAAGAATTAGACTGGCCTGCCAGCCCAGATGCCAGAGCATCTGAACAGCAAACCAGAATGACTGGGGCACTGCTGCTGATATGACAAATATGGAACCAGAAAGGAGTTCCACCAATATCTGACAGTGAGCCAGAATTTCATATAGGCACAAAATAAAGTACCAGATGCACATGGCCGTTAACCCTGAGGGGTACAAGAATGTTGGTGGATAAGGTGGCTTAATTTTTTTCATATAAAAACTAAATTTTTGGGAAAGGATTTTTTAAAAGGAATTTGGGAAAGAAAAATTTAACCAACAATTTTCTCAGTGCTATGCAACTGATTAAATAGTAATCAATTTGGGGAAACTAAGCCAGGATTGGGTCCCACAGATTCAGCCTAACCGGCAAATTATTTGTGAATGGGTGGGTTTGTTCCTTAGGAACCAACATCACAAAATTTGGCGGTGGGCCAAGTCCTTGCCAGTTTGACCTTGAACGTCCAAACCAAGGCTCTACTACATTTCTGATGGTTGACATGACGGTGTTTAGCCCAACGAGCGGTGGGAATCCTCCAAGGCCACCCCACATAGGGGTGGGCCCATTTGGTTGGGAACGGGTTCAGGACACCCAACCCGCCCATGCTCAGTTGCTGGGCCGTTCATTTGGTTGGTAGCATTGCATCAGGCGCAACACCCAATTTGTTAACAGGAAGCTTCAAAATCTCATCGATGGTGTCCAGTGCTATTACCTGCCTATCAGGGATAATGCCTGACAGATTTGGGAGAGGGAGATTTTTCAATTGTCATGTTAACCAAATTGCAACCATTGGGCATTCCAGCCGATAGCTCAGTCTTCATACCTTTTTGACCATTTAAAATCTGATCATCAGGCTGATTGCCACTCAAATTAGTTATGATCAATTTCATTTTGTTAATCTCAGCGCAGATTTCACTGATTCCTTGTAGCAATTCTGCCAAGGAGAGTTTAGGTATTGGGTGTAGTATCTGAAGTGGGAGGGCTGTTACCCAGCGCTTGTCTACTACGTGAGTGAGATCGCCCTGAGTAACGAGGGGTACAGCCATCCTCTTTGGTACCTTCTTACTTGGAGATGGAAAAATGGCCCGATCAACCGCCAGAGGACGTTCCTCAGGACTTACAGCATGTTAGAGGTAGTTAACTTTTGCGCAGCAGGGTAAAATTGTTAAGCAAAGGCAAGAAGTGGTTCACCCTCATACATGCTAAAGCGCATAAAGGCCTGTTAGCACTAAGTAGACTCTGCTTTGATCCTAATTCATCCAAAAGAGCCATTTTCACCTCTGTCCAAGTGTGCAAAGGGTCCAGGTAAGGCACTATCCTTTCTTGAGCTAGGAGACTTAAACATGGAAGGATGTGTTGAGTTTTTTGTTTATCAGTTGTGCCATACATGGCAGCTTCATAAACATACAATAAAGTGGCAATGTTTCCTTCACCAGGTGTAAATTTGTTTTTAGAGGGAGTTTAAAAGGGCGATGTTCCAACTCTTCAAGATGAGGATAAGGCGCTGGCTAGTTGCTCCTCAAGAGCAATGATTCTGGCTATACAGGGGTCCCCTGTAGTGAGCACCATTTTGTGGGAATCCAGCCAATTCTTGCTCGCTGGTGCTTGACGCCTGCTGGATTCCACAAAGATTTATTAAAATTTTAAATAAATAAAGTGCTACTAAAATTGGGTTTTTATGATTTTTATTAGGAGCGCAATAAAGGTAAAAAATGATGACCCTTGACCTTTGCTATTTTTCTTATTTAAAGTTCTTCGAGGGTTGGGGGAATTTATGGATATGTTCAGAATAGCGTACATGAGTCTAAATTAGGAAATATGCAGGAATAACATATCATAACTCAGGAATTTACTTCAGGGCAGTGGAACGAAGGATGAGGAATTCTGATTGGCCCAAATGTACCTGTGAGGTAATGTTTTTATAAAATTTAAGCCAATTGTCACCTGAGAAATTTATTGCACCTTGGGGGACCCCAGCCAAGCCTATAAAAGGGGGTCCCCATGCAGGTGCATTGGAGGAAATTATTGGGGTTGGGGTTTGCCTTCTGATGATTTCCCCTTGGTCCATGGTGAGGTCAGAATAATCTGACCATTGGATTTTACATTTGATGCCCATAGAGGTTTTGAACTGGTGTTACCCCAATTAACTGGGGTTCCACTGAGAATTGGCCAGGGACTTTTGGCCAATTTCATCGACTTCTGCATCTCTATTATTAAATAAACCCTTAACAACATCAGAAAATCAAAAATGGCTGACATTTCCCCTCTTTGGCTTTATTTGACCTAAAAATTCTTACTTTTCAGCTGTGAGGGAAAATGTCTGACACCCATTGTATGACTCACCTCCCCAATTTCCATCTGGTATATAGAAAAACAAAATTATATTTGAGTTAAGGAAAATTTAAATGAAGTATGGGATTTTTTTACTAAAGCAAAAAATAATGTTAAATTAGTTATAGAAGGAAATGAAGTACCTTTATCATTTATATCTTTACTTTTGTTGATGGTTTTAGTGAACTATTATTTTCATAAATTTATTAGTGCTTTAGATTTGATGATTACTAATGGTTTTCAATTCAGCTTTTATAATGGTTTGGGAATTTAGTATATGGATTTAATACTCTCTCTTCTAGTTTTACTAGGCTAATTGTACACAAAATGGTAAAAGATTTTTAATGACGCATCATAGTTTAACTTGTATATTTTATAACATAAACATTCTCATAGCATTATATACTACATAGATTTTATTAGTTTACTCACAAATACTTATTAACCCTTTTAATGATTCAACGCATATATGCATATAAGAAACTGAGGGGTATGTAAATCTAAAAAGCATATGTGCTGTGGGATCCACCATTGGATGCCACAAATAATTTATTAAAGTGAGAAATTTACTTTTTTAATAAAAGTAATAAATAGTGCTCTGTTAAAGTTTTTAAGTTTTTTATTGTATAAGCAGGGCAAACCCAAAGAAAGGTCCTTTTCTCAATACTAGTATTTTCTATTTAAACTAGTTTGAATTTTGAGACCATGGGTATTCAAGGCAAAAGTATATAAAGCTGAGTCATCTAAATTAGGAAATATAGGCTTTCGGCCTATCAGATCAAAGATAAATATTTTTGAGGCAAAATCTGACCCGTGTGGTAACAGTTTGATGTATTGTATCCAATCACCAGCGAGTAAAATCTTCTCACCTTGGTGGTGGTCAGAGTTGTGTGGTAATGATTGGTTAATTTGCATCCTATCATTGTCAAGTAATATCTTTTCACCTCAGAGGTGATCAAACTCGTGTGGTAATGAACACCCCAAATTTGGCTGAGAAGTCAGAGTAATCCTATTATTAGTTATTACCTTTTTAAGCCATTTTTTTGGTATAAACCATATTTTTTCAATAGTTAGGATTCCACTGAGAATCTGCCAAGGTCTTTTTGCCATTGGTACTCATATCATTGATAATTACAATACTATTTGATGATTGGGCAGGAGATGGGTCAATCATGGTAGCAGATTTGGGAGCACTAATACCTCCAACATTCTTTTTCTTAAATTGAAAAGGAGAATGTCTGACATATGCTCCCAAAAAATGAAAATTACATATGTAAACTTCAAAATTTATCAAATATTCATGTTACAACATGGACCAAAATGAGCTTAAAAAGTGTGAACATTGGTTAAGAAATTTTTGCAAAAATTAAGGCCAAAAAACAGAGAAGTTTTTTTCAAAAATCCTGTGAAAGGGTTAATATGAACTTAGCTAAAAATTTGTAGATGGTTGAATCTTTTTATCTTAATATAAATAAAATTATTGTATAGGTATTTTGTTCCACATCTCCTAAACCGCTGGACCAATCTCAATCAAACTTGGCTCAAACATTCTATGAAATTGAGAAACTACCATAGAGATCTGTGTATCCCCCATTAGGTTGGGACCATCTAGTGCTAAAATAAGAGAGACTACCATAGAAAGGTTTTTCAATATCAATATGATTAATAAAAGGTTATGTATAAGGTATGAAACTAATAAGATTTTAATTAAATAATATATTGTTTTGGCTAAGCGTTTTGGTGGATATTATTTGAGTTTATAGGTAATGGTTTTAGTAAGCTGTTTGGTATTATTGATATTATTTTTAATTCAATGGGTTAATGGGTTTGCTAAGCAGTTTATTTTGGTGGTTATCCATCAGCTCATAGATTCACTTCCTAATTTTATTGATATCCTATTTACTAAAATCCAATGCTAAAATAATTAATTGAAATCATCTGTTAATTTATAAACCTAAGTAATGCTGAGAAAATTGCTAGTATTCTAGTCTTAATTTCTAGCTTAATCATAAATATAAAACTAGCTAGATTAAATAGCACTGCTCAAGTTTATAATTAACCAGATGATATTGATTAATTATAATAGGTTTATATTAGTAGAAAGTTATTAATAAGTTTAAAAAGTAAAAAATCTTTTTATTAGTAACACTTATTGTTATTGATCATTACAATTTGATGTTAACTTAGTTAATAAACATACCATAAGGATGTATAGAAATATGTCTAAGAACCAATTCCAGTATTTTACTTTAGCTAAAGGGGAAGCCCAATAGCTATGTTAATTCCCCTGGCAACAAGCATAAATTCTAGGAATCATCAGTGCTTACAGGGCATTATAACACAAGACAGATTTCCAGCACTGTAGGAATTGTTCCATCATTTTTTCTCCAGAGTATATGTTACTCTTCCAGATCTTTCATCCTCTACCTATCTTAATAGTAAGCCACACCATCCACATATATTGTGGGATATCAGCCCCTATCTTCATTGAGAATGTGTCAGAGCAGCAGGAGAATTTATTCCCTAATGTTACCTTACTCAAAGAAAGCTTTGTTTATGCTTGCTTTAACTTAGGTTTGCCACTAAAAGGGCAGCTGATGAAGCTTCATGTGAAAGTTAAAGGTAAAATCCACAGAGTATCACACAGTACATGTGTGATGCACCTACTGAAACAAAGATTTTACTTTTTATCAGTTTTGATGACCTTCCCACCACCCTCCCATGAGATATTATTAATAAAATTGGAAGTGGGCTCAAAAAAGTATGAAGTTCTCAAACAATATAAAATCCAAAGACTTTAATAAATGCCAAAGGTTATCAGCGGCAAGGTGTAGCTGTTATTAGATCCAATAATAAATTTGTGATGACTTTTCTAAAATACCATAGGTTTCTTTCTTTACACTCATTTATAATAAACTTTTGATATGTTTACCATTCTCCCTGAAAAGGTAAGCCCTTTTTTCACTGAGTGCAAAGATCTGAGCTTTAAGGCGCATGCTTGCCCCTTCCAATGGAAGGCACAGGAGGATACTGAGGAGGAAACCCTCATGGGTGACCAACAATCTGATTATGGTATCTGCTGACACCAAACAGCCTTTCTCTTGGGATGAAACAGGTGAATATATTGTTTTGGCTCCTATGTTCGTTAAGTAACAGAAAGCACATCAAAAGGCGCTTAAAAGAGGCTAATAAGGCAACACAAGAGTTAATTCCCCTGAATTTTAAATTTCCTGCAGAGGCACTGACGTACTTCCTCCCTCCCAGAACTCAGCAAAGCCAGTGAGTGCCCAAGCAGAACATTGCCCTTAGAATTGATCAGATGCGTTTAATCCTGATCCAAACAATTCTTTACAATTTCTATGATAATGATGCAATTGACCAAGATTACCCTCATGAATGCTCTTTCAGAAAAATCAAATTGTTTAAAAAGTTACATTTAGTATAATTAAGCAACCCACCTGTAAAGATATATCTTCACAATTAAATAGAGGTGCTACCTCTGCTCATTACCCTTCCACCCAGATCCAAAATGATCCTATGGGCGCGTCTGGGTCCATAGACCCAGCTCACCGCTCATAGAGTGGCCTAGTTTTCAACTGAAAAATTGGGACGCTCAATGCTGCAGATTTAGGGCTTTCACATCCTGGGCAAAAAGCAGAAAATTTTATGCAACCCTCCTGATGACATATTGTGATTCAAGAAGCCCATTGTTTATCAGGACAGGAAAAGGAGTAATCAAAATATCTTCTTCCAAGGAAATCCACTAATCAAGCTACTGTGGGTTCATTATTCACCCTGCCAAATGGCCTAGTGTGGTTAAAACTTATAATTTTTTAGAAGAACAGGCACTTGAAATTTTATGATGGAATAATGAGGAGTTTAATCTCCTTAACATTATGCCCAATAACTCAACTGCCCACATTGACGTTCTTTCAAGAGTACCCCAATTTTGATCTAGATGCCACCTCTATTCTGCGTGATTTCAACAGTTGTGTAAATGCCGTTATTGGTTTCTGACCACTAACTCATATTACCCACCAGGCCATATCGAATTTTTAGCTCACATAGCACACAAATGATTATATGCTTTCCTCTCCAGTGATGCTTCAGGGGTAATTCACCTGACATGGCTACATATATAGCATGTTGCATTGTTGTAATTGTAAAACATAGACTACATTCTCTCCATCACATATTGAGCCAAAAATCTTCAGGTTTGAAACTACAGTGGTGTGGTTTTCAGATCACTATTAAGTAACAATCATTCTGGCTGCACATGACCATCCACAGAATCATCAACGCTGGGTGAGGTTAGTTTTGATACAGCATCCAGCGTTTTTTTCTTTCAGTGGCTGTCTCAACAAACTCCTTTAAATCATATTGTGTTTCATTTTGTGAAAATCATTTAATAGCATGAGGTCTGATGAAACAACCCATCACAGCTGATACAAAGTAGATTGCCTCTCATTGGAACCATGCATCTACAGAACAAGCTACCCGTCTCCAACATTCTTTTGCCCATTTGGAATGAAAAGCCAATGCAAGGGATACAGCACAGCATGGAATGCAATGGGTTGCTAAAACTATTTGCCTACAAAATCTTGATATTGAGCTTCAACACTGTTTAAGCATCTTGACTTGCGCCTCACAAATCACAAAGGGGAGAATTCAACTAGGTACTTTATGCGCTTCTTTAATGCATGGAAACAAGGTAATTCCTGTACCCAGAAAAATAGCACATGTTATTGTTTGCTCCCTCAGTGAGGTATCTGAAATAGTTCAACATTTTATACTAACCTTTATCAGGTAGATGACTGTGACCAAGAGAACTTTCACTGATTTAAATTAAAATCAATTTACACTCTTCTCTTACTTTCAAGTCTTGTTTGTATTATCTCTAATGAGGAACTTTGGGATGCTTTAAGCAGGGCGCCTCACCTCAAGAGCCCTGGCCAAGATGGCATTCCTTATGAGTTCTATCAGACACATATTCATTTAATCGCACCACTACTCAAAGCCTCCATCAATAAGTGCATTTTAGAGACTCGCCTGCTGCATGGTGGTTCAAAAGCCTTTATTATCACCTTATATATAAGTAGGGTAATACTAACAATATGAGTAACTGGCTTCCAATCTCCATTACCAACGCTGATTCTAAATTTATGCCAAGATCCTATTAAAGCGTCTGGGGTAAGCTTGCTCAAACCTCTATATCACACAAACAAATTTGGGTTTATTCAACTGATTATATGAGGAACATCTATTACGTTACCAACGTTTTACAGCTTACATCAGATTTTCTTGAATTTCTTAGACCAAAAAAAGGCATATGATCGTGTGCATTAGTAGTATCTTAGGGCAACTCTAGAAACTTACTGCCTTCCACCTCGCTTTATTAAACTGGGCAATGCTTTCAACTGAGCCATCTACCATGACCATTTGTGCCCAGGGTTTGTTACTGAACACAATTTCTCACAGCATGGTATAAACTAGGGAGACTCTTTTAGCCTATGTTGTACAATTTGGGCTGGGCCCAGTTCTGTGCATTTTGAAAATTAAGGGTTTCATAAATTGTTTTTGACTGATAACCCCTAAATTTATAACTGCACAGGTTTGGTGTTGTGCAATTCTCCATGTTGTTAAATAATAATATATAGTTAATTGATAATAGTATGACGACTATTATCCATAGTTGAATAGATCACTAGTATTGGTACAACGCTTGATTAGTATTCCTACTCAATGAACTTAAGATGTCCTCAATAGGGATTCGTTCCCTTATACCGCCTAACTTGATCCACGCTCAGATCCTTGTTTATGGCTTCTCTCTGGTGACACACAGTCAGCAGCAATCCACAATTCAGTTCAGCTTCTCTTCTCTGGATATGTGCCCAAACCTTACTCTTTATCCTAAAGAGTCTTCAAATAAAGTACACAGCAGTAAATTCCATGAAGAAGAATAGAACTAATAATGGATCCTTGTAAAGTGTAAAGTATAGTGTTTTTCTGGTAAAGTATTGTGTTTTTATAAAGTGAATTCTTAGGGGAACTTATAGTGGATATTCGGCGCCCAACCCTCAGTTGGCACCTCATTGATGAAATGACAGCCGTTACCATTAAATTGCCCATTGTCATCTCATCAGAGATGGTTTTTCCCATCCTGGCTAGGATTCCATCATTGGAAACCCTCAAGACCTAAAACTGGAAAGAGTTGGAAAACGTGTCCCTAACGTTTTCCTCTTAATCCCAGCGAACCAATCATATTTGGCAAGCAACCTGCTTAGGTAATGGGACTTGTTACACATTATGGAAGGTCACAAACCAACTGATCAATTTTCTAGTTACAGGCGGCATCACTCGCCTCACAACATTGATCTTAAATTCCCAATTGGTTGGTGATAAAACCTGAGCAATCCCAATTGGTACACTGATAGTTAATCATTAATCAACTATCAGATGCCCCCATTTTGTTGGCAACTCTGCCTGACAAGATCTTAAGCATTCACCAAAATTGATCTTTAACAGATCTGAACCAGACAAATTACCTAAAATCCCCTAAACATTGTTAACATGAAATCAGGGTCAACTTATATCTAATTCACTTCACTATAGGGGTTTATCACCTAGCAACCCCTGGTAATCTAGTCAGCTGGGAATGTGGGCAAAAATTCCAACAGCGCATCATAGATCAAACCTTGAAAAGCATTGCCTCTCCAGGTCAGAACCCTTAAAGTATTGGAATTTGAGGATGTTTGTGTAATGGATGTTTCCAACCCATCAGACCCTATATTCCTTGAGAATAGCATTAGTTAATATGAGCAAGTAAAAACTCTAAGAGCAGTTTCCACAAAACTAAGGTTATATTACTTGCAAGCACCATATTTAGTGGATCAATGCGACTTCTTGCTGTCCTTTAGCTAGAAGGTAATTGTCCCATTCCAGTCAACCCCTCTTATTAATCCATTTACCACTTAGGTGTATGGCTGAACTCTATAGGATACGCATATATTATGGAGAGTAAACTCATGTTTAGTATCGCAACCCTTACAGCTAGCTTCATGGCCAACCAACAGGGCTTGTGGGGAAAGTTGTATTAGAAAACACACTGATGTTTTAAAAGTATGGTACACCACTCATACCATACCCTATTTTCCATATTTTTCAACATACTAAGGTCTATATTACAATCCTTGTTTTATGAGGTTGAAGGGCACTTAATAGGATTGACAGGCTTTTTGGCTCATGTTACTCAGGTGGTATAGGTCTCATTGACTACCAGAAACAAATCACCCATATTTTAAGCAAATGAATATTTAAGGTAATATGTCCTACCACAGATGTTCTTCATTGGGAACAAGCAGCAAGAAGAAACTTTGCATGAACCTTAAGGAACTAAAATTCTACTACACCCAATACGTTAATGTGTTATCTAGACTCTCACCCAATGCTGCAGGTCCCCTCCGCACCCGCCCACATTTCAAAAATATCCTCCATGTTATAAGCATTCCAAATAAAGCTTACAGCATATTGAACTTAATCTACTATTAAAGGGGAAATCCCAACATACCTTCATCTTTTTGATAATGTTCCAGCAATCCTACATCCTTATATTCAAGGAGTAATGTCACTCTAGTTAGAATTAATTCTATTGTATTTTTTAGATATTCTCTACTCTTACAGGACCAGAAGAAGATATGTGAGTATAATCATCATCCTTTATTCCAACCAAAAACTATAGCTATATATAAGGAAGTGACTTAAAAGGTCATTTTTTACAGTGGATAGGTCTAATGCCATTATAAAGATGTGTCAAGTTTGTGACGGCCATATTACTCTCATCCATAGGATTGATGAGTGTCTGAAATCCAAGGTAATCTAATAGGAAGTGTCTCATCTGCTTCAGCTTCCTTCATCTAATATACTCATCCCTATCCATAAAATGTTTGCCATGAGTGTGCCTTCCCCAACTACTGTCATGGGTAGATGACACCATAGTGAGGACCAACTCCAAGGACAAGGCTGTGTGCCAGGAGGCTCAGAAGGTGAAGCTTCAGTACCTCCATGACCTCAGGCACACGCTAGACCAACGCTGGGTACAAGCTAAATATTCCCAGGTTGGTACTAGTGAGGTGCTAAACGCCCAGCCCCTTACGTCAGCCAAGGCATTAAATGAACGGTTAACATAATGAACACAGATGGTTCAGTTCAGTTAGTTGAGGATTGGGGTTTGAAACTTTTTTCCATTTATGAAATCACACGTTCAGGTTGAATCCAACTTCAATCAATTACATGAGTGAAGTCAGTTTTGGCATATTATACCAATCTGGATGGTAGTGTGCGCCTATTGGTGGGTCAGTGCTTAGGCCCACTTCAGCAAACCCCTTATTCCCCGTCATAGTTTAATTCTGTTTCCCATGACCGACACTCCTTGTTGGTTGACTTCCCAACAAAATTTTCCCATTTTTTCGTTTTGCTTATGTTATTCCAAATGATCCTGTGTGAAGACCCCATCAAGGAGGTCTCGCGCTACATTAACCCTATCATTTTACATACAATCGGGTTTGCCCCTAGTGCACTGCTGGTTTGCCCAGGTTCCCTCCAACCTGGTCCACTTACCCCTTTCTTCTTTGTGCACTGCGTCATTTTTGGTGTGGGAATTCTTATAATGATCACACTCTTTCCTATGAGCTATTGTTGCTCCAGAATCCTCTGATGGGCTCTAGTAGCTTTGGTATTAATGGCTAGTTTCCTTGCATTGGCTCTGTGCACTGAGCATCACTACGCTGGAAACAGGAGAGTTATAGACACTCTCCTTACAATTTCCTAGTGCTCAGAGCCCTGATAGCGGCCACAGCATTGTGGTCCATTCATACCATCGTTTTGGTGGCTATTAACAAGGCTTCTTGCACCAAGGCAGAAGCACTGGCGCAGTTCCATTGTCATCTAACTTGTAACTTCCAGTATTGGGTTTTTGAAAGCATTCTCTGTAAATGATTTCACCAGAATTAGTCATGAGGACGACCAGGTTCCTGGAAGTTGACTTATATTCCCACGTGTTCAATATTAGGACGTCACCCTGAGACCCTCAAGTTCTTCCCCCATATCCTAAACCCTATCTCACTAATTGCAGCAACGGTGTTTGAAAGATTACTGTACTGAGGATTAAGGGCTCCTGCATCTTTTCTTTTTCTCTTCTCTTTCTTTTCTTTTCTCTTTAGTAATGTTGGTCTCATGGTCTCCCTACTCAAATAAACATGTTTATAAATTAATTAAACCTAAAACTTACCTACATAACTACCAAAATGCAATGCATAACATACTCACTATATCTATTAAATCAACAAAAATTAACTCTCGCTTACTCATGAATCATTAATCCTATTAATTTTGCCCAAGCACCACCAACTCACTTGTCAAAGCTATTTTAAAAAATATAAAAATTTTAGTGGTGGTAGGAACCACCCCACTTGGCAACCAACCAACCAATCTTTCTTTTTTAATTTTGTCTTCATATTATTATTTAATTCAATAAAATTAAATAATGAAAAGATAAAAAGAGAAGTTGATAATTGTCTAACCAGTATAGGTTTCAACATGTTTTATCTTTTAAAGTAGTCCACCTTAGCATGTGGTTATAAAAGTACACAACTACTACTGGCACTTAGCAAAATTCTTTGAATTTATTTATCTATCAATCTAACCATTTAACCCTTAAGCTGCTCAGCCAAAATGATTTAACATTTCCATTTTATTTATTTAGTGGGATCCCCTGAGGACAATATTGTGCCATTTAATGGTAAAAAAAATTAATGGGAAAGGAGGATGAATACCAGTGACTTTTCACATGCAGGCTTGAAATTTTTTTATTGGAATCAGATTTCAACAGCACAGGTAGCTTTTATTTAATAAAAGAATATTCTGTATAATGAAAGAACCCTACAAAAATGCAACTAACCTTACTTGCTGGTAATAGTTCTTAATAAATAAAGCAGACAGCAGTATCTGGTACTGACAGTGGCTTAGGGCTTGTAGGTTTGTAATTTTAGTTTTGGGATAGGGTTCATAGATACTATAAAAAACCAGATCTTCTTGATAAATTACAGTTTCATCTATTAAATGTTTTAAAAACCATATATTTCCTATTGGTGCAAATAATAGATCACCAAGCAGTAGTCAATATTTTTGAGTCAGTGATATAGTATTTTTTAAAAAAAGAGAACTAGTTCCTTGGGCTTGAAGCATTACAAAATAATAGCAATTGCTATTATGACTAGATGCTGGAAATTGGTTGACGTCAGGTGAAATTTTGTAACTCTCTTGTTCCTTGAAAGGTGGTGGGGAATGCACAACCACAAAACCAGCTAACAATATGCTAACAACATAGGGAAAAGGACATGTGAAGGGCGCCAGCAACAAGATGACTCAAGGAGAGGGTATACAGAAATTATATAAAAAACAAAAATAGACTAAAAAAGCGAGAACTTGGTTGGAATCCAAGGAGGAATCCATCAGCAAGTGCAGCTTAGAGTCGTGACTCTTTGGTGCTTCAATCTGAAGGGATTTATGTTCCACCAGGGGCGTATATGACCCATATATAAATTTTGAAATAATAAAAAGACCTATTTAGACCTCCTTGATAATAATAGAAAAAAGATCCAACCAAGTGTTCATCTGATAAAAATTAAAAGAGGTTTATTTAAACAAGTCAACCAACAAAAGAGGTTGGTCTCAATGACTACTATAACGGAATTGGGGAGGGGGAACAGTTTTTCATCTGGTGAGGCACTGAGCCCAATCCAATAAATAATTATATTTCACTATCACTCATAGTGCTATAGCTCAAATAGGCATGAAATCAAGTTATTGATGAAATCAATTTTTTCCTAATTTGGCAATAATATTTATTGAATGGGACTCAAAGCCCTGTTTGCCAACTAAATGTAATGACCCATCATAATTAACTAAGCAGCTGGTGCATTCAGCTCCATATATGTAATGCTATCTTCCCATCACGTGCACCCTTAGAACAAACATGGGAATAATTTGCCCTTACCCAGCATTGGTATAGAGTAAGCTTCAGATCAGATAGGCCAACCAACTTGGTACCCTTTGCCATACTCCTCTAAGCCTTGTTGCTACAATCTGTATTCATAGTTGAGTCACTAATCATGAAAATACCCTCCAGGTTTTGAGGTTCCACCCCTCCTTCAGGGGCATCAGCCATGGAAACCTTTTTGTTGGTGGGAACAAGATTTATTGCGGTGATGACTGGTTTAGTCACCATCCCTGCCACATCCAGGAAAGCTTATGGAATGCATCAATGAGGGCTTATACATGGGCTTAGTTACATGCTGGAATTCAGCTAAACTCCACAGAGTGAAACCCTTTCCATGACATCAGATACTCAAGTCTTCTACATAACCAACGGGAGGCTACAACCTTCTCTATTTTCTGAGCAGTGCCCAACCATGAGATATGCCTCTGGGATCTCTTGCAGGAGACCCTCAAACAAGGCCATCTTGCTCTCATGAAACACATCAAAGATCTGAAATGATACAGAGTTCCAACTGGAAAGAGGCATGTCCCACCTTCTGACAATGCAGTACGGATCCTATCCTCTTTGGTCCCAGTTTTTGCACGTCTCCTTGATTGGGACATTCCTTGCACCAAGAATGATGAGATAGCCCTTATTTTATGCAAGACCCACCTGTCTCTTACCATCTGAGTTCTCTTATGGATCTTCATGACAGCATTCAAATTGGCGTTAACCCCTTGGTCTACACTCTTAATGAACTTGGAAAACTATACCACTGCTCTATTTTGGACCCACCGCTAGGTTCCATGTTAAAAAGAGGTGGTTAAGCCCATAGTTAGCAAAGATGGGAGAATACCTAATTAAGATATGCTGTGCGTTGTTATAACTAAATTGGGTCAGGGAAAGATGAGAATCCCAAATAGAATGATCATCTGCTTTTTACCACCACAAGAACTGTTGAAAACACTAGTTAACTCGTTCTGTCTGCCCATCTGATTGGTGGGTGATAGACAGTAGAACGGCAAAAATGAATCTGAGTAGTTTTTACATTTTTTCCCAAATTTCAGGAGAGTGTCTGTAACTCGCTCATTTCTTAAGAGGTGATGTGGATGCTTAGCTGCACAACAAGGGAACTCATCGCCAGAAGCAAAGAGAATAGGGCACCTCAAAAGGTGCTAATGCTCAGGGGACCCAAGGATAGGGTATATAAGATTTTATAAGCAACTAGATATCCTAAAAATGCCATAACTTGGTTGGACCCCAGGGAGGAGTTCATAACCAAGTGCAAGTCAGCGTTAGGGTGCTTGGGTGCCTCAATATGGAGGATACCAGGCTAACCAGGTGTGCACCAGAGTTCATCATTATCTTAGACAAAATAAGGAGCTATATTGTTAGAAAACTCCTCAAGGAGGTCTGCAAAGAGGTCATACTAAGAGGCAATCTGAAAATTAAAACAAACATATATTTTAAAAAATCAGTCAACCAACAAATAAGGTTGGTTTCAAAACACTTAATTATAAAGAATTTGGATTATCATTTTCATTGGTTGATGCACTACACCCAATCCAATTAATGAACGTAAACCACCATCCTTTGTGGTACTGTAGCTTGAGTATGCACATACACGGGTGATTGACTGCAAACAGATTTTTCCATATTTTCAATATGGTAAGCTGATCAGGTTTTAAAAGCCCGTTCCACTAGAAAATGTAACGTACCATTATTGATTAACAAATTACTGGCGCACTTCAAGGCCAAGGCTTTAAAGCCCCTCATGTCCACCATGCGCACCCCAAGAATCAACTTGAGCATATTTTTACCTTAATTCAGTGTTGAATCAGGGTGTGCTAAAGCTCAGGCAAGTTCATCAGCTTTTACTTTTGGCCTTTTCACGCTCTACATTATATTTAAAATCTGTACCTACTATCATGTCATTTAACCATGACACCAAAGTACTGACATGAACTGGGGTCCAAGGTCATTAATGATCTCCTGGGGAACCTCATGGGTGGAAAACACACAAGAAACAAAATAAAATGGTCTTCTGTGCTGCAGTTACTGCGGTGTTACATGTAATGAAATGGGCGAACATGGAAATTCTTTCCACCAATACATAATAGCATTATACCCCTCAGAAAATGGTAACTCTGATAATAAAATCAACCAAATGGGAAGTCCAGGGTCCCATGTTTTTTAACAGGTATCAACAACCCCGCGAGATTTGACAATTTGTTTTAATCCTGTTGCAAATCATGCACTACTTTAATTATTTTGTAACCTGTTCAAAAAATCCCTTCTGGTTATACATATGGTGGATAAGCTCAAGGGTTTCGCCTTCCTAGGGTGCCCTACAGTTATACCATCATGGTATTCCTTATTTATTTGTAGGCAAAGTTATCCTGCGGGAACCCATAAGCGTCCCTTAAACCATATTATATCATATTTTAGATGGTACCCCTTGGTTGCATCATTTTGATTCAATTTGCATTTGGCGAAACTTGTTGTATATTGCATTGATAAGGACTGATAAAGTATGACCTTTATGAACATATCATACTTCGGATTCTCCAGAGAAGCAAAAACAGGAGTGCATGCCACCATATAGAGTTGCTTATATAAAATATTACCAGGAGAAATCACCATATGGGTGTTGCGAAACTCCACCTCCTTGGAATCAGGAGCTAAAGCAGAGTTTCAACTCAAAGCGTCAGCCAACCATTCTCTTTGCCTTTTTTAAACAAATAGAACGCAAAGTATGTAAGGGTCTCATGCCAACGGGTTCGTCATGGGGTCAGGACATGAGGGGCCTGGTAGTATAATATGGCACAATGATCAGTTTGAACGCAGAATGGTTGGGAAGAATCATGTAGATGATGGCACCAATAGGTGAGTGCTTCTACTATCAGCAATAGTTTTAAAAAACAGTTTAATTTTAATTTCAGGTAAGGACATTGTTAGGAAACATATCCCATGGGATGCTCAACTCCATCTTTACCCACTTGCAACAAAACAGCAGCAATAGCAAAATTGGAAGCGTCATTATATATTAGAAAAACCATATATTTTTCACGTGATGAACTAATGTGGATAGCAAGGTGCCCTTTACAGCCTGGAAGTCATACTCCAGTGCAGGAGACCACAAAATAACTTTAGCCCCAATATCTTTTTACAAAGGCGCCTCTACCTCTGAAATAATTAGCGTGAACTTCTTAAGTAAGGTGCAAGTTCACAATAAGCTTCTCATTTTTTAATTGAGATTAGTGTGCACCAATCAATAATTGCCTTCTCCTTATTTGGAGTGATCATATAGCCTTTGTCAAAGATGTTGGCCAAGAATATGACCTGGGACTTGAAATTCACACGTACAGAGCTTCAGTGTCTACTTTGCCGTTCTCAAATTCTCTACCACTTGCCGCAAATTGAATTTTATGGGATTCTCATTCATGGGAGAACACCAGTATGTCATCCTTAAAGGCTACAGCACATACACCCAACAACTCTCCCAATACTACATCGATACAACGTTGGAAAAATGCAGGTTCATTAATAAGTCCTTAAAAACATGTCCCAGAATTGGAAGGTACCCTTTCTGGTACGGAATGTGGTGAGCCACTCCTGCCCCTTTTTGATATGAACCTGGTTAAAAGCGTTCAAGCAATCCAGTTTGGAGAAGATTTTAGCCTTTCTTGCATAGCAAACAATTTTTGACTCCATGGGATAGGATGCAGATCTGGTATTATGACGTCATTCAGGTTCCCATAGCTCATGCATGGGTGTAGAGTACCATCTGCTTTTTCCATAAAGAGAATTTGAGAGAATACCAGAGAGATACACTAAATATGGATCTTTTTTCTAACTGCTCTCTAACCCACACATCCAAAACTACCTCCTCCCATAAAGTCAAAGGGTAGATGGGAGAGGAAATGCGCTCCAGGTCAAAAGTGAGTTTGAAATCACAATCAACCACAAATGAGCTAGTAAAGCACTTGCAGAAGCTGCATCAAATGAATAATCCAACCCTTGTAAACAGGAAGTTAAGGGTACCTCCAAAGCGGGCTTCATCAGAGGTGCAAGGCTGCGCATGTGTGCCTTTGGCCATTGGGGCAAATTTTCTTAAGTGTTTATTTTAGAAAAGGGGATTACTAATTCCTGGTAACTCTTTAGAGATAACGCCAAGGTATTGACTTTCAGTTTGGTTCTGATATCAAATTTACGCCACCACTCTACTCCCAAAAAAATTGGGTACAAGAAAATTCTAACCTCCAGGAAGCGATCAGCCAAATTGTACTTGCCAATTTGATAATCCACTAACCCTTAACCTTCAGTATAGGAATACCCTAAATAGGCCCCTATCCTAACCATACCACCAGGCAGTCAATTCGACTCAATTTAGTCACCTACTACTTGTCAATAAAATATTCAGTCACCAGTATTTACTAAAATAGTTGTTCTGAATTTCCCTAAAGGGGATAAAAGAGTAGCAAAAAGCAGAAATTAACCAGCATAAACTTTATTCATCATAGATAAAGCCAGCAACTCTACAGTAAAATCTTTACTGGGCATAATCATGCCACCAGGATAAGGTTTTACATCAAAAAGAGAGAAAGGGATACTTAGCTAACTCAAAAAACTCTCTTTCACTTTGACATTGAAATTGAAGCCAATATGATTTTTTAAGAAATACAAAAAATTGCTGCTTGATTGAGCCAAAACTTACAAATGTCAATGCTTTTGAAGCCTGCTGCCCTGGTTTGGGGTGGTGGTGCGCTGCCATCTGGTGTATTTCAGCTGCCGCCAAAGTGTGCCAGGCTTGCTCTGCTAGCCCCCAACACTACCAGACGTTATGTCCCTCCTCAGGACTTGGCCCACCATCTTTCAAGTTCCCAGGAGGTGCTCTAGAGCCCTTTGGTGCTCTCATGGAGCAATTTGCATTTTGGCTCTGGGTCAAATATGGGAACCTCTTCCGATATGCAAGCACAGCCATTATTTAGATGGCCACAGTGGTGTTTACACCCATTGTCTTCATATAATTGCGGTCCTTTAAGGCGTTTAACCTTAGTTTCCATTCCAAGGCTGATTCAATGGCAGCATCTAAGCTGCCTTAAATTTTTAAGAATATTTTCCTTCCAACCATTCTCACTGGCTTCTGGATGAGGCCACTTTGGTGGTCCAGTTCTCCAAGTTGCCCTCCCACCTTTCGCCTGAATGCCTCCATCCTAAGCTTATGGAGGTTTTGGCCATTTACAGTGCAGACCCCATGCTTCAATTCATGGTTCCAAATGGAGCAGATCATTTGGCAGTGCCATGCGCCTTTGTGACAATCTGCCCATTCCATCATGACACCCATCTCACTATTCCCCCTTTCACAGTGATCAGATCCGCCCCTGATCACCCATTCTAGGTGCATGTAAAGAATGGCCACAACATTTGCCTATTGTGCTTTGAGCTTGATAACTCAAAGTACAAGTGCCCTATAGCTTCCTCCTCCACCACTTCTGCTGCTCCCCCTCTAACATCAGCTCAGCTGCTGCTGTGCCCAAATTTTTTGAGAGGGACTCGATTCTCCAGTCCCTAACCTTGGCAAATTCTGGTATGACTTCCAAAACCGCAGTCAGTAAAAATTCTAAAAATTATAAAAATTTTATTGACTTACATAGCCTGAGCCAATGGCTGAAACAGTTTTAGCTGAGTTGCTGTGGTCAACAGTTCACAGTCAATCAGGTGCAGCCAACTTGCCAATTCTGGTGACAGGGCCAGCTTTAGCTGAGTAAAATACCTTTGAGTGTCTCAATTGGATTGACAAAAACAACCAGTCGTATAACATTAAACCAGACTTTGCATTGGAGGAGTTTTTTGTTAATCTTCCCAAATTGTGCCCCCTCCATTTTCGTCCTAAAAATGGTTATCCCATTTATAAAAATATAAATAAAATGGAAGTCAAAACCGCTTCAGCTCCTGCTAACACCCTACTCCTCCAGCAACTCCATGGGGCAATGAAGCCACTGGTTGAGGGTATTCCTTTCCCCAAAATTCCCCCATGATTTTGAGGAAGATTCGAAGTATGAGATTGAGGAGCTGGCTTTTGGTGCAAGCCATGCCTGCATTAAAGTGACAAAACTTCTCTGTTTGACCACAATTATCCCCAAACCCGCCAGCACATCAAGTCTTTCACTTGTGTGCCTGCTCTCATCACTTTTTCTGAGCATCAACTTGCTCAATATGTTGAGGCGATGGACACTGCCAGCTTCATTAACGAAGAAAACCCACGATTATACCTATTTATGCCACATGTTGCTGATGCTCCCACCCCAATGCTGTCCGTCATGGTCTTCCAGCTAAAGCAGGCGCTGGAAAAAAATTTCCCCAAAGCTTCCTCGCCTTCAGATATGGCTTCCTAGGCTGTTAGCTGAGGTGCCATATTAGGAATTCTTTATTCTAATAATCCTTTTATTAGGCACATTTGCAAATAAAGATGCGTGGCGGCTCCACCTTTTGGGTAGAGTACCACTAGTGCTAAAAAAGATAGTTGCCAACCTCACCACTGAGGACACATACTTCACAGTATCCTCAGCAACAGCGTACTTATCTTCTAATTGTAAAATAAATTATTTTTCCAACTTCTGAATCCTGAAAATCATAGTGAGGGTCAAGCGTGGGTTCTCAAGGATGATATGAATCAATTAAATCAGCTCCAAGATGGACCCACGAGAGCTTATAATAGGCCATTTGAACTTATATAAATTTTGTTAAAAAATGTTTTTGGTCATCAATGACACCATACCTGATCTGATATCCCAATGGTAGTTGCTATCCATTACCATCACCGCTAGGCCTCCCATCAATGATTTTGCTTGTTCCTCAGAAAAGAGTTCAACGGGGAAACTAAATAGGATGTACTATTTACTTTAGATTTGGAGCTAGACTCATCCAAACCCTCAAATTCCCCTGAAATGACGAAAGAACCAGTGGTAAGCTTTGCCCCATTCAAAAAAATTCATTTCTTTGGGCGCCATACTTATAGAGGCCTCCATGGGTGACATCATCTTGGCTAATTTGACTAAAAAATTTAATTAAAGCTCAAGGCTAGACCCCTGTTCACCCTCAAGTTTCCACAAAACCAAAGGATTGGAAGTATAAGACTCCTATTAACTAAAGGCGCGCATGAGTTTTCAGGGCCAGTACCTATAGGGGTCTCCATGGGTTAAACAATGATAGACAAATTAACTTCCCCTTTCCGTTAGGGGTGGGAAATTACCCCAAAGAGCTTTGATCAGATAATCAAGGTTGGCAGGGGAAGCCTGCTAGACTGTGGCGTTTATCATGTCAGTATCCAGCGTTGAACAAAGAAATGACGTTTTAACGACGTCAGACAGAGGTAGGGTCTGGGACCAGTCACAAAAGTCTGTTAGATATACCTTCAAAGGGTGTCCAGCCTAATGCAGAGCAAAGAACTCATAGAAAGATTGGAAGGATGATACGTCCAGATGACGCTCCTCTAGAAAACGTGCCAAACCATTCACAGATTTCTATAAAATGCTGTGCTCAGAGCACTGAGAAAACTCAGTCAGCTGCACCAGGGTACAGTCAATATAGCAGATCTACCCCAAAGAAAGTGGACAGGAAAGGTCAAAATCTTTTATTAAAAGAAGCTTTCAAAGTGATGGAAGCAAGCGCGTGGATTTCAAAGTAAACCTTTGGTAAGTCTAGTGATTACATCGATAGTACTACAAAGGTCTGAGATAACCAGGTACAAGCAGGAAGAGTGGGAACTTTCTAGTTGGCCATAGACAGAATAATGTTGAGATATACTACTAATAAGCCAACTAAAAACACTGTGGTGAGCAGCCTAGAGACTGTGACAAACAGCCAAGCACCCAGTTAATGCTCAGAGAGATCCTTATATGTAATTCTCATGTACGCATAGTAAAAAGGTTGGTTGACTAATGTCAATAGAGTATCTTTAACTCCATCATTCCCTGAGAGGTGGTGCGGGCTTCACAGCCACCCAACCAGGGGAACAGATCGCAAATAGCAAAGGAAAGAGAGCACTTTGAAAGGTTCTTGTACACAGGGGACCCAGGGACAGAATGTACAAGATTGTATAAAAACTAGAAATACTAGAAATTTGAGAGCTTGGATAGACCCCAGGGGGAGTTCATAACCAAGTGAAAATCAGTGTCCAGGTTCTTAAGCGCTTCAAGCTTGAGAGTCCAGGCATTTCCAGGTGGGAACCAGAATCCATAGTTAATTAAGACAAAATGAAATGACCTATATTGCTAGAAACCTCTTTGAGGAGGGCAGCAAAGAAGTTTGACTATGGAACCATTTGAAAAAGTTAAAAACAAATTTAACTTTTTATTTAAACTAAGTTGAATAACAGAGAAGGTTGGTCTTATACCACTAATTTTAAAGAATCAGGTATCATTTTCCATCAGGCGAGGAAATGCACCCAATCCAACCAATAAGTGCAAATGATCATCCTTTGTTGTACTGTAGCTCAAGTAAGATTACACTTGAGTGATTGATTGCAAATTGGATTTTGCCAGATTTGGCAATATAATATACTGAATGGGACTCTAAGCCTCGTTTTCCAAGTAAATGTAACGTCCCATCATAATTCAAAAAAATTGGTGCAACACAAAGCCAAGAATAAAACTCTCTTGTGTCCATCACGCGCACCCCAGAACCTAATTGGGCATATTTTGCCCTTACCCAGCATTGGTCCAGGGTGTGCTTCAAGTCATGAAGGTTCATTAGCTTGATCCACTTGGCCTCTTCATGCTCTGCCAAATTAGCACAATCTGAAACCGTACTATTATGTCATTTAACCATGACACAGTTGTTGTGTGTGGTGACTCATCCTGAGTGACAATGCAGTCTTATTTATATCAGCATGCTATATTACAGATGGTCTAGATTACACTTTATACATAAACATCAAGAAATTAAGATAACTGTGACAATATTTCCCTATGTCACTGTAAGTCCAGTGGAGTACCCCCTGCTCCTCGACCATTCAGATCTCTCATTCCAAACAAAGAAGGAGGTGAAGAAGGCAGCAGTCCCTATTTATACCCAGGGCGATTTGGCCCATGTATTGGATGATAGGTGGGTGTCAGCATATCCCCCCAAAGTTGCCCACTTCCTTTATCTCACCACCCAAGAGTTGGTGCATCAGATCAGGGGGTGAATGTGGAGGTGGCAGCGGTGAGAGGCTACCACCAAAGGGAAAATGGTGGGCATCTCTTCTTTTCAATAATTTTGGGCCCTGGGGATGAGGCCATTTGATTTAAATATTTTAAGTGCAGCAAAATCAATTCAGTCATAGTAAGATCATGTATAAAACCCCACCAGGGTTTTCATTATTCCTGAAGAGGTAGTCCAGTTCCAGTTGGCGTGAGGGTGTCAAATCCATCTGATATTTAAAGGGATCGCCCCTATGTGGTCTGGCCATGGGTGCAACCGGTCGCCTATTATGTGAAGCATTACCACTCTGACAAGTAGAATCACGCTGGGAGGGGAAATTTAGTGGCAAAATTTAAGTGAGAGTTAGATGAATAGTGGGAGACCAATCTGGTGTCAAATTAGTTGCAAAAGCCTGATCTGCCGGAATCAAATGGGATTATGATACTCTCAGTTTATGCAACACATGTTTATTCCCTAAGACTCCCATTACATAAGACAACTGTCTCCTCAGGTACAGTTGTCAGTCAGATTTCCAGAATTTGTTTAATAATTAAAATTCCCACTAAAGATTCCAGTTTAAATCTTATCATTTTCACAAGCTTTCACCTACCAAGTGATATGTTTCTCATGATGCGCAACAACTGCTCTATAGTGATCATCGTCACAACATTGCTGCCCTCTCTCATTGAATATGGATTTTGGCTCAGTGTCCTTTTGGGTATGTCCCCAATTTTGGATGCCGCCTGGAATCAAGATGTAACATTGCTGTTGGGGTTCATTTTCCCGTTGGATGAAGTCTTGTGACTTCTCCATGTGCTCAATTATCTGTGTTGCCACAGCGAATTTGGAGCTCCTCATGGGTCCAAAAGAACTAACAATGGTTAAATCCGCAGCCACCATGGCGGCCACAGCTTGGTTGTTGATAGATATGGTGGTAGTGATGGTCATCAGTCACTGCCCCACAATTGATTCTCTCACCACCCATTATCAGGCCATATGAATGGCTATGCCCCAGGCATTCTGGTTTGCATTTGGGTATTCACACGCCCTGACTGGCAGGCTAGTCTCAATTTCATTTTCCAGCTCCATGACATAACTGACCAACCATTAGTGTCAGGCATCTCCACCTTTCTGTTAGAAGTGGGTGATGCAATGGTATTGTTATACAACATGAACCTGAAGTCAGTGCTTTGTTTGGTTCTATTTGTGTGGTCAGTTAGCGCATTTTTCAGGTGCTTCCATGGGGTGTTGGCGGAGTTCTTGACCAAGTTTTTTCCCCAGATTCTGGCCCCAGTCCCATTCCGCCCTTAGGGGTGAGTTCATCTGTTCTTTCCAAGGAAATTGTGAGCCAGATTGTGGATACCCTTGCCGAGTTGCAGGTTCAGTTTTTGGCACAAAATGGCTTCTTCCTCTCTGATAGATGCGCATTGAAGCGTGGTATAGTTGGACATGGTGAAGGGGGATGCTCGTCGTTGGGGGTGTGAGATTTTATGTTTAATTAACCAATCAGGTGTTTTGACCCTTTGATTACATTGGTATCATTGGTGGTGCAGGCGCTGATGTCGCAATTGTCTCTCTTGCTTTAATTCTTCATGCTGGGTGTTGAGGGGTCTAATCTGGCTCTATTCATGGTGGCTTTCCATGGTCAGGGCCCTGGGCTTTGGCTTTTATTGTATATGCTAGTGGCGGTATTCCATGCTGCTTTGGATTTGGGATTTTCCAATTAAGCCTGGGATGCTCAGTTTGGTTCACCGGATCATCTGTGCATGGTGGCAACTTACATCAGTGCTATGCTCCGGCGTTCATCATCTGGGATGGTTGGTACTAGAACCAGAAACCCCATTGAAGCAACTCTAATTGGGGTGTTGAATGACCTGTTGGCTTTCCCTTTGTCTCCTTCCCAGCGAGCTGGTTAAAGACAGGCTCCCAGGATGTTTTTTGGTTACAGAGGACGCTTCTTTCTCTTCTCCTACCATTGATACTCCTCCACTTGCTCTGGCACCCGTTGGTGAGGCGGTTTCTGGGATAGACCTGATGGCTTTGAATCCCTTCATGCCCCAGTTGTCAGCGTTCCAGCGCAAAGAATTAGAAAGGATTTTCCCATTGGATGGTCAAATTCCCCTCCTGATTAAAAAACCCTGGACGCCTCAACTATTATCACCACTCAGTTGGATATGTTTCATGTGGTGGTTAATAAAAGATATTTTGTTTATTTTTTGTTGCTGCTGGAAATTTGTTTAGCGCACAAAGGGTGTCAATTTAGGCACTGGTAGATATGAGAGCGGTGGAGAGCTTTATGAGTTTACAGCTGGAACAGGGTCTTGACTTGGACCTGGAAGTAGGAACGTCAGTACTAATCGTATCTCTAGCCCCTTTAGCTTCATACAAAGATTGGCGTTCTTTGCAAATTTTGATTCACCAGTCCTGCTTCTGTGATAAGTTCACCGCGGTGCTAGACCTGCTCTTCCCAGTTATTCTGGGGTGAGGTGTTGGCTTCATAAGGTTACCATTTACCTGGATTCAAATATACTGTGTTTTGAAAATAATCAGTATTGGGGAATTTACCCTTATTGACACACTTGAGACGGAACAGGGAAGTGGCCCCATTAAGTTGCTCCTTTCTCTGGCAGGTCTTCCACTAAATTATCCCTCATCGTTGGTAGCATATCAAGAAATATTTGAACTGGAGAAGACTAATTGCCTTCCACCACATTCTGAGTATGGCCTGGTTATCAGTTTGACAGTAACCATGATCAACATCAACTTCACGTTGTATCCCTACATGGCGCAGGAGGACAAGGCGGTGGAAGTGTGGTTAGACAATATAATCAGAAAGGGGTGGGTGTTCAGGAGCATCTCCCATCGCTTTGCCTATAGTTTTTTCCCAGAGGGCCAACAGTACGTTGCACCCCTGAATTGACTATGGCCTTTTAAATAATATTACCATTCATGATTCTTATCTTATTCCCTTCAAGCAGACAATTAGCCAGGTGCTCACAAATTCCAGATGTCTTTGAAGCTTAAACTTTTAAATGCGTATAACCAGATCTGGATGATGAAAGGCCAAAAGTGACTTAGGCGATTTGGACCAGAAAGGGCATATTCTTATTCCGAATGATGATCTTCAGTCTGAATACCACTCCAGACATGTTCCAGTAAATGATTGGTAACGTTCTCAGTAGCCTCAGGTTCACCTGCGCAGTGGCATATATCAATAATATCCTCATGCACTCCCCCACCCCTTAAAGGCAAGAAAAAGATCTTGATGCTGTGGTGGTTGCATTGCACAAGGCGGAACAGTACTTAAACCCTTCAAGTTTAAGTTCTTTCAAAAGGAGGTTACCTTTATGGTAATCTAGTCCTAAAAGATGATTATTTTATTCCCCCAACAAGATTGATGCAATACTTGAGAAGAACATTCCTACAGCCCAGAAGCAGTTGCGGAGCTTCTTGGGCATGATCATCTTTCTGAAGAATTTCTCCCACCCTCTCACAACTGGCCGCGCTGCTGGACCCTCTAACCAGGAAGGATGTTTTGTTTTGATGAATGGAAACCAGCGGCGTTTAACGCCATAAAGGAGGTATTTTTGGCATATCCAACTCTCAAACACGCGGACTTAACCAAGCTGTTTATTGTAGAATGTGACGCCTCATCCGCTGCTATGGGGGAAATATTTCTGCAAGTGAATGATAATTTGGAACATCCAATCACCTATTTTCCTGCAAGTTCACTTTGTTCAAAAAGCCCTGGACCATTTATGATAAGGAGTTGCCACTGTAGCATGGTCCCTTACCCACTGGAGGTACCTTATTCATGTCACGCGGCATGATGTGACCATGCAGATTGATCATCAGACCTTTATATCTCTTGAAAACTTCAGAATATGGCGCATTGTCAAGCCCTGACATATTGTGACTTCTGTAGTTTTAACATTAAATATGAGTTTTTGAAAGGGGCTTTGAATGTGATTACTGATATTTTGAGGCACAACCCTTCGTTGAGTCCAGTGAAGGCAGATAAAAAGCAGGAGCTAACCACAGTAATTCCGTCTACCCAGATCTTAGCCATTGCTCCTCCCACAATACGGTGGCAGATTGGGACCCAAAAGTGCCCCTGGCCTCTCAGGTATTGATGGGTCAATTATCCTGTTTGAAAGGCTTGTAATTGTTAGACCAACTGGCATTTCCATTGCATTAAAGTCCCATTATTCATTTGTGGAGGGGAGCAAGCAGTTAAATTTAAACCTGTGGGTACCTTCTCAACTCTATGATGAAGTACTTTGCACTTACCACAGCCCCCAGAAGTTGGCCACTTGGGAAATAAAAATTCCTTGATTTAGTTGAGTTGATGTACAACTGGATGGTAATTTCCAAGAATATTCTGGCTTGAATTATGAACTTTTTGACTTGTGTATAATTATAAATTGGATAGATCAGGTAAAATGGGGTTAAAAACTGGGTCTGGTTAATTAATCCAGAAGTTAACTGCACATGTTTGGTATGCGCATGATTTTTATTGCTTGATAGTTATGTATGAGGGACAATAGTATGACAATTATTATCTGTAGTTAAAATAGATAAACCGAATATAGTCCAACGCTAAACTTGTAATAATCCACAAAATACTGATTTGCCAATTAGGGACTTCTTCCCTATTCTGGATGAGCTTAATCCACTCTCAGATTCAGAGATTCTCAGCCTTAGTTCCCATCACTCTGAGCCGGAGGAGATCTATGTCAAAGATTTTCTTCACTTCTAAGGATATCTGATCCTTAACCTTTATCCACACAAAGAGTCCACAATTATTGTACCATAAAAATAATTCACTAAAGATAAATAGAACTTATTAATGCTATTTGCACTCATACCAATCTGCTTTATAAATAGAAAATTCCAGGGAATTTATAGAAAGAATTCAGCGCCCAACTCCTCAGTTTTAAACTTTAGTCAAGAAACGGCAGCTGTTGCCATTGAATTTCCCTAAAACGTCTCTACTAGCGATAGTCTTCTTTATTGGGTTAGAAAATTCCTCTGTTGGACAACCCAGAGACCTGAAAACGGAAAATGCCAGAAAATGTGTCCCTAACATTCCCGCTTGATCACAGCAAACAAACCACATTTATCCAGCAAACTGCTTAGGTAATGGGACTCTTCACCCATTATAGCAGGTCACAAACCAACTGATTGATCCATTAGTTGCAGGTGGCATCACTTGCCTCACAACTGCTGATTAAATTCTCAATCAGTTAGTGATAAACCTGACTGATTCCAATTGGTACACCTGATAGTTAATCAGCATCAACTATCAGATGCCTCAATCTCATAAGCAACTCTGCCTGATGAGATCTTAAGCATTCACACAGATCAATCTCTGTTGGATCCAAACCTGGAAAATTAACCAAAATCCCAAAAATTATTAACCTAAAAATTAAGGTCAACCTATATCTGATTCATTTGCTAGTGGGCATATCCCCTAGAGAACCAGCAGATAACCTAGAAATCCGGAAAAGTGGGCAAAAATATCAACACATCTCCCACTTGCCAAAATTTCCAGTGAGAATAAGATTGTTACAGGAGAATGCCATCTCGGACCAGATCAAGTACTTCTTAGTTTCCAGTAGAGCACAGCCATTCTGCACTCAACGCTGCTCAAGACAACCTATAGCCTGTGGTTCTCTTCCTTTTCTTCTTTTCTACTTCCTCCTCAGAGCACGGTTCTCAAAACCCACTGCCATGCCTAGTCAGTATATTTGTAACAATGCTAGTCCCAGAAAGCTGGTTTTCCCCTGGATAGGGCATACAACCCTTTGTCATATTCAGGATCTTGATTTGGTTTCCTTGATTCTCTTATCTCCCTCCTTGTCCTTGACAGGAGGTTACTACCATTGCTGTCTTTCTTGTGGTAACAATAAGAATATTTTTAATATTTGCTTTTGTTTTTTTCTCTTATAATTCTTTCTATCTTTTTTTCTTCTTTTTATTTATTTGAGGCAAGCCGACCAGGGGACGGACATTACCAAAATAGAGAAAGAAAGTATTGACATGAAACCTGAGCAGGGTTAACTCTGTCATAGAAAGTTTTTTTTCACCTCCAGTTTGGGACTCGGATTTTTCTGGTTACGTCATGGGTAAGGTTTTTTGTTATTATACCTACTAACCGCCAATAGCTTCCTTTGGCTGGCACCCCAATCGATGTACAAAGGGCGGGAATCAAACCTGCAACCTTCAGGTTGGTAGCCATACGCCCTACCAACTTGCCTTCCACCCCCTTCTTTTTTTCTTCTTTAAAGATCTTATTTCATATAATTAGGAATTTAATTGCGCTAAGATTAGAATAAATTAGAGCTTAATCTATACCAAATTGGATAATGCCAACTTTTATAAAAAGTCTGACATCCCCCTCTCATCCAGCTCATATGTCAAATCCTAACTCTCAAAACTAGCATTATCTTTACAATCTTTCTGCTAAAGATGCCCGTCTCTTCCAATTTTATATGTTGTTCTGCTCAGAGAAATCTCATTATGTCCCCCTAAGACCCATACTCCAAGTCAAGTGCATGTAGGTAATCCTTCCGCTGATCTACTGTAAATGGTATCCAATCTCAATAACCCAGAATAGTGACCATCTCAAACAAATAGTGGCTGATTCTCCCTCTTCAGTTAGTTCCTAAATTGGATTTTGATACTCTTCTAAATTTGGCTCCTTTCATAGATAATCCCATTATAACTGTCAAGCCTCTTGCAATGCCATCCAATATCATTCAGTTGTTTTGTGTCAGCTCAAATTTGCTTCCAGAGTTCCTTTTTCAGATCAGCCAATATTTTAAACCAGCAGTTCTTTTGTTTGAACTATTGGAAATTTCAACCATTTTGAGCTCCCCCTATGCATAATTAAGGAACTGAGTAACTGAGGCCTGGTCTTTTCCACTCGATAACATATTCAAGCAAATTAAAAATTACAGAAGAACTAAACAACTCCAAAAACTGACAAAAAGCAAAACAACAATGTCCTTGGCCTGGCTGCCTGCTGCTTTAAAATGGGAAGCAGCAAAACCCCCCTTGGCATGTTCCTCCCAGTAGAGAAACGCTTTTAAACCAGATTGACCAAGCCCCCAATTCCTTGTGTCAATACATTCCCTCCAAGGATCTCGCCCTCCACCTTTCACGTTCTCAAATGGTGCCACATAGCCCTATTGTGCTCCCCCAAAGAAAGATGCTATTCAGCCTCTGGGTTGAATATGGCAATTTGTTCCCCTACAATGACAAACAAATAATATAATTACCCAGGCGCTTATGCAGCCTGCAGGCTTTATCAACTTCTGCCCCTACAAGGGGTACTTTAACCTCAGCTTCACTTGCAAAACTGATGCTGCAATTGCAGCCAACATTCCCCTGGTGCTCCAGGAAACCCCCATCTCAACCACTTGCACCTGGTTGCCTAATGACACCACTCTTGTGGTTCAATTTGCAGGCCTCCCCACCCACCTCCCCCCTGAAACTTTATACAACGAAATAATAGCTTGGTTGTCAGTATATGGCGCTGACCCCATTTTACAATTTGTGGTTCCCAATGGAGCCAACTGACTTGCAGGCCCTCACGCCTTTGCAACCATATGTCTAATATCAAACGAAATTGTCATTTTGATTCCCTCTTGCACTGTTATCCCTCTACCCCTGACCACCCTTTCTGGGCCAGAGTAGATAAGGGGGCGCATGATCTGCCCCATTTGTTTCAATCTGGACCACTCAAAGTGGCGCTGCCCCACCATAGCCTGAGATGGAGCCCACACGCTCAACTCCCCTATGATGCTCCCATAGCCAACATAAAAACTTTTTCAAATGGGGCACAATTCTCCTTCCCCTTCCCCAAAATGGTAGATGCAACTGCCACGGATTAACCAATAAGGAACTGACATGCCAAACCACCACTCCTACTCCAACTAATCTGGAGCCAGCATGGACCCCTGTAATTAAAAAACACCCATCTACCCAATCCAGCCCACCCATATGCCGATCAACCTATTATCTTCAACCAAAATCCCTGGGATTATTTTGAGGAAGTTAATAATTTGGGAAATCCCATCCCTCGACTCAGTCAAGGCCCCAGGCCTCAAAATGTACTTGAATGCAGATTATGCAGCTCAATTCCCAACTCACCTCTATGCTCTATGCTCAGATGCTGATGAATTCTGAAGTGACCACCAACTCACCAAAGTGGCTGTTGCCTCCCCTAATTGTCACCCCCTCTAAAATACCATAGCAAAATCAGTCACAATCTTTGCCAAGGGGTACTCGCCCCTGTCCTTCCCCCATGCAACAAAATCATAAAAAATAATTCTCTGATTCCACCAAGTTTCTCACAAGGCAGTACAAAAAGTTGTGATGGTCACAAATTTTGGCCTCAAGACCCGCATTACTAGCAACAACATTGCTACCTTTACCATGCTACCCAAAGTTTGCCTCAAGGCTGAAAAAGCCCTATCTGAGTATCATAATTCTCCTCATAGCTAAATTTGCGCTTCCTAAGCCACTTTGCTACCTCAACCCCCATTTTGAGGATGCATCCATGCCCGTTCTCTCAGCACTCTGCCATACACTGTCCAATATAGAGGAGGAAGATGAGCCTCCTGATTCTAACTCACCCCATACCATGGACGCATAGTGGTTTACTGCATCTGACCTGGTTGGTTCCTTTTAATTTTATTTTTTTCAATTCAGTTTAAGTGATACTCTCGTCTCTTTCTGTTTGTTTAAATTCTAGCTTAGTATAACTTTTTCTCCT
This sequence comes from Massospora cicadina, assembly GCA_022478985.1. Taxonomy (NCBI): domain Eukaryota; kingdom Fungi; phylum Entomophthoromycota; class Entomophthoromycetes; order Entomophthorales; family Entomophthoraceae; genus Massospora; species Massospora cicadina. Next base: position 124,068 of record JAKSZP010013253.1, read on the forward strand.
TGGAGCTCAGTATTGTCCATCCCCTAGTTGCTTTCCTCAGTTAAATAAAAGTAACTGAGGCCCTGGATAAGGCTCTGAACACCTTCAATCTCTCAAGCATTTTAGATCAAGATGTTGCAGCCTACGCTCTTTGTTTTGTGGTCAAGTTTTATAAAGTTGGACCACAAAGCTTCCAGCCTCCCCTGATTTTAATTGTTCATTCTGCTTTTGATTCCAAGAAGCTTGTAGTTGTCACCTTCAAGATTTTGTTTGCTACTTGCATGACTACCTCATCTCTGGTACTTCGCATTGATATCTTACTCCCATCGCTCTGATTGGGGCATGATTTGGAAACCTCCTTTCAACAGACCTTATTTCATGCCAGCCCACATGTCCAAAGTTCTTGATAAAGCCTTTCAGCAAGCACTCAAGACTAATCTTATGGCTCTAGTGCCATATTAAGACTATTTGGGGTTATTTGCTAATTGCCTCTTTCTTTTTCAATGCTTCCCTACCTGATTTGGAGTATCAAAAATGGCAAGTACCAAAATTTCAATTTCTCTTCCCCTCATAATGTTCTCTCAGGGTTCAGCTTCTGCTCAATGAACTTGGCTTTAAGTAGGACTAGCCCTTGCTAGTGTTTAATCTCAAATAGACTTCAACAGTTTATATAATTCTATTTTATTTAACCAAGGTAAGCCGACCAGGGGACAGACATTACCAAATATATGAGAAACTAAGAGAATAACTAACAAATATAAAATTAGGCACCCCAGGGTACTCAAGTTACCCCTGTTGCCATCGGGACTGCCAGGTATGGGGGGTTGGTGCACTACTCCGAGGGGGTTTCCCCTGCTATGGAGCAGGTGTGAAGGAAAGGGTCTGTGTGGAGGAACCAGAGTGGGAACCATAATTCTATGAGCTTTTTTGTCTTAGTCTCATATATCCATAGAGCCAGGCTTGGAAGTGCTCTAGTAAGTGTACATGGAATCTGTTAAAAATCCCATGAATGGTTGGGACCGTGCCCTTGAACGCATCTAATGCAATTGTGTGTATTGTCCACATTGCAATGGGTATCATTAGGGAGCGGAGGGTAGATGGGATTGGTGACTTGATCTGGAGCGCAAAGAGACTCTTTGATATCGAGAAATCCTGTTTGTTTTGAATCTTGAGCAGGCGTGCGACTTCCTGCCATATATTTTTGGTTGGGGGGCATGTTTCTAGGCGGTGATGTAGGGATCCCTCCCCTCCACATACTGCACATGTTTTGTGGAGGGAGTTGGAGCGGTCTGCCGTCCTATAGGTCCTTCTCAAACAGCGTCAGGCGTTTATTCTTATCCTTGGCTGTAGGAGTGGGTGGTGTGTCATTTTCCACATTGCTTTCTGTGTGGTTAAATCATAGGGAATGTCCAGCATATCTAGGTATTCTATCCTAGCTATGCTTGGGGTTATTGCGAGCATATCCCTCTGGGGGTAGTTTTATGGGTTTCTTAATTTGAATTGGGGGCTGGGTCGTCCCCTTCCCTGTATAGTACCCATGTTCTCTATGGTCCATCCCATACGGCGGATAGTTCTGAGGATATGTTTGAAATGGAGGGAGGTTCCATGCGGACCTGTTGCAGTAGGGTGCTTGGCAAGGTATGAAAGTAGTCTGGGTGGACTATGTGGGTTGGTTAATTTGAGCGCCTGTGCAAAGTTAGTCCTTGCTGCTCTGAACCAATGTTGTTGTGGGAGGTCTGGAGCAAGGAAACCTTTATCCAGGTACCTAGGATGTGATTGGCATGGCTCTCAAAATCTATTAGTCCCATGCCTCCGCTTGAGCGGACCAAATAGTGTTTCCATCCGTATAGGAGGGTGAGAGCCATGCCACAGCCAGCCCTGCATAAGCGCGCGAATTGAGGTTATAAAGGTAGGTGAGAAGGCTATCGCATGGGCCTGGTACCAAAGTATTAGGAGGATGAGCGAGTTAGCTACTGTAACTCGTCCTGTTAGTCCAGGGGTTCTCCCCTTGAGGGAGGCTACGCGTTTGGATACCCGTTGTAACAGGTTACTTTCCATTATCTCATTAGCATATCCCCCTGATTCTAGCCAGATTCCAAGGTGTCGGACAGGAGTGGTGGTGGGAGGTGTTGCAAAGGGTAAAAAAATTGGGTTTTTTCTTCTAGTGTTGGTGTGAGGTTCTGATTTTGTGGCCCAAAAGTTTGTGTATTTGCCTAAGAGGATGATTTCTATCTTCCTTTTGTTGAGCGATGCATTGCTCACCTTGGAGTATTCCTCTAGAGTGTGTTCCAGCTGTCAGTCATCTTCATTGTTTGCTATACCTGCTACGCAGTCATCTGCAAAGGCCAGTATCTTGACTGTTGGTTGTCCTTGTGCGGTTATCCCCATGAGACGTGAGTCAGTTACTCAGAGGAGCGGGTTGAAGCTGAAATTGTATAGCAGTGGGCTGAGGGGATCCCCTTGTTTGAGCCCTCTGTGTGGTTTGATATTGTTTTTAGGAATCCAGGGCCGCATACAGCCATGGTTGCAGATTCTGTTAGGAGCATCGCCCATTTTATGAATCTTGGTGGAAGTTTGAAGGCATGTAGACATTCTTTTAGGTATGGCCAGCTAACACGGTCATACGCCTTTTTTTGATCCAAGAATACCAGGGCACCAGTTGCTTTGGATTGACAAATGTTTGCAACAGGGTGTATGTTGTTCCAGATTGAACGCCCTGGTATAAACCCAAACTGGTTGGGTGATAGGACGTCAGATGCAATTGCGCCTAATCTAGCTGCTAGAATTTTTGTTAGAATTTTTGTGTCAGTGTTGGAGAGTGCAATTGGGCGCCAGTTGGCCAGGTCCAACTTGTCACCCTTTTTATACAAGGTTATAACGTAGGATTCATGGCCTCCTGGTAATAGGCGTGTTTCCAACAAACTCTGGTTCAATGACGCCAATAGGAAGGGGGCAATTTGTTGAAAATACTTTTTGTAAAACCATAGGGTATCCCATCAGGCCCTGGGAATTTCCTACGTGGTGCACCGCGAATTGTTTCCTAAAGCTCCTCCCGTGTAATAAGGGATAGTATATTGTAATTTGGTGGTGTAATTTGTATCTTGGCAGTTTGAATAAATTCTTTAATTTTTTGTGGATCTGTTGGCATATCGCGATATAATTTGGTGTAATAATGGTGTACTTTCGCCTTGACCTTCTCAGGGTCAGTTGCCATGGTGCCGTTGGTCTTGCGGACCTGTGTGCACGTGGGCTGGTTTCCACAGGAGTGGAATTGGCGGAAAAAGTATGTCAAACAGGTCTCACCTTCCTTTATGAACTTACCTCTGTTCAATACTTTGATTCTGTGTTGGTGTTCAAAGATAAGATTGTTAAGTTAGGCTTAAATCTCTGCCCATTTACGTCCCCAATTAGGGCTATAGCCAGATCTCAGAGTATTTATTTCCAGGTGGTCTAGTTCTGCCAAGGTACGCTTGATTGTGGCTGTGTCCGCGGTGTACTTGCGTAATGCAATATGTCAGGTTTTGTTTAAATCTTTCTTGAAATTTTCCCATGTTTTGATGGGATCCGAAGTGAATGGGGCTGTGAAATCTGGGTTTGTAGCCTTGTTTTCAACCCAGTCAGATATCTTGGGCAATTTTATATTTCCTGGGCGAAGCTTTCTCCAAGGTGACACCTGTGTGTGGGATTGGGTTGGTGCTAGCTGCACCATAACTAATTGGTGATCATAAAAATTGATCTTTTTTGTTGTAAATTTGGAGATTCTTGAGTGGTGGGATTGTGGGATGAGGATGTGGTCAATACGACTCATCAATATGAGCAGTCCCTCACATATGTTGGGTCTTGTCATGTGGGGAAGGATTGGTGAATTGGGGGGAAGAGCATCCTGTAAGCCAAGAGATGCCTTCATTGTGCGATATTCAATGTGTCCAGGTGGGTATCCCCTGGGATTAGGCCATCGATCTGTATTGGGGTTATCCCAGCAGTTGAAATCGCCTAACATGATGATATCTGGTGGGAGGGTGAGAGTAGAAATTTTTTCAAAAAAAATTTCTATCAGTTGCAGTGCACGGTGCATAGATACATGCTAGTGAAATTATTTCATCTTGGCATGTGATTGTTGCTACCAGGACTTGACCGTGCAAGTGTGATGATGAATTCATAATTTTAAATTCTTTGTTGTTTTAGACTATCACCCCACAGTGAGATGTCCATACTGATTGTGATGGTGCGACCCTGGTTGACCAGGATTCTTCTTCCCCTTGTAGGCAGTGGGTTTCTTGGATGGCCAAGATGTCTACAAGAGGTTTTCTCAGGAATGCCAGCTTTTTAGCTTGGGACATATGAGCCTTGGCTCCCGCGATGTTTAACGTCCCTATTGACACTGAGGTACCCGTGGCGCCTCAGGAGTGGTTGGGAGGACCCTCTGGTTCTATCCCACCATGGCGCAACTGGCCATGCTCCGCATCTGTACTCCAACTCTTTCACTGCCATTGTTGGTTCCTTTGATCTGACCCAATGATTCAAGGGAATTGCGGTTTTTTGCATTTGCATCAATTTTTCCTGCACAGGTCTCATGTTGATTTGATGCGGGTTGTTGATTGGATTTTATATTTTTGAGGTTCAACTTTGTTGCATTGTGCACCGCGTTTTCACCCAAATTGCAGTTGCATTGTTTCTAAGTATATACATGAATTATGACGCTTTGTGGCTCAGTCTGGTTACTGTGAAAATTTTTGACCTGGGCATATTGTTCTGATTGGTTGGTTCGGTGAATATCCAAAATATCCTCCTGAATTTGTCCGTGGTTAATGGCGGATTCCACGTGTGCTGCCGCTTCAGCTGCTGCTCTCTTGCGGGCTTTTTGTGCTGCTTTACGCTGTTTACTTGTAACTGGGTCCATGATGGAGTATAGTTCATCTTCACCCCAGCGGAATGGGTGGTGGCCATCAGTCATTTTGGCGAAGTTTTCATTATCTTCGTCCATAGCTTCTTCACAAAAATCATTTTCCATTAAGCCCTCTTTTACAGGGCATGCATGTTCCTTGTGGCCCAGTGAGCCACAGTGGTTGCAAATGGGTGGTGCGCGTTCCAGTGTAACTCAGAATGCAGCTGACTGGCCCCCATCTGCAAAGTGAAATTCTGCTGCGTGGGGAATTCTGGATAAATCCTCTTCCACTTCTGGGAAGGGGTTGATTACAGCAATAGCTTTGCCCATGCACAGGTTGGGCATTAAGAGAAATTGCTGTAATTGAGTTGTTGGATTTCTCCGTAGGCCACAAGACCTTTGCGGAGCTCCTCCTCGATTACCTTATGAGGAAGGTTGGTGGGGAGCAAGTCAAAGGAGATGAACAAAGTTTTTGCTTTGTTCCTTCTGGTGCGCGCGGTGCGCACAATTTTTTGCCCTCAGGGAGGGCAATTTCCACGCAGATTTTTGCTGCAGCATTGGCTTCATTGGCTGTTTTAAAACCAATGTCAATCCAGCCGTGGCCCATGCTGTTGATGGCTATGTACACCGCGTGAGGGAAAAGTGAGGGCTGTGCCTCACATGTTTTCTCCCACAGGGTCGGTGACTCATCCCCAAGGAAGAGTCTGATCCTGTGTTCCACCTTTGACAAAGGTTGGTTGAATTGAATGTAAATGTATTGAGCGTGCTTTACAGTAAATACCATAAACCCAGATGGTGTCTGAGTTTGCGATTTTTTTATGGCTTGGGTTCCTGGTCCCCCTCCAGGGCGTTTCTTGCCCTTAGTTGCACCATTAAGCGCACCGCTTGCCGCAACGCTTACCCATGTTGTATTATTTTTGTTATTGAAGTCACCCATCTTTCCTGTGTGTGATTATCCAAATTTGCTGTTCAAATCAAATCGCAGTAACTAAAGTGATTGTTATGAGAAAGAAAAGCGAGATTTGATAGTTTAATTAATTCTACTTTTATACATTTTCCCTCTTTCCAAGAGGCAAAATAAGTGGAATTATCCCCAAATCAAGGATAACCAATAAAATTATAAAAATACACTTTTTTATGTTTTTTAAACTTATTTTTTTCATATTTTATTAATTTTTATTATACTTTTTCCTATTTTAAAATGGGACATGACCATTAATTGGTTCAGCAGTCCATCTTGTTTATTATTCCCAAACTGGTTCCTAGTTATACTCTGACCTACCAGTTTCCATGGTTCAGAGGTATTATGTTTAAAGACTTAACCATTTATTTTGATTCAGCTGTCCTTTTTTGGGACTAAACCAAAAATTGTTAGGGCATAACCATCTCAATGGTTCAGAAGTCTCTCAGGAACACTCTTATTTTTCTTGGATCCACTTTTTTAAGTCTTAGCATAGACCCTGGTAAAAATTCTATCATTTGCAAGGTTCTTGATGGAATATGCATCCATCACCATCTTGGTGGTAATATCAAACGTACCTGACCATAGTACATCTAATTTATTTTGTCTTCTGAAGCCAAGCTTGTCACAATAGGCTACCCTATCACCTACATGGTATTTAGATAATGCCAGTCAGTTCTTATTGTCCGTTGTCTTGACCTTGAGCTTTTCTCTTCAAGGTCATATTAAATGCTTCTGATTTCATCTCAATAAGAATATTTGAAAGTCGGATTAAGACTGTTCAACACTCATCCCAATGTTGGTTCAACCACCAAATATAGAATTGGTGGTAACGCGGCCTTTCTTCCATACAACAATTCAAACGGCGTTTTCCTGTCACCATATGGTGACTAATGTTATATGTAAATGTCCCCAAACTGAGGTAGTGTCCTAGACGGAAGTCTTTCAGTGACCAGATTCCTCAGCATCGTGACCAGCATTCCATTCACCCATTCTACCAGTTCGTTTGTCTCTGGCCAGTAAGGTACTGACACAACTCCTCAGATCCACATTATCTTGTTCAACCTTAGGATCATGTGGGATGTGAAATTTGTTCCATTGTTGCTCAACAAGACTTGTGGGCATCCATGGCAATAAACAACTTGATCCAGTATAAACCGTGTGGTACTTGTTGCAACCACTTTTGCCAGGGCCTTTGTATTGACCCAGCTAGTCAAATAATTTATCGCAACTATAAAATTTTTGACTCCCCTGTGCTCATAGTCAGTGGACCCATCACATCAATAGACACTGTATGCCGGGCAAATCTAGGAAAAACCAGTCAATATCCAGTTGTGTTCATATGTGGTTTATTCAACTTGCATTTTCATGAAACAAGCCAGATAATTGGCCACATCATAGTTGATAGTTACCCAGTAATAAAACTAGAAACGTGGTCAGTTTTCTTCCTTAGGCCTTCATGACCAACAACTTTATGTGCATCTTGAACTATAGCCGCTCGTTCAGATGGTTTCAGGAATAACAGTTATTTTCTGTCAATTGTCTTTAGTACTTGTCATTCCTTGGTCTTGGAGTTTTCCATCATTATTTAAAGCGCACCTTGGATTTCTCGGAGCTTGTTCCCTTTTTCTCCTTCAACCATTCTCTGAAACGCTCATCAGCCTGTTGGTATCCCACTTGGACCATTAGTAACCTTAATAAGCTATCCATATTTTGATGAGAAGCTCCCGCTCAGTGAAATATCTCAAAGTTGTAAGCTTGAAGCTTCAGTGCCCATCAGACCAGACGTCTTTTCAGTTCTTTAAGGTTATGCATACAAAGCATGGAGGAGTAGTTCGTGACCACTTTAAAGTGCGTACCATTAATATATACCCAAAACTGATTGCAGGCATAAATCACCACAAGGCATTCTAGCTCAGCAACGGTGTAATTCCCTTCTGCTGCTGACAACGTCTGACTTTTTTAAGTTACAAGATGCTTATCCTCAATTTCATCCACTTGACTCAGGATGGCGCCAATTGCTATTAATGAAACATCAGTCTGTACTATAAACTCCTGATTGAAATTTGGATATTTTTAAATTGGCGAATTTATAAGATACCAACGTAACTCATTGATAAAATCCTGGGCCTCTTCATTCCATTCAAATCCTTTCTTTTGGATCCTTCATAAAATGGAAGTGGGGCTAGGCGATTCTCATAAGATCACATATGAATTTTTGGTAATGTCCAATCATTCCAAGAAACACTTGGATATCTCAGACACTTCTCAGGATGGTCATCCTTTCTATGGCTTCAATCTTCTGGGTTTGCATCTGCAGTTCACTGTAGTTGATGATGAACCCCAGATATTCCAACTCCTTCTTGAAGAAACGGCACCTAATCAGCTTAATTTTCAGGTTAGTCATAGACAGTATCTTGAAGACTCCTTCCAAGCGGTGCAAATGGTTAGTAAAGGTCCTTCTGAACATATATATGTCTTCTAAGTGCATCAGGATTCATAATAACTTTAAGTCATTCAAAATGGTGTCCATGGCCCTTTGGAACGTCGCAGGCGCATTACAAAGACCTTGGGACATGAAAGTTGGCTGATATAGCTCCTGCATGATAATGATCACGAACTTCTCTTGGTCTTCCACCAGCAAATCAATTTGCCAATCTTCTGATATTAGATTTATCACGTAGGAATACTTTGCTTCTCCTAATCTATCTAGAGCATCATCAATTTATGTTAATGGATACAAATACTCTTTTGTTATCTTGTTCAGTCTTTTATAGTCAATCACCACCTGATTAAAGCCATCCTTTTTCTTTAATATCAGAATAGGGCTCGCCCAGGGGCTTGACAATGGAATTAGGAGCCCGTGCTCCACTCGTTTGCTGATTTCCTCTTCTAATACTGCCTCCTCTGCCTTCAACCATCAGATTGGTCTCATCCTTATAAGTAAATCTTTTTGGTGTCAAATTTTTGAACTATGTTCTTTGCACATCCTAAGTTTTTACCATACTGGGCGAAGCTTTCAGGTACTTTTCAAATAATTTGAGCACCTTCCTCTTCTGTCTTTCAGTTAGATCAGCGAGTTGCTCTCATTCAACCATTAAACTAATATTCTTGGCAACCCCTGCCAGCAATTCCATCTTGGTGAGGGTCTCAAAATCATGGAATTTTGCAATTTCGCCATCAGTATCAGGTGGAAAAATGTGATCATCTGATTTTGAAATCTTCATTGGTTTTTCATTCAAATTTTTCAGGAGAACTCGGATTTCTCCATGTCCTAGCATCACTATCCCAGGTGCCACCCATGGCTCTATTACGGACTTCTTCCATAGGCTACTAACCTCTCCATACAATAACTCAGGTATTTCCAAAGTCAATCTTGTATCGACTAAAGATCTGCATTTCTGGAGGTATGGTGTTTGACATCTTGTTTTTTAACGATGTTCCCCAATTTTTAGAATTTCCATAAGCTTTTCTCTTCACTTTTGTCCAAAAAATTTGTAGCCTACTGGAATAAACCCATTAATGTATATTTAATTGATGATATTGTTCCTCCTGGTAAGTGGAGTTACACATCTCTCTGATATGAACTAGAAACAGCGTTTGATCCAACATGTCAACATATTATACTTGGTGTTACATTTAACTCTGTATTTCCTTATAACTAAGTTCCAATTAAAATGTCATGGTTTTGTTGGTCAAAACTATTGCTGAGGCGGATACCAACAGGGATCCAAATCTGAGTAATAATGCACTATACGCTCCATTTGAGATGGTTGTGTTTGGCCTGGCAGTTCCATATTCCTTCTTATGTTCCAAATCAGGCGAGTTTCTCATTTTCTTCACCAGGTTGGTCAATACAATATTAAGCGGCGCCCCATTGCTAATTATCGCCCGCACCTTTACTCAATTGACCAGCTTACCATTATACATACGCTCATTGTATTGCAAAATAGTATTTACTAAGTTTATAGCGGCGTACTTGCAAAATTGAGGGTTTGAATTATTTGCGCTGACATATCAGAAAATGAAATTTTTATTTTCACTTAGGAGGATTGTCAGATTTGCCTCATCTAAAACGACCTCAGCCAGATCATCCAGATTCTCAGCAGTTTGATTTCATGTCCACTAGTTGGCATGCATATGGGCGAGCAAACTCCTTGATATTTTAGGGTTGATCCCCTCCGCTTTGGTTCTTGTTACAGCACTGATTTCTAATATGACCGCTTGATAAAGCTGGTCCTGTGCGTCATCATTGACAAACAGATCATTGGTGTCAATGTCCTCATTCAGGATATTGGGAGGAATGGGTTTAACCACAGCTCTAGAATGTTCCTCATCTATGCCACAGGCCCTTTTCCTGGCTCCTTTGCTAGTTTGGCTTCCTTTACATGGACCACGTTGATTTGCTTCTTAAACTTCTTGCTAAAACAATGAACAGCAAAGTAGCCCTTCCCTCCGCACTAATGATAGCACATGTCACTCTTGTCTGTCCGTTTGAACCCTCAGGTTGTTTCTGGCACTATCTTATTAGCTGATTCCTTATCATGTTTAATAAATTTGTTAGCATTCAAATTTCTGACCATGCAGCTTGAAGCTTCAATTGGGGGCCTCAAAAGTGGCTCTTAGTATCTTCAAGTGATCCACCATTTTCAAGGTGGTTATTTTGGTAACTAACATGGACAACATCATTTAATGTAGATTTCAATAAGTCCAAAGAGCCACTTGTAGAGCAATCCACGCATCAAAATTAGTCAAGGTCTTGCTCCAACCAAAATTTGTGATTCTTGATAAAATTGGTGGCGAAATTCGCTAAGGTTTCATATTTCAAAAATTGGATCCCAAAAATTCTTTCTTGCATATTAACATATATGAGGACTTCCAAACTCCTTCATTATTGAAGCCTTGGCCTCCAAATAAGACCAGAGGTCTCCCTCTAGGTGAGGTAATACCAAGTATTGACAATGTCATGATTCTGATATGACAGGATGATAAGCCCTAAGTTGTTATGGCAGAACGGGTAAAATCAGCCAAGTCTGATATGAGTTATGATTCTTTGAGCGCCTTAGGATGAGGCGATATTGGGTTGAAAAAGTACATTGAATTGCCTCCAAATTAGGTGATAGGGTGATTTCAACAAAAAACAAATAATGAGATATTGACATATGATTAATAGTGAGTGGGTCGCTTCAAATTAAGGCAATTGTGAATTCAATACATGAGTAACCTTTTCCAGAACCAACGAGACACGGCGGAGCAAATTACTAAGCAAAATGACTGGTATCAACTGAAGTTGCTGAGATATCAGCGAGACAAGTAAAATGGAAGATGAGGATTTTTAGTAGATTAGAGTGAGCAGAACAGCGAGAATCCGCTGTATATAATAATTTAAATAAAAGAGTGTTTTCAGGGTAATTCCTCTGCATTTATTAAAGTTTATTACGTTGTTTTGAGGATGACCATTGTCATATTGTCAGTTATATTTCTCTGTGGGATAAACCCTGTGCAAAACATCTTTGGAGTATCTCCAAGATACCGCCAATATTATAACAGTGGTTCTCACTAAAGGGGGACCATTGATCAATTATACAAAATAAATCTCCATTCGCTGGCCATGGCTCATAAGGCTTGCTTGGAAAGGGGATTTTTAAAATATACTACCCCATTTAAATATGCGGAACTCAAACTTGCCTTAGACGCTGTGCTCAAAAGGCAGGATATGCTTTTTCAGGAGGTTTGTAGTGATAAGTTTCCTCCGTTCAATTTCAATGGGAATATTCAAGGGTTCATTAAGAAAATTGATCTTGCAACATAAAAAGCTTTTGACCAGAAGAAAGCAAAACTGTTAATATCCACCTTGGATGTTAGGAGTGCCGACCAAGTCATCTGTTATCTTCCAAACAGATACATTTTATATCAAAAAGTAAAGGATACAGTGTTGCGGCTTTTCGGGGGTACCACAAAGATGTCACATAGGAAGGCATAGTTTTTGACCATTGTGTTTCATCATAATTAGAATCTTACCATGTTTGCTGATTGATTCACAGCGGAAGCCCATGTTTTAATTGGGGCAGGGATTTTATCCAAATCTGACATGTTTATTTCAATGACCTCCACCATGAAACCATACCATGAACTGTACAACGTCATGATCCCATTGTTAGGTGAAGACGTACCCTTGCTTAAACTTGTTCTATTCTAGTGGCATATATCTGCCAACTTTCCTCTACCCAATACAGAGCGGAACTCTTCCGCTACCATCACTGTACCATCTTATTCAGGGAAATTCACCTGTCTGGTTCAGATTCCGCTGAGTTACCCCCATCAGTTAAAAGTCCGCCGCATACCTGCTTATTATCAACGGTCTAACTATCACCCTGAGCCTATTTACGCTGACCGTCAGCAGTCATCCTATCACCCTGGTTTTGTTTACGTTGATCCCCTTCAGTATAACTTTCCATGTATACCAACTTACAAAATTTAAGGACGCATGCCCTATGGGGTAAATTAATTCAAATGTGGTTGCCCTGGGCACCTGGCACAAGTTTGCCCCAATTGACAAGTCCATTATGTACATTAGGATCAACGCGACCAGGGATAAGTCAGAGCATAGTAGTGACGGGACTCTCTAAGCCGCAATCTCAAATTCAAACGTCTTTACTAAATTTACTGAAATACTTGCAGTGGAAACCCCCCATTACAATGATACACTCCTATATCAGCAGCCGGTGGGGGAGTAAATGTACTGGCACAAACACAAGACACGAACATGGCAGACGAAGGATCTCTAGGGCACCCAAAGCCATATGCATGTCAGATGTTTGAACAAAGTTCTTTAGACAAACTGGAACCATCTGCAGATGCACTTTCTCTGAGAGGAGTAGACGTCGCCTTCCCAGTGGACGCTATTGTTAAAGGGTACCCTAAAGTTTAGGAGGGTATTATGAGCTTCTTTGGAAAAAGCGATCCTTTGAATGTTCAAGTAGTAAACAGTCAACATTCATCTTACTTGGAGTGTACTACTGTGACAATGTTATAGCAAAAACCTGAGTTCGCGCTATAATAGATATAGGAGCTCCAATTAACATATATTTCACTAAACTGGTGGCAAGCTTGGCATTGAAGCTTGATGTGGAACATCAAATGGTGTATGAGACCGCTGGAGCAGAAAACACGGTCTCTGAGGGAGCTTACAGTGCACTTACCTTGTGGTTTAGATCAATTGTGGTCATAGCTCTGGTGGTAGTGTTACTGAATAGTGCTTATGACCTGTTGATTGGATCCACATTTATGTGACACTATGGTGCTGTTGTGGATATGACAGCAGAAACCTTTGAAATTCTGGGACAACGGATCCCAAATCACTTCACCTCTAGTGGAGTGCCAAAGGATCCGGTGCATATGGGTCATATTAACCTTGCATATGGTGATGGGGTGATTCTAGTTATTACCATCAATTAAAGAGCAATACCTGGGCCATTCCCCATCAAATTTATGGATATCAAGAGCTACCTCTTAGAGCTGCTGGCCCTATATCCATCCCCTCCAGACACTAAGTAATAATTAACACCAATTTAGAGGTGGAAGTGCCTGATAGGTTTATGGAGAGTCATTGGACCCTATCAGCAAATGCAACTGGAGCCCTAAGTAGCCCCAGGCATTATACTCCTGGGACATGGGGAGATCAAGGTCTTGTTAGCAATTCTCCAGTGTGAACCAATGTAAATCTGCTGACACCAAATAGTGGCATTTTAAATTTCTTTTGAAAACCTTACTTTTGGGGATTCATCTACGAAGACCAAAATTACTCAAGATCAATATTTGATATATTGGTCTAATGAGATTGTAAAATCTCCATTGAAGATATCCAATTCTAGGATGGACTGATGATAAACCCTTCAGAGTTATCAACCTTCTCTGAAGGATGATTCTAAGATATCTGATGAGGCTGAAAATCATATAAGAGAATTGGACTCATCAAATAAGAATATTATCAAATCTGGCCATCACAAGTATGGCACTAATAATCAGCAATATTGGTCATCTAATAGGAAAGATCTTCCCTTAGGTGCACCTCAAAAATACTCACGCTTACCTACTAAATCTACCCCTATAAATATCCCTCATTTCTAACTAATAAAGTACCATAATATTTATCTCGATTAGCATAATTTTGGTCTCTTTTCATACAGGATTATATATTTCCAATTGGAATCAACTTTAGCAATGGAGCTAATAACTTCGTTGCAATTGAGTCAATCTTTTCTAGAGCCTCAGAACTTGTAATTTGTAGCCTTCATAGCGCCTGCTTATCATATTTTCTCACAAAATTCCAGTACTGGTGCTTCCTGCCAGGTCTGCTTCTGAGGCTACCTGGTGCAAACAGACTTTCACAACCAAGAATATGTCTAGAGAAGAAAGCCCCTCTTCTGAGGAATCAATGAGTATCACCCTATGGGTACACTCCAACAGGCAAGAAATGCCTTCCGCTAATACAATTAATCTGCAATTTTAAGCTTCTATGAACTTAGCCATCAAGGGCCCTGATCAAAATAATTATTAGATTCAAGCTGCAAATGTTAAAGAAACGGCCAAAGGCTTGATAAGGGGCGCTATTCATCCTGGTGCTCGTCCTAATTGTGACCAAGCATCTAAAAGTTGCTTAAAACATGATGAACTTATATAACTGAGCGGTGTTACAGCCTACTAAAGTTGGTTTGGCTAGAACTGAGCAGTACCTCCAGCATTATGTACATCCCACTAATCACCATGTACTCCAGATTTTGGGGTTACATCATCTAGAGATCCAGCGCCAGTTAACTCTGGCGCAACTATTTAACTCTCAATTATCTTCATTTTATGAATGGCCTCTAACTTTGGACGGGATAATCAGGAATTCAGTCTCGATAAAGAAGAGAAATCAACAATATACATAACCAGTTATTGAGAATTGATAATGGAGTTGTGGGATACATTGGCCAAGAAGTATCTCAGCAAGTTATCATTATCACTAACCCTAATCACCACCGTATCACCTCCATTGAGGATGAGATTAATAGACAACTGGATCAATTGCAGGTCAAACATGAGGAGCGCTTGGATGAGCTTAAAGGGCTATTCCAACATCTTATCCAAATGGTGGGTACTATCAGAGAAGGTGAACCCGGCCCTGTTGGTCCTCTTGGACTGCCAGGACCTCCTAGTTCCCCATTGATAACCCTGGGACCTCCTGGTGAACGTGGTCCTCCTGGTCCAGTGGGTCAACAAGGCCCACTGGGGCCAATAGGTAGAGATGGGTTGCAAGGACCCCCGGGACCTCCTGGTCCCCCTGGCTCTTCGCTTCCAATGCCCAATTCTGAACCTTTGATGCTACTAGTATCACGAGTACAAGCATTAGAAACACAAATCTGAGCCATAGATCAAGGGTGTTTCTTAGCCTTAGAAGGCCTTCTGACTAACCCCAATTACTGATTAACCAACTTATTGGATGGCGTGGATAATGCCCATCACCTATGAGATGCTAATCGAACTACTTAAGAAACCCAGTTTGCAATTATAAATGCTTCCATTGAACAGTTATCTGCTTGATGTGGACTAATTGAGAACAAGCAGGCTGAAATGATCACTGCAATTTCTAGCTTGAATCATCAACCTGCGAATGATCATTTTGCTCAATGGGTTCATAATTTACAGGAGGACCTCAATCATCTAAGGCAACAAGTTGACCAAATTATCTCAAGTTCATATCTCAGGATCAAAACCCTCCGAAGCTGAGCTGGTCTTGGTATTGGGTATACATGTTCTGAGCAATGAACCCACTACCTTTAAACCTACCTTTAAGGATAAGTTTGATCCGGGTGAAAGTAGCATCCATTCATTCCTCTTTGTATATGAGCGTGCTATGGATGGGACAAATTATCAACAGAAGGTATGACATATTACCTCTTGCCTAAGCCGGTTTGCTCAAGAAATCATGGTTCCTCACCTGAAGGTTTGCAATATATGGGCTCAAGTGAAGACCGCCCTTATTAAGGAATTTGGGATTGATCAAATCCTTTCAAACCAAAAGCAAGCCTTTATGAATATTCAAATCAAACGAGGAGATTCTATCCAATTCTTAAAAAAAATCTACCAAGAGGCCCAAACTCTTGCCACTTGCGACTGGATTACAGTAGATGATGCTATATTGCCTGTAATGAGTGCATTCACTTCTCGCACTCTTTTACTACTGCATTTGAAATCACTTAAGAGAATTTTCTGACCCATTATAGACATCAAAGAAGCGCTCATAGAGATTCCCAATGGTGTGGTACTTCCGACCTCCATGAATAACCCTCATTCTTACATCCATGCAATGCCTCCTAATCCCAAGTCTAAACCAAAGAAGGAACCATGCTTTTATTGTGGTCTCGTGGGTCATATGGTATCTCAATGTTGGGAAAAGCAAGTGGAAGAGTCGAATAAAGAGGAGTCAGCATAGGGCATGAGGCTCCCTGTGCTGCCCTACCTCCTGTGCCTCCATCAAAATCTTTTAACTCTTCTAACAATTGTTATGTAATATCCACTCCTGGTGAGCTTGATGTTCCTGATGAATTATCCAACAAAAAAACCATTTCTACTTATGCTTCTGCTTATTCTTCTTCTAATTATTTCAATTAGTTAATCTCTTGGTGTTTTCAATCCCAAACTTTGGCTCTAATGTGACCCAGGTGGAAGTCATCATGCATAAGGTGAAAGTTTTGGCTATTATTGATATGGGATCGCACATCAATATAATCTTGTCCAGGCTTATAAAAAAGATCAAATTGACGCCAGACTTGAACCCTTTAAAGGCTACGGAATTGCTGGTCCTTCCTATACTAAGTTTATAGGAGCTTACTCCTCTCTTCCAATGCGCTTTAAAATTGGTTGTGTCAGTCCCTACAGTAGTCTTGGATAACAACTGTTATGATTTGCTCATGGGAGCTAAGTTTCTCATAGATTTTGATGCAATAATCAGCCTTAAGGATAGTTACCTTTCTTTAATTGGGTACCAGTTACCTTTAATTCTACAAGATGTTCTTTAATAGCAAAGGCAAACTCAAACGACGTGTTTGCTTGTTGGAATACCCCACCTCTATCTCTCTTTTAGAATACCAAATCTTGGGACCAAGGACTATACTTCCATCTCCATCAACTTGTGCCTCTGAAGGCATGCCGTTATATTCTAATTCTCCAATTACCATTCCCCCAAAAGCTCAAGTCAATGTTGATATGGGAGTACAAGTAATTGTACCCACTGATCATGTGTTAGAGATCTTCAGTAACCAAAATCCCTCTCATTTGGAGGCCTTACCCTGCCCGGGTATCCTTGATCCTGCCTACGATGGGACTGTTTCAATTCTACTAGCTAATCTCACTTATCGACCTATGCGATTGAATTGTAATAACCCCATCACCTATGTGCAGCTTACTCCTGTGAGTGAAATCTTATCCGTGTCAGGATGTGGAGAACTATGTTAATTTGGACTAGAAGATCCCCTATTGTTGCTATAATTGCCGTCAAATTTAGGGATTCTTTTACTCCAGAACAACAGCATGAAGACGAGGCTCTGATTGAAGAATATGCGGATATTTGCCCAAGGTTTTGGAGATTTTGGACTAATGAAAGATGTGCAGCATCAGGTGAAAACTGGTGATGCTCCCCCTATTTGAGCTCGACCATATCATAAATCTAAAGTTGAGGAGGCTCAGGTACCATTGGAATTTAAACAACTCCTTGATGCGGGGCTGCTAACGCCTTCTAAGAGTCCATGGGCTTCTCCTTTACTACTCATTTGAAAAAAATATGGGGACCATAGAGTGGTTTTGGACTATTGTTAGCTCAATGCTTTTACACAAAAGGATTCTTATCCTCTACCTTGCATCAATGATTCATTAAGATTATTGTCTGGGTCATAATACTTCTCAACTATGGACCTTGCGAGTGGCTATTGGCAAATTGACCTAGCTCTGGAAGATCGTCAAAAATGTGCTTTAATCTCTAGTGAGGGGTTATTTGAGCCCACTCATATGCCGCAGGGGCTTTGTAATGCCCCTGCTACTTTTCAACGAGCCATGGATGGCTTGTTTGGGGATTTGAAAATTTCTTGTTTTTGGTATATTTAGATGATGTTACTGTGTTTTGTCGCACTTTTAACGAGTATTTGGCTCATTTAGAGGATGTTTTTGGTCAGATGTGCCATGCTTCGCCTAAGCTAAAACCATCCAAGTGTGCCTTTTTTAAGACTGAGATGGTGTCATTCTTGAATGACTTAATAATGGGAATCAACGCCAAGGATAAGGTTGGGTGACAGAAGGCCCATAAGGTGAAACTTCAGGCTCTTCCTGACCTTAAGCACACATTAGACCAACTTTGAGTACAAGCCAAATATGCCAGGTTGGTACTAATGAGGTGCAAAACGCTCAGCCCTTTGTAATGCCCAAGCGTTAAAATGGATGATCTACATTACAAACGAAGATGGTTGTCGCGATTCCAATATGACTGGACAATAAGCCCTGAGTTGATATGGTGGAACATATGGAATCCGCCAAGTTGTTATGAGTATGATTAATTGAGCGCCTAAAAATGAGGCGATATTGGGTTGTTGGGAAATCAGCTGAATTGAGCGATTGTGAATTGATGAATGAAGAATTGGTGAAACCAATGAGATATGGCGAAGTGAATTATTAAGCCATGAAAGTGGTACCATCCAAAGTCATTAACATATAAGCAGTATGAGATGATTGAAAGGTTAGGTTGTTATTAGTTTTATAGCGGGCGAAACAGCAAGGATGAGCTGTGTTTATTATAATAAATAAAGAATTATAGTGGGGGAAAGTGCTCCATATTATTAATTATTGTTTTTTTCTGTTGTTACAAGGGCAACGATCCTCATATCGTTGGTCCTATTGCTCAGTGGGTCAAACCCTGTGCAATTTTGATTATGTCGTATCTTAACGGAAACTCCAATTTTACAACAGTGGTGCTCACTACAGGGGGCCATTTGATCAATCACATAGACTGATAAGCGTTCCTCAGTCGCTAGTCATGTTGTATCTGGCTTGCTTTACTAAGGAATCATCTAACACACTGCAACTGTTGAATATGCAGAACTCAAGCTTGCCTTAGACGCTGTGCTTGAATGGAAAAAGGAGTTTCTGCAAGAATGTTGTATTGACATTCTGCCAAATGACCGTGATGGAAACATCCATGGATTCTTTAAACGATTTGAGTTTGCAGTAAAGGGAGCTTCAGATCAGCATAAAGCCAAATTACTAATGTTCACTTTGGATGTTGGAAGCGCCGACCAAGTTACTTGCTATCTTACCAATAGTTCCATTACCTATCAAAAAGTGAAGGATACTGTACTGTGGTTGTTTGGAGGAACTTCAAAAATGATGCAACGGAAGGTTGAGTTTTTAACCATTGGGTATCAACATAACGAGACCCTCACTGCATTTTCTGATCAATTCTCAGCAGAAGCCCATGTGTTAATTGGGGCGGGAGTTTTAACTGAATGTGACATATGTATATCTTTGACCTCTGCTGTGAAACCATACCGAGAGCTTTTTAACACTTTGGCTCCATATTTAGAGGTTGATGTACCTTTGCTTAAACTTGTTCAAATTCTACTCCAGTTATCTGCTACCTTCCCTCCACCCAGTATAGAGCAGAACCCTATCACCTCCGCTGCTAGCCTTGTTTATTTGGAGGAATCATCCCTCCCTGTTCATCAGCCGGCTGGCATTCCCTGGCCTTATTATCATCACAAGCCTCGTTTTCAACCAAGTTTCCAACAGCAGTTCACTTACTGGGGTGGGCCTGGTTACATTGTTCAATACCAGTTCACCTTTTTGGGTGGCTCATTTTAAAACACTCAAGGACGCAGGTCGCATAGGGTTAATTGCTTTTTGAGCGGTCACCCTGGGCACCTGGCTAGAAGTTGTCATAATCGTCGTGCTTAGTACCTACCGTGGGAGCAGTATAATCAGGGCAAAGTCAGAGCAGAGTAGAGATGGGACTCTCTACCTCCACTATTCTGACTCAAAATGTCACATCTGAACCTATTCCTGCACAGCTAGCGGATGAGTCCTTGTATGATTACGCTTTTTTATACCAGCAGCTGGTTGGAGGGGTAAATGTGCTGACACAAACGCAATTCATGGACATGGCAGAAGCAGGCTCACAGGAACACCCAAAACCGTACGCTTGCCAATTGTTTGATTATCTTCCTAATGATGAACCAGATCCATTAGCTGATGTGCTTCTCTTAAAAGGGGTAAACGTGGCCCTCCCTGTGGACGCTATTGTTAAAAAGTACCCTAAAGTTGAGGAGGGTATTATGAGCTTCCTTGGAAAAGTGAGCAGTTAAATGTCTATGTTATAAACCAATAAGATGCATCTTACTCTGAGTGTACTTACTGTGACACTGTTGTAGTGAAAACCTGAGTTCGCACAATAATTGATATGGGTGCCCCAATCAACATAGTGTCCTCAAAGTTAGTGTTAAAGTTAGCATTAAGCCTGATGTAGAGCATCGTATGGTGTATGAGACCTTGGGCGCAGAAAGCACAGTCTCTGAGAGAGCATACAGTGCACTACCTTTGCGGTTTGGGTCAATTGTCATTTTGGCCCCGAGTATAGTTTACAAACAATAATTATGACCTGTTAATTGGTACCACTTTTCTGTGTCACTTTGGAGCTGTTGTTGATATGACAGAAGAGATATTTGAAATCCTGGGGCAGCGGATCATAATCTACTTCACTTCCAGCGGAATGCTGAAGGATCCTGTACACATGAGTCACGTTAATCTTGCATATGGTGATAAAGTAATTTCAGTTCACTATCCTCAACTAAAGAGCAAGACCCGGGACCTTCCCCATCAAATTTATGAATACCAAGAGCTACCGCTTAGAGCCGCTGGCCCTATATCTATTCCCTCTGGATATCAAGCAATCATAATCACCGAGTTAGAGGTTGAAGTGCCTGCTGGGCTATATGGGGAGGTCTTTGGGCCCTATCAACAATCATGGTTCAATTTATACATGGTCCCTGGCATTATACTCCTGGGGGATGGGGAGATCAAGGTCTTGGTAGCAAATCTATAGGATAAACCAATGCAAATCCGCTGACACCAAGTAGTTGCATTCCTCCATTTCATTCCAGTCAATGAGGTCCTTGGGATTCATGAGTTTGGTTCACTGGACGAATTCAGTCTGCCCATCAAAACACAGCCTAGCGTAATGGCATTTGTACCGCGTGAAAATTTAATGGGGTTAACAGAAGATCCGAAGGACCAAGCAGAAACCATTTTTCAATAATACAAAGAGATCTTTGCTGTCAATGATCTTGATTTGTGGTGCACCTAAGGAGTGATCCATCTAGTGGACACTAGGGATCATCCCCATCAGATCTTGGCCAATCCGCCGATCTAGAGAAGTGGAAGAAGTTTTCACAGCAGAAATTAATAAACTGTTGGAGCAAGGGTTGCTTGAACCATCGAAGAGCCCATGGGCTTCCCCTGTCTTAATTGTCAAAAAGAAGGATGGTACTAACCAGGTATTAATTGACTACTGCAAGCTCAAAGCATTACAAAAATGACTCAAACCCTTTTCCACAGATTGATGATGCGTTGGACTGGTTAGGGGGAGCTCATTACTTCTCTGCAATGGATTTAATATCCAGCTATTGGCAGATTGAGTTACCTGTGGCGGAACAAGAAAAATGCGCCATTATCACGTCAAAAGGGCTTTTTAACTGACATGTATGCCACAAGGGCTGTGTAAGCCCCAGCTACTTTCCAAAGGGCAATGGACATTAAACTTAGCAACTTGAAGCTGTCATGCGTTCTTGTATACCTTGACGACATAAATGTTTTCTCCCACACGTTTTCTGAGCACCTTAGCCATTTGGAAGAGATATTCCGCCGGTTGGCTGAGGCCAATATCAAAATCAAGCCCCAGAAATGCCACTTTTATCAAGGATCAGCTAGATTACCTCGGGTTTGCAGTTGATGCAACAGGGCTGAGGCCCCAACCAGCTAAGGTGGAGGCCATTCAGAAAATGACTACACCAAAAAGTAAACGAGATATACAAGTATTTTTAGGGATGGTTGGCTACTATCGCCGCTTCATACCTAACTTTAGCTGTATTGGAGGACTGCTGTTTGATTTATTAAAAAAGGATTTCACGTTTGAATGGAAGAAACACTGTCAACGCTCTTTTGATACTCTTTGAACAGCGTTGATTGAGGCTCCAGTGCTATGTTACCCAAATTTTGAGAAGGAATTTATTGTACGGACGGAGTCATCTCTTTCTGGTATGGGGCAGTTCTGTCTCAAAAAAATGATGAGGGGGAGGAACATCCAGTAGCGTATTGCAGTCAAAGTTTGAATAGCCATGAACAAAATTATACTGTGACTGAGTGGGAGTGCTTAGCAGTGATTTACGCTTACAAGAAATTCCAATTATATTTGCATGGTGTAAAATTTAAAGTTGTAACGGATCACGCCTCATTACTCTGGCTGCAGAACCTTAAGGAGCCTGAGGGCCAGCTAGCACGTTGGACCCTTAAACTACAGGCTTACAACTTTGAGATCCTTCAACGACCAAGAGCAAAACACCAGAATGCTGATTGCTTGTTGAGGTTACCAACTATTGCAGTTATGGCGGATCTGAGCTATATTATATATGAAAAGATGCTCAGCGGAAAGTATGATGATGAGCTGCCCCAAGTCATCAAGGCGTTGAATGAAATGCAAGCCAATACTTTCCAGCGGAACGGTGAGTTGTATAAGCGGATTGGTGATTCCATGGTGAATTTCCCGTGACCTTCAACGCGGCTTAACATTATCATGAGCGCATATAGGGCAGTTGGGCATGGTGGTGTGTGCAAGACATTGGAATTATTGCAACCTCAGTATTACTGGGAAAGCATGAGCTTTGATGTGCTTGATACTATCTCCTCCTGTCATCAGTGCCATGTGGAAAAGCTGTTTCACCGGAAGACCTCATATCAGTTAGTAAAGCTGTACTTCGCTTGGCATACAGTTTCCCTTGATGTCGTTGGCCCTCTGCCAACTGGAGATAACTGGTCTAAGTATATCCTGGTGGCAATTAACCACTTGACCAGGTGGGTTGAGGCATAGGCCATTTGGGATCTGGGCGCGGTTACTGTGGCTAAGTTTGTAATGGAATTCATCATTCAGCATCACGGCTGCCAGCAGTTTATCCTTACCAAAAATGGCACTAATTTCACCTCTCACATACTTCCCTAAACTCAACGAGATGATGGCCATCCGCGAGGTTCTAACAACTCCATATCACCCCAAGTTCAACGGATTGGTTGAATGGGTTAATGGGACCCTGGTGAACATTCTCCAGAAGTTGGTTACTGATAGACCCTCCAATTGGACTACCCTCCTTTCCACCGTGGTGTTTTCCTACAACAATAGTTACCATTCTTCCACGGGAAAAAGCCCATTCCAATTGCTTTACAGATGACACCCCGCTCTGCCCGCACTTCTGTATGCCTGTGTGGAGGACACTCGTGGAATAGATCTGCAATTCTATTTGACCATCCTAATGAATATGTTTATTAAATTACAAATTAAATATACTTGTTCATCTTAGCCAAGAAAATCAAAAGCCAGGCTGTCAATCAGATACAGTGAAGTGGCCTTGCACAGTTCAAAGATGGCGACATGGTCCTATTCCATGATCAATATGGGTTCAGCTGAAAGCATAAGCTGGCCAGTATCTGGATTGGGCCATTCAAAGTCATTGAGAATACAAGTATAGGTGTATATACTATCAAGGACCCTGCTATTAGTCAGATAATCAACTGAGTGCATACAAAGTTTCTCTGGGCGTATAAGCAATAGGAGCCTTATCATCCAGTCAAGGAGGAGGTAATGTCATGATTCCAATATGACTGGATGATAAGCCCTAAGTCGATATGGTGGAACGGATGGAATCTGCTGAGTTTTTATGAGTATTATTAATTGAGCGCCTCAAAATGAGGTGATATTGGGTTGTTGGGAAATTAGCTGAATTCGGCGATTGTGAATTGACAAATGAAGAATTGGTGGAACCAATGAGATATGGCAAAGTGAATTACTAAGCCATGAAAGCAGTACCATCCAAAGTTGTTACCATACAAATGGGATGAGATCATTGAAGAGGTTAGGTTGTTAATAGTTTTATAGCGGGCAAAATAGCAAGGATAAACTGTGTTTATTATAATAGATAAAGAAGTATAGTGATGGCAAGTGCTCCATATTTTTAATAAAAGTTTATTTTGATTGTTACAAGGGCAACGATCCTCATATTGTTGGTCCTATTGCTCAGTGAGTTGAACCCTGTGCAATTTTGATTATGACGTATTTCAACAGAAACGCCAATTTTATAACAATGGTTCAATTTGGTTAATTGGCGAACAGGGTTTTGAAACTTATTCAAGTTACAAAATTATGAGTTTGGGTAGAATACAGCTGCAATCAATCACTCAAGTGAAGGCAGTTTTGGTGTATTTGAACAAATCAGATGGGATCATTTGCCTATTGGAGCGTCAAGGCTTAGGCCCACTTCCGCAGACCCATAATTACCTCAACTCAGTTTAAATATATTTTTTCGCGACTGACACTCCTTGTTGGTCAACTTTCTTACAATGAATTTCCCTGTTTGTACGTTTTCTATTATGTTATTTCAAATGATCCTGTATGCGGACCCCTTCGAAGTGGTCTTGTACCATGTTAACCAATCTATTCTGAATATGATTAGTTTATTTTCTTGTGCACCGTTGGGTCGCTCAGGTTCACTCCAACCTGGGACTCTCCCCCTTCTACCCATGTGCACCGCGTCACTTCTAGTTGGTTATTCCTTATTACAATTGCACTATTCTACTTAAGGTATAATTGCTCCAGCACCCTCTGATGGGCGTTGATACTTTTTGTACTAATTTCTAGTTCCCTGGTGTTGGCCTTGTGCATTGTGCACTACCATGCTGGGAACAGGAGATTTATAGACACTCTCCTTACATTAGTTGACCAACCACTAATTTATATGTGCACAAACATTTTCCATGTGGGACTTTTCCAAAGTGTGAATAGTGGTCACCAGCTGTCAGCTTCAGCTGTGGTCAGCTGCACCGCTGTTTCCTCTTTTTCCTGTGGGTTGGAACATCTCAGCGTTATTTTGGCTGCCTCCAACTGGAAAGTACCCACCCTTTGTGCTTGTACCTGGTGGATATGGACGCTTCTGGGTCCAAAAGTTGTGATTCCCTGACTTTCCGCCAAAATTCACAAATTCAATTTCAATAAATGGGGTTTACTTTGGCAGCGCGTTTAAATGATGCAGGTGGAATCGGCGCAAATGGGCCTGAGGGTGTTGGCCTTGGATAACGTCAGGCATTCCGTCGCTGTTCAGGGGATAGGGTCATTCACATCTAAAATGCGTTTAACAAAACCTTATCTATACCTCTGAACCATTTATTGGCTCTTATAGCTTGGATGAGGACCCTATTCCTGTATAAGATTACCCCTGAGAACCCTCGTCTGACCGCTACCATGATCTAAGGCACTCAGGAGGTGGAAGAAGAGCTTCGTTCCAAATATGATAAAGTCTATGCATCTGCAGAGAATGGGGTGGGATATGTGGCCTCAGTAGTAAAAAAGTCAACTATCCTTCCCCCTTTTATGATTCCAAAACATATCCTTATGGCTTGCTCACGCCAGAGGAAGATTTTTCAGGAGAGATGGTGGCGTTTTCTGCTTTGAATAAATCCCATTCTGGATACTTTTTATTTTCGTCTACCCTCACATCCCCTTTGGGGAAGTTCACATAACTGTCTTAGTGGATACCGGGGCCACTGAAAATTTTATGGACCAAGACTTGCTGACTACCTTGAGTTGAGCTACTCTCCAGGTGGTATAGTTAGAGGCGGGGCCTCTCAAGGTATCCTCACGCTGAAAATCAGGGGGTTAGTGGATTACCAGGTGGGCTCCTATCTTCTGTCCAACCACTTTCAAGCTATCAAAAACCTATTGTACCCCATTATTTTTGGGTGTAGAGTGTGGAGAAAGTTTGACGTCAGGATTAATTTGAAAAAAAAACCCTATCCTTGTCCTTGATGAATGGTCATCAGTTGATTGTTCCTTTGGCTGATGCCTACTTTCAGGGTAAGCTGGCCCATTGGCAAAATATTCACACTCTTACACTTGCCCCTTTGTTAAAGCCCTCAGTGGAGGTTCCCTTACCTTCCTGTTTGGAGGGTTTGGAATCTTCTTTTGATGCTAAATCTGCTAACGCACTACCTGATCATTCCGAGTATAACTATGACTTCAAGCTCACTGTGGATCTGGTGCGGATTTCTTCCCCTATTTATCCATTAACTGTTTGGGTGGAAGAGGCTTTATATGTGTGGGTGAAGGAACAGTTAGCCAAAAGTGCGATCTTTCAGCGTACCTCCCCTATATGCTCTCCACTTCTCTTTGTGGAGAAGTCCAATGGAATCTTATGCCCTTGTGTAGACTATGGGAATCTAAACAGTGTTACTGTACCAGACCTCCATCCCATCCCTTTAGATTCACAGATTGCGCGTTATGTAGAGAAGGCAAAATTCTTCTCCAAGTTGGATTACCTTAATGCGTTCAATCAGATCCAGATAAAGAAGGGCCAGGAGTGGTTAACCACATTCCTCACCAGAAAAGGAATTTTCCTGTTTCAGGTAATGCCCTTTGGGCTTAAGAATGCCCCTGCCATCTTTCAAAACCGCATTGATTCTGTGTTGGGGGACTTGTTGGGGGTATGCACGGTTGCCTACATGGATGATATCCTGGTGTTTTCCCCTGATCGGGAGTCCCATGCAGTACACCTTCAGCAAGTGGTGGAGAGGTTGAGGGCCGCCAGCCTTACGCTAAAAATTATTAATTGTGAAGTCTTCAAGTCTCAGTTCATTTTTATGGGCAACGTCGTGTTTGACCAAGGCCATATGATAACTCCAGACAAGGAGAAGGCTATTCGTGAGTGGCCCACCCCCACCTCAGTCAAGGAATTGAGGAGCTTTTTGGGGACGTGTACATTTCTCAAGAAGTTTACGCCCAATCTCTCCGAGGTAGCAGCACTCTTATATAAGGCTAGCGGCGCCAAGGTGCTTCAGTGGTCCCCTGTTTTAGAGGATGCTTTCCAAGCAGTGAAGTGCACCCTGTTATCCACGTCCATCCTTTGCCATGTTGACCCTGCAAAGGAGTTCATTGTGTCTACTGATGCTTCCAACTTTGCCATAGCGACTGCCTTGTAACAAGTGGGTAAAGATGGTACTGAGCATCCGGTGGGATATTTTTCTAGGAAAATGTCTCTGCCTGAGTTGAACTACGTCGTTTATGACAAGGAGCTATTAGTAGTGGTGGAGGCGCTGATTTATTGGCGTCACCACTTACATGGTTTCTCCCAACCTTTCCATGTACGTACAGTCCATTGGGCCTTGCTGTACTACCACGCTCCTCATGTCCTAACTCCACGGCAGACCCGTTGGCATGAGACCCTTGCCTAATTTCTTTCCTATGAGTTCACCAAGGGCAAGTAGAATGGTTTTTAGATGCCTTAAGCCGCAACCCTGCTTTGGCTCCCAATCCAAAGGAGGTGGAAATTGTTAACACCCAGTTGATGATTCCTCCGGGTAAGATTCTGCCTCAACTTCCCAATTCCATGGCCAACAATCCAGCGCTCGCACCTCTGAAAAATGCAGCAGAATTTAGTATGGTTATAAAGTAGTTCTTTCTCAGCTGCTATCAACCAAATATACTTGGTTCTCACTAAGAGCGCTCTGAATCAGGAGGATTTATCCAGGGGTTATCACGTAAAGGATGAGATGGTGTGGTTTCAGGGGCGCCTATGGGTTCCTGCTAGACCACTGCTCCTGGAAATCATCCGGGACCATCATGATGGAATCACCATTGGTCATCCTGGGAAAGCAAAGACCTTGGAGTTGATATGACGCACCTACAATTGGAAGGGCTTGCTTGCTCAGGTAGGACGGTATTGTAAAGAGTGCCTGATCTGCAATCAAATGAAGCCCAATCGTCAACTGTTAGCAGGCTTGTTGGTATATATACAAAAGGCGGAAGGGCCTTGGACCTCCCTATCAGTGAATTTCATTGTGGAATTACCCGTTTCTGATGGTTATGATGCCATCATGGTAGTAGTGGACCGCTTTACAAAGTTCTCCCACTTCATTCCTTGCAGAACAACTAAAACTGCCGCTGAAATGTCCAGGCTCTTCGTCGCCCATGTATTTGCGCTTCATGGGGTTCCTCAAGAAATCATTAGTGACCGGGGACCCCAGTTCACCTCCATCTTTTGTTAAGCGTTGTTTAAGGCTCTTAAGTTTTGCCCCTGCCGTTCAACTGCCTATCACCCCCAATCATATGGGCAGACCAAACGAGTGAACCAGTGCTTAGAACAGTTTCTTCTGTGTTACACCGCCGCAGATCATTCAGATTAAGTTTCTCACCTTCCCATGTCCCAGTTTAGCTACAACAATACGGCACTCTTTGATCAGTTGTTCTCCCTTTTTGCCAACTATGGCTTTAACCCCGCATTTAACATGGAGCCCATCTGTGGCTCCAAAATTGAAACAGTGGTGGACTTTGCTAAGACCATCAAGAAGGTCCACCAAGGGGTTTCCACAACTTTGGAGGCAGAATGCTAGTATATAAGAAGAACATTGATGGCAAACGCCAAGTGAGTCCAGCGTACAAGGAAGGGGATCTCGTGATGCTTGATGCTTGTAACATCCCTATCAAGCAGCCATGAAAAAAGCTGGTTCCTAAGAGGATTGGTCCTTACCACGTTGTTAGAAAGGTGGGCCATGCCTCATACCAGTTGGATCTTCCCTCTGCATTTCGGATCTTCTCCATCTTTCATGAGATCACATTGACATTGTTCGAAGGCCCCCCACCTGAGACTCCTGAGGCTTATTTCGTGGGTGGGACGCCAGAGTGGGAAGTGGAGAAAATAGTAGCCTCCCGCCATGTTAAAAGACATCTCAAGTACCTGGTATCCTGGAAGGGTTTGACGCGGCTGAGAACAGTTGGGTGCCAGCACGTGACTGTGATATGCCTAAGACCTGATCAAATCATTCCATAATTATTTTCCTGAGGCTGCAGGACAAAGTCCAAGACAGCCGTTTCTGCTATGAAGTTGTCACCTGCACATAAGATCTTCTTCTTAGCGAACGCCCCTGAAGGGGGCTGGAGCCCAGAAGGAAAAGAGGGTAATGTCATGGTAGAATGACTTAATAGTTGGAACCAATGCCAAGGATAAGGCTGGGCGACAGGAGGCCCAGAAGGTGAAACTTCAGGCTCTTCCAGACCTTAAGCACACATTAGACCAACGCTGGGTACAGGCCAAATATGCCCAGGTTGGTACTAATGAGGTGCAAAACGCCATCCCCTTGTGTCAGCCCAAGCATTAAAATGGACGATCTACATTTATAAACAAAGATGTTTTATTTGGTTAATTGGCGAACAGGGTTTTGAAACCTATTCAAGTTACAAAATTATGAGTTTGGGTAGAATACAGCTGCAATCAATTACTCAAGTGAAGGCAGTTTTGGTGTATTTGACCAAATCAGATGTGAGCATTTGCCTATTGGAGCGTCAAGGCTTGGCCCACTTCCGCAGACCCATAATTCCCCTGACTCATTTTAAATATATTTTCGCAACCAACACTACTTATTGGTCAATTTTCTTACAATAAATTTCCCATTTTTACATTTTCTATTATGTTATTTTCAATGATCCTGTGTGTGGACCCCTTTAAGGTGGTCTCGCGCCATGTTAACAATCTATTATGAATATGATTAGTTTATCCTCTTGTGCACCGTTGGGTCGTCCAGGTTCACTCCAACCTGGGACTCTCCCCCTTCCACCCTTGTGCACAGCATCACTTTTAATTGGTTATTCCTTATTATGATTGCACTATTCTACTTAAGGTATAATTGCTCCAGCACCCTCAGCTAGGCTTTGGTACTTTTTGTACTACCGGCTAGTTCCCTGGTGTTGGCCTTGTGCATGTGCACTACCATTCTGGGAACAGGAGAGTTATAGACACTCTCTTACAGATGGAGTTTATTAGGCCGTAAAGTTAATTGTGAGGGATTTTACCCTTATCTAATAAGACACAAGCTATTTCAGACATGCTTTTCCTAAAAGCTTGTGCGATATTCAAGTGTTTTTAAGGATGGTTGGTTATTACTGACAATTCATCCCTCATTTTCAGAGCTTTTGGAGCCTTTAGTTTACCTTTTGCACAAAAGTCCCTTTTGTATGGGAAGAATCGTAGCAGCAAGCTTTTGATCCGTTGCGCCAAGCCTTAATGAGTGCCCCAATCTTAGCCCATCCTGACTTTTCCAAATCTTTTATACTATTTACCGATGCCAGCTATATTGCTATTTGAGCCATTCTAGCTCAACATGATAGTAACCTAGTTGATCACCCCATTGCATACTATAGTAAAACCCTTTCTAAGGCTGAATGCAATTATAGCATTACCAAGAGAGAATGCCTTGCAGTTTTGTCTGCCATCAAGCATTTACGCCCTTACCTCTATATAAGCATTACACTATAGTCACAGATCACGTTTCCCTGAAGTGGTTGCAACAAATGAAGGATCCAGATGGGCGCTTAGCTACATGGGCTCTAAAGCTCCAAATTTATGACTTTACTATTTAACATCACGCTGGCGCTATTCATCAAAACGCTGATGGACTTTCTCAATTGCCTAGCCTAACGTTATTTTCTGCTGAGGAGGATTGCATCTATGACTTGATTGGTAGACCTGAGCTCTGGTACCGGGAATCTAAGGATATTATCTCGAAGTTACAATCCTTAACTGAAGATACTCAGGTTAAAGAATGTTCATAATAAAAAAATTTTATTATCTAAGTGGTTGCCCTTTATTTAGCCCTCTGAGAGGACTGATACTATTATGGAGGCCCACCAAACCGTGGGGCATGAGGCTGTCGCTAAGACCCTACAGTTGTTAGCTCATTGTTACTGGAATAACATGCTGGATTTGTACATGATGTGTTAGTCTTGTCTTACGTGCCAATAACAACGTGGTACAAATCCAATGTTCAACACAAATTGTGGTCCCTTCAGAACTTTTTCTACTATAGTATAATGTGGTGGGTCCTCTTTCTACTGCCACTTATGGGCATCAATATATTCTGTTAGCTATCGACCATTTTATTAAATGGATTGACTATCTCAGTTTCCACAGTCACCACAAAAGCTACGGCATCCTTTCTTTTCAAGCAAGTTTTCACCAGGCACGGTATCCCAAAGGTCCTGTTATCGATAATAAGACCAACTTCATTTTTCAAATGGTAGTTGACTTATCATACTAATGTGTGCTTATCAGTCCCCTTTGACCCCTTATAATCCTTCTACTAATGGTGCGGTTGAACGAGCAAATGGCACACTGTGGCCATTCTTTGAAGATGGCTTCCGATGATCTAGTAGATGGAATCTCTATTTGCCTAGTGCGATGTTAGCCTATAGAGTTAGCTACCATATTATAATTGGAATGTCTCCTTTTAAAGCTTTATATGGTCAGGATCTATCCTTCCCTCAAGTGTACAACCTATACTTGATGAAGCTACCCTGAAACTAATGATTTAGCTATGAGAGACCTAACTGATGAAATCCATATGATTGCAAGCTGCTTCAAGTTCCCTTGATGCTACCACCTTAAAGGAGGGAACGAGAGCCAACGCTAGTAGACCTATGCTACCAGAATACCAAATTGGGAATCTGGTACTCTTCTATAACTACAGGCTGGGAGGAAGGATTCAAAAACTTGACACCTTATGGGCTGGGCCATACCATATTATTTATCATTGGGGTATTGAATACTTTACTGCCTCTGTTGATACTGGTACTGTTATCAATAGAGTGCATAGTAGATTTCTGCGTAAGTATGTGCCCCCTAGGCAAGATCTTGAGGGGCATTGTTGGGGATTCATCTACAATGACTAAAGTTACTCAAGATTGAGATTCGATATCTCAGTTAATGAGATTGTAAAATTTCCATCAGATATATCTGATTCTAGGATGGACCAACGATCAACCCTTTGGAGCTATCAACCTTCTCTGAAGGATGATGCTAAGATTTCCGATGAGGCTGAAAATCATATAAGAGAATTGGACTCATAAAATTAGAATATTATCAAATCTGGCCATCACAAGTATGGCATTAATGATTAGCAATATTGGTCATCTAATAGTAAAGATCTTCCCTTAAGTGCACCTCGAAAATTCTCACGCTTACCTCTAAATCTACCCCTATAAATATCCCTCATTTCTAACTAATAAAGTACCATAATTTTTATCTCGATTAGCATAATTTTGGTCTCTTTTCATACAGGATTCTGTATTTACAATTGGAATCAACTATAGCAACGGAACTAATAACTTCATTATAAATTGAGTCGATCTTCACTAGAGCCATGGAACTAATAATTTTGTAGCCTTTGTAGTGCCTGGTTATCATAATTTCTCACGCAATTCCAATACTTACCCATTTGGAGGAGATATTCTGCTGGTTTGATGAGGCCAACATAAAAATCAAGCCCCAGAATTGCCACTTTTTCAAGGACCAGCTAAAATACCTTGGGTTTGTAGTAGATGCAAAGGAGCTGAAGCCTCAACCAGCCAAGGTGGAGGCTATTCGTTAATGACTACATAAAACAGTAAGAATTATATACAAGTATTTTTAGGGATTTTGGCTATTACCGCCGCTTTATAACCAACGTTAGTTGTATTGGAGGACCGCTGTTTGAGTTATTAAAAAAGTATGCCACATTTTAATGGATAGAACGCTGTCAATGCTCTTTCAATACCCTTCATTTTGGTTCAAATCAGTGCGCCAGTGTTACACTATTTGAATTTCAATATAGAGCTCATAGTTCAAATGGATGCGTCCCATTCTGCTATAGGGGCGGTCCTATATCAGAAAGATGATGAAGGGGATGAGCACCCCATAGTATACTGCATTCAGAGCCTAAACAGCCATGAACACAAATATACCTTGACTGAGTGGGAGTGCTTAGTGGTGATATACGCGTATAAGCAATTTAGGGTATATCTGCATGAATTGAAGTTCAAGGTTTTAACGGATCATGCTTTGTTACACTGGTTGCAGAACCTCAAGGAGCCGGAAGGGCGCCTATCTTGATGGGTTTCAAACTTCAGACTTAAAACCTTGAAATCCTTCACCATCCTGGAGCCAAACACCAGAATGAAGATTTTTTTTTGAGATTGCCTACAATTGCAGTTACGGTGGATCTGAGCAATATAATGTTTGATAAAATGCTCAGTGGAAAGTATGACAATGAACCTCATCTCAAGTCATCAAAGTATTAGATGGTATAAAAGCCAATACGTTCCATGTAAATGGCGAGTTGTACAAGTGGATGGGGACACTATGGTGAATATCCCAAGGCCTTCCACTGACCAGTATTATCATGAGCGCACACCAAGCAGTTGGACATAGTGGAGTATGCAAGACCCTGGAATTGTTGTGACCTCATTACTACTGGGAAAGCATGCAATTTGATGAGCTTGAAACCATTCCCTGCTGTCACTAGTGCCAAGTGGAAAAGCCGTTCCACCAGAAGGCTTCTTATTGATTAGTGAAACCACATTTTGCTTGGCATATGATTTCCCTGGATGTTGTTGGACCTCTTCCAATGGGAACTAAACGGTGTAAATACATTCTGGTAGCAATTAATCACTTGACCAGGTGGGTAAGGCATGGGCAATACACAATCTGGGGGTGGTAATGGTGGCTAAGTTTGTGATGGAATATATCAACAACATGGCTGTCCCAAGTTCATCCTTACTAACAACAGAACCAACATCACCTCCCACATTTTGCCCAAGCTCAATGAACTGATGGCTATCCACAGGGTTCTGATGATCCCATACCACCCCAAGTCCAATGGGATGGTTGAACGCGTTAATGGGACCTTGGTGAACATAATTGGAAATTGGTAAACAGATTGACCTTCCGATTGGAGTTCCCTCCTTTCCACCACTGTTTTTGAATACAGAATTAGCTATCATTTTACCCTGAGAAAAAGTCCCTTCCAATTAATATATGGTTAACACCCTGCTCTTCCGCCGCTGCTTTATGCTTGTGTAGAAAATACTGGTGAAATGAATCCCCACTTCTATTTGACTAACCTAGTGGACACGCTGATCAAGATGTAAACTGAAGTGTACTAATGCAGCTTAGCCAAGAAGAATAAGAATCAGGCTGGTGATCAGGTGCGGTGTAGCAGCTTAGCGTAGTTCAAAGATGGAACGTCTGAATTGGTCCAATTGAGATAATTGAAAAGACAGGCATCAATGCCTACACAATAAAGGACCCCACAAGTGGTCATATTATCAATTGAGTGCATGCAAAGTTCCTTTGGGCATATAAACAATAGGAGACTTTATGTCCAGTCAAGAGGGTTTGTATCATAATTCTTATATGACTGGACAATAAGCTCTAAGTTGTTAAGGCAGAATGGGTAGAAACTGCCAAGTCTGATATGTGTTATGGTTATTTGAGCACCTTAGGATGAGGCGATATTGGGTTGAAATAGTATATTAAAAAGCCTTTAAATTGGGCAACAGGGTGATGTCAATGAACAATGAATAATGAGATGTCAATGTTTGAAAAATAGTGAGTGGATCACCTCAAATTAAGGCAATCATGAATTTAATACATAAGTAACCTCTGCTGGAACTGTCACAGATGCGGCTAAGAAGAACTAGACTGGGCTCCCAGTCAGGGTGCGCGAGCACTCAGTGGAGGGCCCAGAATGCCAGAGGCATAGCAGTCTGAGCGACTAAGATAAATGGGGATCTACGGGACACGTGAGGGAAGCAAATATTCAATAACATACCAAAGGCCCCAAGGCAAACCAGATGGTTGCGTTGGGGCAACTGTGAGTCTTATGGGGGCAACCCCCAAGAGTGGGAGAGGCGGGGATGATGACGTATCCTCCAGGGATCACATTTTCTGGCCTTCAGAACTCAAATGGGTGGCGTGTGCACCAGCAGGAGGCGGCACAGAGGCCACCACGTGGTTGGGAATGTGGGTAGAAGTGGAGGAAACCCCATGAGAGGGGCTGGTGCTGATTTTCCTCAGATGGGGACACTCTAAGTCCCGCTGGTGAGCTGGACCCACAGTGGCAGGGGTGGCTATCAGAGCCAAACCCACACATGGCGGGCCAGGGACACCTTAAGACTGCTCCCCCTGGGGAGCAGACTTGGTGGACTCAACGTCCAAATAAATGGATGGGGCTCCATTTAATGGACGTGAAGAAACAAGCGGAACAGGGGGCTCACCTTTGGGGGAAGGCCAGACTACCACATCAATGATCCTCTGCCTCATGGTGGGATTGAGCGACTGGATAATCCAGTCTGTGAACATCAGGAAAAGGATCTGAGCAACAGCACACTTTGTCAGATTGAATGATGGAATCATGTTCAAATCTGTGTTAAGAGTGGGCAGAGTCCACGACAAACTAAGTGGATACACAGATTTTATTTTTTATTTAACTGAGGTAAGCCGACCAGGGGACAGACATTACAGAATATATGTAAAACTAAGAGAATAACTAAGAATATAAAAATTGGGCACCCCAGGGTACTCAAGTTACCCCTGTTGCCAGCGGGACTGCCAGGTATGGGGGGTTGGTGCACTACTCTGAGGGGGTTTCCCCTGCTATGGAGCAGGTGTGAAGGAAAGGGTCTCACAGATTTTATTTTGACAAGGCTAAAAATAATGAACTTACAACTGCCCTTGGTGGGGCCAGTTGCCTTTTAAATGGTTTTATAGGCATAGGGAGGAGTTGGGGGAATGGTTGTTCAGGGAATGGGGAGGGGATTTGGTTGGCTAACTCAGAGGGGGGTGAAAGGCAGCTCCCAATTTGACAGAAGCTTAGAAAATTTTTGCAAATTTTCCCAACTATTTGCAACCAAGCCAAATTGATGCTGCTGATCTGGGTCCCAATGACTCGACTCAGTAAATTTGCATGGCTTGGCCATTTTGGATTCGTCTCAGAAGGCAGGAGTCTATGGATCAGGTTCATTGAGATTCAGTATGATCCCACAATTGGGCAGCTCACACAATCCAAATCTCCTGGAACTGCCTCAGAACGTCAGACCCAATGATCTGAGCTGTTTGCACCAGGGTTTCTAATCCAAGCCATGTTCCAATCTGGCTCCTGAACCCAGCCTTCCTGAACCAGGCCCCCCAGTCCAGAAATTACCAGCCAGGCTCTGACACTGGGAATTGCAATTTTCCTAATTTTTCCCCATGGCTGGCCTGGGGAGTGGGTGGCCTCCGGACCCCTTCAAGCCCCCAAACGTGAACCACCTCCCTGCAGACCCCCTCTATCAATCCTACCAGGATTAAAGAGGAGGGAAGGGGTGGGAGTGGGGTGGCTTTGGAGAGAAAAGCTGTCACTGAGCGCTTGTCTATCACGTGGGAGAGGTCACCCAGCTTTGACAGAGGGTCCACAGGAGCCTTGGGGCCCCTCTTTGTCCGGAAAGGGTGCTGAACCCTATTTAGCTTCAAGGGCTGGTCCCCAAGACTTACAGGAACCAATAGAATACAGAGGAACAAATTATTAAGCAAAATGGCTGGTATCAACTGAAGTCGCTGAGATATCAGCAAGACAAGTAGACTGGAAGAGGAGGATTGTTAGTAGGTTAGTGTGAGAAACAGCGAGAATCCGCTGTATATATTAATATAAATAAAAGAGTGTTATCAGGGACAATTGCTCCATATTTATTAAAGTTTATTACGTTGTTTTAAGGACAACGATCATCATATTCAGTCTTATTGCTCAGTGGGCTAAACCCTGTGCAAAACACCTTTGGTGTATCTCCAAGATACCGCTGATTTTATAACAGACAGTCTGTAGCCAAGAAGTTCATGACCGTTAAAGCTTTTTGCCTATCGCTATACCCAAACATCATCATACCAAACAGGTGGAAGAATGCAGGAGCGTTATCCCAATGAAAAATTGTTAATTTTAGTGTAACTTTGAATTCCTCTAAATTTTTAAGCTGCCTCTTAACTCAGCTGACCATCTAACTAGAGGAGTAATCTCAGTGGTTATCTCTAAATGGTAGCAAATGCTTTCAGCATATTCCTAGTAGTTGTCAACTTCCCAAACGGTGTTTGTTGGGTCTTTTCTTTGATGGCAGTCACCGAATAAGGTTCACATTCACATTTCTGATTCTTCATAATGTTTACTTGTTTTACTAGTCATTCCATTTCTGAGCTGATTGAGTGCAAAAAAATGTAATCCAATTCATGTTCCTTTTTCAGAAAATAAGACTTCTTTGATTAAATCTCCTTCTTTCTTTTTTTCAATGACATTACTTTTCCAAGTAACTCAATGCTGAAATTGAAACTTCTTCTACTCCTTCCTCAATTTTAATGACTCTCTCTCTTCAAAGGCAGCAAATTCTCTATCATTGGCTGAATTCAAGGCTTTCTTGTTGATTGTTGCCAATTCTATCCATAGCTTCCTTTGTTCTTTGTATGATATTGTAGATTGGCTTAACTTACTCAACTACCCCCATGTGGTGAACACCAAATGTTAAAAACTGGGTCTGGCTGATTGTTCTCAGAAGTTAACTGCACATTTTTATTTTGTGCATAATTTACGTTGCTTAATAGATATATATGAGTAATAATAGTATGGCGACTATTTTCTGTAGTTGAATAAATATACCAGATGTGGTCCAATGCTAAACTTGGAATAATCCACGAAATACTGATTTGACAATTAGGGACTTCTTCCCTATTTTGGATGAACTTAATCCACTCTCAGATCCAGATGTTCTCACCCTTAGTTCCCATCACACTGAATTGGTGGAGATCCACTTCAAAGATCTGCTTCTCTTCTAAGGATATCTGATCCTTACTCCTTATCCACACAAAGAGTCCACAATTATTGCACAATAACAATAATTCACTGAAGACAAATAGAACTTGCTAATGCTATATGCACTCTTACAGTCTGCTTTATTAATATAAAATGTTAGGGAATTTATAGATAGAATTTGGTGTACGACTCTTTGGTTGGCGCCTCAGCCATGAAATGGCAGCTGTTGACATTGAATTTCCCTACAACGTCTCTGCGAGCAATGGTCTTCTTTATTGGATTAGGGATTCCTCTGTTGGACATCCCAGAGACCTTAAAATTGAAAAAGCCAGAATATGTGTCCCTAACATCCCACTTGATCACAGTGAACCAACCACAATTTGCTAGCAACCTGCTTAGATAGTGGGATTCTTTACCCATTATAGCAGTTCATGAACCAACTGATCAATTTGCTAGTTGCAGGCGGCATCACTCGCCTCACAACTTCTGATTAAATACAATCAGTTGGTGATGAAACCTGACCGATCCCAATTGGTACACTTGATAGTTAATCAGCAATCAACTATCAGATAGCCCAATTTTTTTTCATAAACTCTGCACAATGAGATCTCTAGCATTTGCACAGATCAATACCCAATAGATCCAACCCCAGCGAATTACCCAAAATCCCCTGGACATTATTAACCCAAAATTGAGGTCAGCCAATAACCAATTAATTTGCTAGTGGGTTTATACCCTAGTGAACCAGCAGATAACCTAGGAATCTGGAAAGGTGGGAAAAAATCCCAACAAGTGGTCTTCTCAATTCCCTGCAGCAGGCAGAGGGTCATGGATCACAGTAGTTATCAACTTTGTTGTTGAGCTACCAGCTCCAATGAGCTTACTACAATTATGTGGTCATGGCTGCTTTACTAAGTTCTCCCTCTTTATCTTTGTTTATCAGCCATTACCTCTGAAGGGATTACCTGGCTCTTCATGAAACATGAGGTTATAATGTTTGGCTTCCTTTGGGAGATTATGAGTGAATGGGGGTGTCACGATTTTGATATGAATGGACAATAATCGTGGGATACCAGGGCGGAATCCGCTGAACATAATATCAGTTATGATTATTTGAGTGCCTCAAGATGAGGCAATATTGGCATATAATGGGTCTTTATTGGATGTAATGGGTTTATTGGATCGCCTATATCTAAGGTGATAAGGCAATGTTGACATTCAACAAATATGAAGTAAATCTCCTACAATTAGGGTGACAGAGGATTAGAGAATAGCAAGCTGAATTCAAGGAGAATCAGCGGACTAGAATATCCCAAGCCATGAGAAGCAGTATCGCCTGAAGTTGCTGTATATAAGCAAGATAGGCGATTAAGAGAGGTTATGTTATTTTTAGAGTAGATGAGATGGGACAGCGAAAAGTAGCTGTATTTATAAAAAATAAATAAAAGAATTGGTTGGGGCAATTGCTCCTATTTTTAGTATATTTTCAAGTGCGTCCAAAGGACCAACAATCCCCACATCGTCCGTCCGTTGCTCAGTGGGTTCAACCTGTGCAAATAACCTGATGGATTCTAGCAATACCATCTAAAATTATAACAGTGGTGCTCACTACAGAGGGCCCATTGATCAACCACCTAACACTCCAGAACTCCAGTCGCCAGCCATGCCTTACCCAAGCTGTGTTATTGGGGAGTCTTCCCAAAACACCGCACCATCTGGATATGAGGAACTCAAAGTAACCTTAAACACGGTGCTCAAAAACCAAGATTAACTTCTTCAAGAACGTCATGCAGTCATGCACCAACTTGATAGTATGTTTAGTCAAATGCGAGTCTTGGGACTACAAAACAAAGAACTAGCTGAATGACTGAATGATAGCACCCAGCAGCTGCAATGTGCAGAACAAAGATTGACCAATCCTTCTTGGTCATCTCGCTGGGACAATGATGACTATCAATAAGAGGCATCATACGTAGGAGAAAACAACGCTGGTCAAAGCTACTACACCCAAAATGATAGCACTGGATACTCATATGAGTTGGAACAACACTTACCTCAAGTAATGGTGGTACCACCTATGACCAAAGGTCATGCTACCCCTGAAGTGACAGATATCCCAACTTCTGCTAATCCCACTCCTCATTAAGAATCCACTTTTGGGTCTCGTTCCATTCCTCAGTATGTCCCCAAACCCCATGAACGAGAGGAGGAAGTTAATATCGAAAAGATACCCTCATTTGACCACAATGGAAACCTTCATGGGTTCTTTATCAGATTTGACTTTGCAGTGGAAGGAGCCTCTGATATATGGAAGGGTAAGTTGTTAATATCTTCCTTGGATGTAGGAAGCGCTAATCAGGTCACCTGTTACCTCCCAAGTAGTTCTATCACCTATAAGGATGTAAAGGACAACTTACTCCACTTGTTTGGGGGAAACTCAAAAATGTCACAGCGAAAAGCGGAATTCTTAATAATCAGATTCCGTTGAAACAAGACTCTATAGAGTTTGCTGATCGATTCACAACAGAAGCCCATGTACTGATTGGAGCTGGGTACTTAGTGGAAGCCAATGTGTGCATTGCCATGTCTGCCGTGGTGAAGCCATATCCTGAATTTCTAATGTTATTTCGCCGCTTCTGGATGATGATGTACCTCTGCTTAAGATTGTACAGTTTATATGTTGGGTATCCCCTAATTTTTTGCCACTGAATGCAGATTGTAAGACTACTGCTGCCACTTCACCCTCTTATTCTGGAAAATACTATCATCCGCCTCCAGCTCCAATTAGTAATTCTCAGCCTTTCTATAACTCTGCGCCTTGTCCTTGGCCAAATTATAATCAACAGTTTGATCAGTATCAATGGGCTGGACATGACAACTGCAAGCAACTTAGTTATCAACCTGGACCCAACTATGCTGACTGTCAACAAACAGCTTACAGACCTGGAGCTGGTTATGAAGAATGACCCTAAGATTTTCAGTCTGGACCTTCTTATGATAATTCCAGACGTGGCTCTTATGGGGTTAACTGCTACAAATGCAGTCACCCTG
Source organism: Massospora cicadina (assembly GCA_022478985.1). Taxonomy (NCBI): domain Eukaryota; kingdom Fungi; phylum Entomophthoromycota; class Entomophthoromycetes; order Entomophthorales; family Entomophthoraceae; genus Massospora; species Massospora cicadina. The sequence continues at coordinate 164,921 of JAKSZP010013253.1, forward strand.
GTCATTTGGCAAAATTCTGCCATAATCGCCGCGTTATTTACGTACAACAAGACCAATACTATCAGGGAAAATATGGAGCAGAGTAGAGACAGGACCCTCTACCTCCACGATACCCACTCAAAATATCCCCAAATCAATAGTAGTATACCCTGCAAAAGTCCCTAAGTACAATGACAGAATTTTATACCAGCAGCTGGTTGGAGGAGTAAACGTAGTAACCCAAGCTCAAGCTAAGGCGGCGGCAGAGGAAGAGTCCCTCAAACAACCAAAGCCCTATGCCTGTCAAATGCTTGATCAAGCTTCCTCGGACCAACTTGATTCTGCCGCGGATGTGCCAACTCTGAAAGGAGTGAACGTCGCCCTTCCGGTAGATGCCATTGTCAGAAAATACCCCCAAGTTGGAGAGGGGATTATGAAATTCTTGGGAAAAGAGCCCATAAATGTTCACTTACTAAACAGTCAATATTTTTCTTATTCTGAGTGTACATACTGTGATATTTTTGTAGTGAAAAATAGAGTTCGCGCTATAATAGATACTGGTGCTCCAATCAATATAGCTTCCACTAAGTTGATGGCAAAATTGATGTTGAAACCTGATGTGGACCATCGCATGGTTTACAGAACTGTTGGAGCTGTAGGCACTGTCTCTGAGGGAGCTTATAGTGCACTACATCTGCGCTTTGGGTCTATTGTCATTGTGGCTCCGGCAATTGTGTTACCAAATGAAAACTATGACCTTTTAATTGGGACCACTTTCCTGCATCATTTTGGGGCTGTCGTTGATATGAAAGAGGAGACTCTCGCCATTCTGGGTCAGCGGATCCCAATTTACTTTACTACTAGTAGAGTACCAAAGGATCCGGTGCATATGAGCCATATCAAACTTGCCTATAGTGATGGGGTATGGCCTGTTTGCTACCAATGACTAAAGCGCAAGACTCAGGCCCTCCCCCAGCAGATATATGAATATCAAGGGATACCTTTTCAGATGGTAGGGCCCATATCTATCCCTTCTGGCTATCAAGTCTTAGTGAATACTGAGTTAGAGGTGGAAGCGCCAAGTGGGTTATATGGGGAAGCCATTGGGCTCTATAATCAAACATGGTTTGAGCCGCACATGGCTCCAGGAATTATACTTCTGGGACATGGGGAGATAAAGGTTTTGTTAGCAAACCTGCAGAGCGAACCAATGCAAATCCGCCGCCACCAAACTGTAGCATATCTACATCTGATTCCCATAGACAAGGTCCATCAGGTTCATGATTTCAGATCATTGGATGAATTTGGTCTACCAGTTGAAACATCAGCTGATGTACTAACGGTGGTATCACGGAGTAGTTTAATGGGATTATCAGATGAACAAAAAGACCAAGCAATAGCTTTATTTCAGAAATATAAGGAGATTTTTACTGTCAACAATCATGATTTAGGGTGTGCTTGAGGGTGGTCCATTCATTAGACACTGGTGATCATCCTCCGATAAGGTCTCAGCTGTTCTGCCATTCTCAGGCAGCGGAAGATGTGGGTACTGAGTAAATTGACAAGTTATTACAACAAGGGATGCTTGAACCATCCAAAAGCCCGTGGGCTTCACCTGTTATAATTGTAAAAAAGAAGGGTGGCACCAACCATGTAGTAATAGACTACCAGAAGCTCAACAGTAATACAAAAAAGGATTTGTATCCCTTGCCTAGAATTGATGATGCTCTGGACCAATTAGGGGGTGCTCGTTACTTTTCTATGATGGACTTGATATCAGGCTACTGGCAAATTGAGTTACCCTTGGCAGAACAGGAAAAATGCGCTGTGATCACCTCTAAAGGCCTTTTTCAACCAACACGGATGCCTCAAGGACTGTGCAACGCCCTGGCTATGTTTCAGCGTGCCATGGACACTATTCTTGGCGACCTGAAACTGTCATGCACCCTAGTATACCTTGACGATATTATCATTTTCTCTCAAACTTTTTCAGAGCACCTCAACCACCTTGAAGCAGTATTCCGCTGGCTGGCTGAGGCAAACATTAAAATTAAACCTCAAAAGTGTAACTTCTTCAAAGATCAGCTGGAATACCTGGGGTTTGTGGTAGACTCAACTGGGCTGCAACCACAACCGGCTAAGGTGGAAGCTATCAGCAAAATTACTACTCCCAATAGTAAGTGTGACATACAGGTATTTCTGGGAATGGTCGGTTACTACCGCCGCTTTATCCCTAATTTTAAGCTTTATTGGGGGGCCGCTATTTAACTTGTTGAAAAAAAATGCTGTGTTCAAATGGATGGAACGTAGTCAATCCTCTTTTGATTCACTCCATACGGCATTGAGCAGCGCACTGGTGTTGCAGTATCCAAACTTCAACCAGGAGTTTATCATTCAGATGGATGCATCCCTCTCCGTTGTTGAGGCGTACTTTCTCAGAAAGATGATGAGGAGAAGAACATCCTGTTGCGTTCTGTAGTCATAGTCTGAACTGTCATGAGCATAATTATACTGTGACCAAGCGAGAGTGCTTAGCAGTAATCTACACATATAAATAATTCAGAGTCTATCTGTATGGGGTAAAGTTTAAAGTTGTAACCAATCACGCGTCATTACGCTGGTTGCAGAACCTCAAAGAGCCGGAAGGATGATTGGCTCAATGGGCTCTCAAGTTACAGGCTTATGATTTTGAGATTCTTCATCAGCCGGGAGCGAAGCATCAGAACGTTGACTGTTTATCTTGATTACTGACTATTGCGGTGACAGCGGACCTCAGCGACGTGATGTATGATAAGATGCTCAGTGGAAAATATGACGATGAACCGCCCCAAGTAATCAAAGAGTTAGTGAAATGCGCACAAACACCTTCCAACAGAAAGGAGAACTATACAAATGAATCAGCAATTCTTAGGTGAAATCCTGCACCCCTCAGCATGGCTGGAAATCATTATGAGCACTCACAGAGCATTCAGGCATGGTGGAGTGTGTAAGACTATGGAGTTGTTACACCCATGATACTATTGGGAAAGTATGAGTTTTGATGTGCTTGAAACTATTTCCTGTTGCCATCAGTGCCAAGTGTAGAAGCCATTCTGCTGTATGATGTCATATTGGTTAGTGAAACCACATTTTGCTTGGCACATGGTCTTCCTCAATGTCATTGCCCCCTTGCCAACAGGAGCCAACCGTTGTAAGTACATTCTAGTGGCTATTGACCACTTGACCTGGTGGGTTGAAGCAAGGGTGATACAAGACTTGGGGCAGTTACAGTGGCTAGATTAATTTTGTAATGCATTATTCAGTGGCACAGCTGCCCTCAGTTTACTCTCACTGATAATGGCACCAACTTCACCTTACACATCCTCCCCAAGCTGAATTAGCTTATGGGAATCCGCAGGGTTCTGACAAACCCATACCACCCTTAGTCCAATGGAATGGTTGAACAGGTGAATGTAACTCTGATGAATATACTACAAAAATTAGTAATGGATCACCCTTCTTATTGGAGCTCTCTCCTTTCCACCACCATGTTCGCTTTATAACATTAGTTACCATTCTGCCATGGGAAGAGTCCCTTCCAATTACTATACAGCTGATACCTGGCTCTTCCGCGTTGCTTTATGTGTGTGTAGAAGACACTGGCAGACTAGAACCCCACCACTACTTGGCTAACCTCGCGAACATTCTGATCAAACTGCAAACTGAAGTATATTCCTTCAGCTTGGCTAAGAAGATTAGGAATCAGGCCACTGATCAGGCATGTCATAGTGGGCTGGCGCTATTTAAGGAAGGCGATATGGTTCTCTTTCACGATCAACATGGATTTGGGTGGAAGCACAAGCTGGCTAGTATTTGGGTTGGTCCGTTTGAAGTAATAGAGTAAACTGGAGTCGACGTATATACCATCAAGGATCCTACAAGTGGTCAGATCATTAACTGAGTACACATGAAGTTCCTCCAACCTTACAAACAATAGAATATTATCATCCAGTCAAGGAGGGGGTAATGTCACAATTTTGATATGACTGGATGATAATTGTGGGATAGAAGGATGTAATCTGACAAACATAGTATCAGTTATGTTTATTTGAGTGCCTCAAGATGAGGCAATATTGGGATATAATGGGTCTTTATTGGATGTAATGGGTTTATCAGATCGCCTCTATATAAGGCAATAAGGCAATAAGGTGATGTTGACATTTGACAAATACAAAGTAAATCGCCTACAATTAGGGTGACAGAGGATTATAGAATAGCAAGCTGAATTCAAGGAGAATCAGCGGACTAGAATAGCCCAAGCCATGAGAAGCAGTATCTCCTGAAGCCGCTGTATATAAGTGAGATAGGCGATTGAGAGAGGTTAGGTTGTTTTTAGAGTAGACGAGATGGGACAGCGAAAAGTAGCTGTATTTATAAAAAATAAATAAAAGAATTGGTTGAGGCAATTGCTCCTATTTTTAGTATATTTTCAAGTGCATCCAAAGGACCAACAATCCCCACATCATCCATCCGTTGCTCAGTGGGTTTGACCTGTGTGAATAACCCAACGGATCCTAGCGATACCATCCAAAAGTATAACAGGGGGTTACAGTTTATGGCACAGTTTTGGACTAAACTCCTAGCTATCTTGAGAATTAAGCTGTGCCGCTCAACCGCATATCATCCTCAGTTGTATGATCAAATGGATCAGGCTAAACAGGTTCTTGAACAGTATCTTCACTGTTATGCCACTGCCATGCATGACGCCTGAGCAGATGACCTTCCATTGGCTCAATTCGTGTACAATAATGGTTCTCAAATCTCTACAGGCTTCTTGACATATGAGGCCATGCTGGGGTATAACCTCTTTTTCATGGCTTGAGAATGACATAATAATGGGGACAAACACCAAGGATAAAGCTTAATGTCAGGAGGCCAAGAAGGTGAGGTTGTCAGGCCTCCCTACCCTCAAACATACCTTGGATCAACGCTGGTTTAAGGTGAGGTATGTCCAGGTTGGTCCTAGGGATGTAAGAAAAGTTTGTCCCTCTATAAAAGCAGGTACACTAAAACAAACTAGCTTTGTGATTAAAAATGATGGTTTGCTTCAATTTCTTGGTGAGCAGAGTCTCAAAACTCATTCAGTTTTTCAAAATTTCCAGCTTGGGTCAGTTTTGCCTATAATTGATAAACCAAGTTCAGTTGATTACCAAGTAAAATCTACTGTCCAACGGAAGTGTGTGCTTACTGGTGCATCTCAGCTTAGCACCACTTCCATCAACTGATTGCTCCCCCAAATTTCCTTAAATTTTTTTAGACCAATTTCTATCATTATTTGGCTTCCCCATAATAAAGAACCCTTTTTAGTATACATTTTCTATATGTTATCTTGGGCGAACCTGTGCACAGACCTCTTCAAGGAGGTCTCATACAAAATTAGGCATTTAATTTTAACAATCATAACTCTCTTCTTTGGTGCACCGTTAGGCCTTCCAGGTTCCCTTTATCCTGGACCTCCTATGCAGCCCAGCCCAGAGCATCATTTGAATATTGTTGGGATTCTCAATAGTTTAAATGAAGCTCTGACTTGGGGCTTCCAACTTACTATTTTGGGCAATCTCAACATATATTTAATATTATTAATCTACCAATCAATGCTTTGTTGGGCCTAAAGCCCGGAATCATTATTAACTTCTATTTACTTATCATCATCCAAATTTAATTAATATTGGACAAACTTGAGATAGATTATAATCAAATTGCTCCACTAATCGATAATCCAGGCTGATAAACTCTATTGAAACTATTATTCTTCATGTAGGGAATGAATCCTTATTTCAGTTTATTCAACCTTATCTCTATCTTTGCTTTATCTTATAAGTACCTTTACCTATCACCTACTTCCCTTTATCTTATAAGAGATTTGGGATAATAATTTCTAATATAGTCACAATTCTACCAGGGTATATTCTTATCATTCCTTATATCCCTTATCTTATCTTTTCTCTTCTTAGCACTATTTAAGGTGCTGATTATTTAATCAATACACTGACTTTTACACTTCTACTTTTAATTAGGCTCTTTGTAAAGTTCACTATCTTGCTTTTGGGACCTCTGAACCTTCTTAGGTTAAGTCCATAACTATTAATTATTAAAACCTCTGAACCTGTCATTAAGGTTAAGTCCTCCTCTCACCTGTCCACCTCAGCAAGCTTCGAAGGACCAGCCTTCAGACCTCCCTTAGTCCCAACAAAATGAACCCCTCTTTGAGATTCACCCCAAATTGGTCGTTAGTATGATTTTGGTTCTAGTATATAACGTTAAACACCCTTGCCCTAAGTCATTATAGCTTAAGCACCTTCTAGGGGGCTATACTAGCTTTATTACTGATGACTAGTTCCCTGAAGTTTGTCCTGTGCACCGTGACACAAAAGCTAGGAACAGGAGAGTTATAGACACTCTCCTTAAATTCTCATTCTCTATTGGGCCATGTCTTTGCTGGGAGTGTCAGATGCAGCAGACCATGTGCAGCACATTTGGAGCACCCAGTCCTTGGTTCAGAGCCTGACTAAGGCCATCAGCAATTACAAATTTTTTGCAGACTAGAAACATCTCCTGGATCATGAAATTCATGATGGGGTCATCAATCATGCTGGACATGTGCCACTATTAGATGCAGGTGCCCTCCAAAAAAATTTGCAATAAAATGCTCTGGGCCCCATGTGGTGGAGGCAGATCTGAGCAATGGCGCATTTCAGTTGATGTTTATGGCCCACGGAAACAGCACCCCATTTTTCACGTTTCTCAGTTGTCTTCATTTAAGGTGGCAGTCTCAGCAGAGCCAAAGCCTAACATGGTCAAGGAATCAAAGGAGGCTGAGGTCAAGGCAACCTTGGCTTTCTGGAAGTAATATCATTCAGTCCAATATCAAGTGACCTGGAAAAGGTTCCCAGCATATGAAAATAGTTGGGTTATTGCGTGGGACTATGCCAATTGTGGTGAGTTGGTGGAGGCCTTTCACACTATGCACTCTGATACTCCCCATCCCCCCTGAATGTCTCTACATTCTTGGCGAATAAGTTGCCAAAAGCTTATAAGAACTTTGCACTCATCAAATTCCCAGAGGTGGTGACCCTCAGTTCAGAAAGGGAAGGGTAATTTAAGTTCAGGGGATCACCCCCTGCACCTTAACTGTTCAGAATTCATGTTCTACACAAATAAGGGGGTGAATATGGCAGCCACCTCTCTAATGACTAGGGCGATTTACCATTGTGGTGGACAAGAGGTGGGTGATAGCCTACCCCTCAAGGTTGCCCCATTTCCCCATATCTCAATACCCAAGGGTTGGTGCATTAGATCAGGGGGCTTTGTCATGGAAACGGCAGAAGAAGTTTAGACTGGCCTGCCAGTTGGTATGCGTAAGCACCCAAAAAGCAAGCCAGAATGCCAGAGGCATTGATGACTGAATGACTTGATATGGAGCCGGACATTGGGAAATGACAAATTGTTGGTGGAACCTGACAGTGAGTATGATCCTAATGATGAACCACATTGAGCCCACTCTTGACCCAGGGGGCCTTGCTGCAGGGGGTGGGATCACCCAGATCATTTTAATAAATTTATTGGCATATGGGGTCATTTCAACCAGGGAGGTAAGGAGACAGATTCTTTCTTGCAATTGGTGGATATAAGGCCACAAGATCCCCGTGTACTTCTGCCAGAAGTTTATGATAATGGGGTTATAGAGCCAAAAGTATTGGACTCGCTGAATCCAATTGATGATGGAGGGGGCCATAGTGACCATAAGTACTGGTAGAGCCCATCTGGTATATGGACTGATGGGCCACCAGGGAAACGCCATCAGAGATGCGGTCAGACGGAGTATTACAATAAGGAAATTGTTTGGTTTCTTGGCAAGATTTTTATTAAAGGAAAAGGAAAAAAATTTACCAACAATTTTCTAGGTGCTATGCAACTGATTAAATAGTGGTCAATTGGGGTAGTGATAAGCCAGGATTGAGACCCTCAATTTTGACCTAACCAGTGAATTATTCAGGAATGGGCGGGCTTGTTCCTTGAGAACTGACATCGAAAAATTTGGTGCAGGCTGAGTTGCTGTCAGTTCAACCTCAAGCATCTTAACTGAGGCTCAGCTACACTTCTGATGGCAGGTGCAATAGCATTTGTCCCAATGAGCAATGGGAATCCCCCAAGGCCACCCCACATAGGGGCATGTCTTTTTTGGGGAACGGGTTCAAGACGCCCAAACCACCCACGCTCGGTCGCTGGGCCATTTATTCAGTCAGTGGCATCACATCAGCTGCAATGCCCAAATTGTCAACAGGGGACTTTGAACCCTCATCAATGGCATCTGATGCTATAGACTGCCCATTGAGGATGATCCCCAATGACTTTGGTAGGGAGGTGATTTGTTTGATTGACCCATTAATTAAATTGGAACCGTTGGGCATTCCAGCCAATATCTCAGTCTTCATGCTTTTTTGGCCATTTGAGATCTGAGCATTGGCCAAATTACCATTTGAATTAAATTTGATTAATTTTAACTTGACAATCTTGGCGCATATTTCGCTAATTCCCCATAACAGTTCTGCCTGGTAAGTGTGTGTATTGGGGGTGGGATCTAAAGCGGAAGAGCTGTTACCCAGCGCTCATCTACTATGTGAGCGAGATCGCCCTGAGTAATGAGGGGTACCACCATCTCTTTGGTGTCTTCTTACTCGGGAATGGGAAAATAGCCCAATCAATGGCCAGAGGACATTCCCTGAGACTTACATTACCATTTCCTTTTTCCAAAGGAAGGTCCCCGCCACTGGGAAACTGCACAAGAGCCACATTCTTGTGCGCCTTGGGTAACTTGATCGCCAAAATTGTTGCAATCTTTTGGGGGATGGGGAGCATCAGGGTGGGATGTGTGGAACGCTTCAACCAGGGCCATGCAATTTGCATAATCACACACCTTGACCCAACTGTTTTCATAGGCTGGATACCCTTTCCAGGCCACGAGATATTGTACAGAGCGACAGGATTTCTTGGATGCCAGAATAGCCTCTACCTCAGCCTCTTCTCCATTATCAACGATGATTGGTTCCAGTTCCATAGGAATTGTACCATTGAAGGGCGACAATTGGGAAACATGGAAAACAGGATGTTGCTTTCAATGAACAGGGAGCTTCAGTCAGAACGCCCCATTCCCCAGTACCTCCTCCACCAAATGGTGACCCGAGCATTTACTAGCAAATTTATGGGAAGGGGCTTGAATTTTTAAGTGATGGGTATTGAGCATGATGTAGGAACCCACTGTAAAATCATGACCTGGAAGGCACTTATGATCTGCAAACCGCTTGTAGTCATCTATGGCTTTAATGAGGTGTTCCCAAACTAAGGATTGAGTCAATCTGATGTGAGCAGTGTGATCCGCGGCAGCTTGAACCTCAGGACACAATCATGGCCCAACCAAAAATGAAGGATTGTAACCCAACATTGCTTTGTAGGGGAAAACCCCGTGGACGCGTGGGTCCTGTTATTGTAAGCAAATTGGGCGAGAGAAAGGTCTTTTGCCCAAGTATCCTGCGCAGCTGCAGCATAGCAACGCAGTTACTGTTCAAGGACTTGATTAACCCGCTCAGTTTGTCCATCAGACTGGGGATGATATGCTGTGGAGCGACAGGGGGATATTTTCAGAGTTAATAGAAGTTCACTCCAAACCTGCACGGTGAACTGGGAGCCACGGTCACTGATGATCTCCTGGGGGAGACCAAACATCAAAAACACATGGCGTACAAAAAGGCGGGCAGTTTCTTCTGATGTAATCACAGAAGTACAAGGTATAAAAAGAGAAAATTTTATGAAACGATCCACCACCACCATCACCACTGTGAACCCGTTAGAACAGGGGAGTTCAGTGATAAAGTCCATGGACACTGATGTCCATGGCCCCTCTGCCTTCTGTAAGGGGTGCAGGAGGCCGTTTTTACCTGATCGATCTGACTTATCCCTGGTACAAGTAACAAATTGGCAATCCAAGCTGAAACCTCTTTCATCAGACCTGCCCAATTGAAAGTCCTCTTAATCAGATTATTGAATTTTTTGTTGCTGGGATGTCCAACCATGGGGGGATCGTGATGTGTGCAGAATACCTCCAATTGGAAGGAGGGGGGAACCCAGATGTGGGACTGAAAGTAAATGAGTCCCTCCATCAAGGAGTATAGAGAATGTTTGTGAATTGGGTGAGCCAACTGCTCGACTAACTCCACGCCCTCAGGGCAAGCCATTTGACTGGCTAAAACCTGAGCTACTAGCAGGGCGTCTGGAGCCAAAGTGATGGATGAGATGATGGAGGGGGACGATTGACAGAATTTGGGTGGCAGGAATCATGGTAATAAGGTCCAATTCCTCTGGTCTGAGGAGCAGTGGGCGGGGCTGCGACTTAGAAAATTGGGAAGCACATTGAGTGCCCCTTTTACAAATTTGTATTTAAAGTTAAAACTGCACAGGTCCCAATAGGTTTGTGCTTGCTGATGTGCCAATTTCTGGGGTTTACAAAAATATAAAAGAGCCTGGTTTCCATGCGGACTGTCAATTCATGTTGAGCACCCTGCAACAGATACCGCCAATGAGTTAATGCCCACACAACAGCAGCCAATTCTTTGTCATATATGGCCCAAGACTGCTCCATTGCCGTAAACTTCTGGAAAAAGTAAGCAATCAGATTTTCTAAACCATTGTGCTCCTGAAGTAATACCACTCCCACTGCTACTGACGAGGCATCACATGCAACAATATATGGCTTAGTGGGATTGGCATGCTTCAAAATGGGTGGAGACATGAACACCCCTTTGATTGATTTGAACGCCTGCTGGCATTTGGGCGTCCAACGAAACAGGACGTTTTTCCCTGTAGGGGTGTGGAGCGGTGCAGCCAGCTGGGAAAGTGCTGGAGAAAATTTTTTTAGGAAAATGATAGTTCAAGAAACTCTGAAGTTGTTTCTGCGTAGTTGGGGTTAGTCATTCTCAGATTGCATCTAACTTGTTGGGAGTGATTGCATAACTGTCTTTGAGGATGAGGTTCCCAAGGAAGGTAACCTCCTCCTTATAAACTCACACTTGGAAGGTTTGACGAACAAGCCTGCCTTATGCAAGGTGGCCGCCACTGCTTCCAAGTCAGTAGCATGTTGTTTGGGAGTTGGGGAGTGCACCAAGATATCATCGATGTATGCAACTGCACAGGTAAACTGGAGGTCACCCAATACATTTTGATCATATGTTGGAACGTAGCATGAGCATTTTTCAACCAGAAGGGCATTACACGGAATTGGAAAATGCCGCGCTTCATCTGGATCGCTGTTAACCATTTCTGCCCTTTCATTACCCAAATTTGGTTGAAGGGGTTCACCAGATCCAACTTAGAGAACACACAGAATTTGGCGATTTTCTGGCTGATCGTCTACTCCAGAGGCAGGGGTAGGGATCAGAAACCATTATTTTGTTTAAATGGCCGTAATCTATGCAGGGATGAAGAGAACCATCCACTTTTTTTGCTGAAGATGATGGGGGATGTAATGGGCGAGGTCTCCTTGAACAACCACCCTTTTTTCAGCATATCATCCAACCAGGTATTGAGTGTAACTTCTTCCTCCGCTGTATGGGGATACAATGGGCAGTTGATGTTCACCAACTCCATGGTTGTTTGAAACCCACAATTGGACCTAGTGTGCAGAGTCAGGCAATACACCTTTTCCAAGTCAAAGATTCTCCGATAGCGCATTAAGCTCTCAGGAAAATTGGCTGGAATTCCCACAGAAGTGACAATGGAAGTGATAGAACTGGTTCCTTGTGTCTTCTTAAGGGTGTCAATCAAGGGAAAGTTCCCCTCCAGATGATCATTAGCAAATGACAACATATTAGACTCCAAGTGAATCTTAACATGTTGTTGGCGCCACCACCCCAAACCTAAGATCACTGGAAACACTAGGTTCAGCATGGCTGAAAATTGATTGCAGAAGCTGAACTGGTGGATTGAAAAAGGTACTGGTCAGAAAATGACATATGAGGTTTGGGAAGCAGATGAGGCCACATCACTGAGGGACCTGCATATATTCCCAGTTCCAATTGTTGAGCCAGCTTGAAACTCATGAAGTTTCCTGCAGCTCTGGTATCCACCAGAGCCTCAAAGGAAACATGATGCAAGCTGACACTAATCTTCATGGGCAATGGGAAATAAGCAAAGTTTTGTTTATTGGAAGATTTGACCAACTCTTTTGCAACTGAAGAAATAACTGGCATATTGAGGTTAAGGTCGGGGGCTTTTGCTGGAGCAAAGATTGGGAGTATGAGGGCGGGGAAATGACTTCCTCCATCTGGGCCATAACAGATTCATTTATAGGTGACTCTATATTGGCCAACTCAGACACAGGGGTTACAACAGGATTGGTACCCAAATCTTCCACTAGTTTGGAGATAGGCGCGTTGTCAGAGTCTACTTTGGGTAAGCCAATCACTAAATTCCCCTTCTGATAACGGGTGACATGACAGGGCAAGGCGTAGATAGTGGTCGCAATGGCACATATTTGATCTACTGATCCTTGGATGGAGGACCAGGCCTTGTGATGAGCGGAACCTGAATCCAAGCCTGATCTAAAGACTTCCTGAAGCATATCAATAGAGAGACCTGATGTGGGGGCCAGTTCACAAAAGGTAGAAATCAAAGAAACCTGTGATGTTACAGGATATTCCTGACCATCACATTGTTATTATTAGAATTGATTATAACAAACAAAACAATAATTTTAATGATAATAATAAGAGAAAATCCACCAAATTGGGGCAAAATTCAATATTAAATGAAGGCCTTTGTACCACCTTGAGGGATCCAATGAATCTGAGCTTAAGAAATCTGAAAAACATTAATAACCAATCTGATGATAATGTCAGATTTCCTCCAAAGGTGGGCCTCAAAAAACCCCTATTTATAGGGGTTCTGAATGGAGTAATTTTCAAGTGAATGGAGTAATTCATCCATTTTGCAGACAAAATTAATGTAGAATTTTTATCAAAAATCAATCTGATCAAAAAAAGATCGTCAGGTCTAAAAATAGACCTTCTGAATTTTGATTATTGACAGTGATTATCAATTGTCAATAATCACTGATCCTATGTTTAAATAATAATTATCAACTATTTCAGACTAATAATCTCATAAGACTTAAAAAAGACTAAGAAATTATTATTTGCATACTATAAAAAAGAATTGAGTAGAATTTCATTCCTCATTCTGTGTTTTTACTCAAGTTGGCTCAATAAACATATCTTAATAAAAATTATTTTAATTTTTAATTTTATTGAGTAATATACTATGATGAATGCCTTTCTCCAGGACACTGAACTCAGTCACTTAAGGGATTCTCTATTAGCCCTCACATGGAGTCAAGGATCATTGTTAGGATCAAGTATTATCCTAATCATTATCCAAGGATGGCTTCAACCTTATCATAGTGGAATGCGGACTTACAGAGCACTATCTGGGGTTTTATCAAGTTTGTGGACTATTACCTGGTTGGTATTGCCAAATTCCTTTGTCCATTACTGGAAAGAACTGGTCCGTTACAAAACCAGGCTGAGGCTTTGGCCATGGCATAAATCAGTCTGAATAGGTGGTCCTATTGTGACACAGGGGGTTTCAGGGCAGCTGACATGACAGCCATCAGTGGGGTGAAGTCTCCTGCTTGTGAGGAGGAGTGCAAAAGACCTCTCACCCAATGGCAGGCATCCCCATCCACAGCCTCTAACAACGCAAGCCCTTGTTAAACATGAGATAACGTGTAAGCGTTATTAAATGCAATTGCTGTACACATTTGCACTTTGGCAAGCGCATCAAGAACTTGATTGGTGATCTGGGAGGGGACACTCAAACTTCCTTCCAGGCTAGTGGAAGGAGGAGGTGTTGCAATCCGCGCAGCTTGGGTGGATTGAAGAATATTTCCCAAGGTAGAACGGATACTTCTCAAAGTCATAAAGTGACCAAACAAACAACAAACAGCAAACTACTGATTGCACATTCATTTGATAAAAAACCACTGCAGCGCCAGTTTGAAGAACAAGGCGGAAGTGGCTGAAAATAATGGTTGGTCAATTATGTCATTGAAATGGCATAAGAAGTTTAGACTGGCCTGCCAGTTGGGATGCATAAGCACCCAAAAAGCAAGCCAGAATGCCAGAGGCATTGCTAACTGAATGACTTGATATGGAGCCAGGCATTGGGAAATGATGAATTGTTGGTGGAACCTGACAGTGAATATGCTCCTGACAATAAACCACAATGAGCCCACTCTGACCCAGGGGCCTTGCTGCAGGGGGTAGGATAACCAAGATTATTTCAATAAATTCATCAGCATATAGGGTCATTTCGACCAGGGAGGTAAGGAGACAGATTCTTTCTTGCAATTGGTGGATATAAGGACACAAGATCCCCGTGTACTGCTGCCAGAAGTTTATGATAATGGGGGTTATAGAGCCAAAAGTATTGGACTTACTGAATCCAATCAATGATGGAGGGGGCCATAGTGACCATAAGTACTGGTAGAGCCTATCCGGTATATGGACTGATGGGCCACCAGGGAAACGCCATCAGGGATGCGGTCAGATGGAGTAATACAATAAGGAAATTGTTTGGTTTCTGTCAGGCAGACGTCAAGTAGAAAATAGACTGGCCTACCAGCCTGAATGCCGGAGCATCCAAGTGGTGGACCAGAATGCCAGGGGCACTGCTGCTGGTATGACGGTTATGGAACTGGAAGGGGATCTAAATCTCAACTGATAAAAAAATGGAAATTTGGGGGAGGGTGTTTTTATTAGAAAATTTAAGGGAAGAGAATTGACCAACAATTTTCTTAGGGCGATGCGCCCAATTAAATAGTCATCAATTTTGGGGAGGGAAAATAAGTCAGGATTGGGTTCTGCAAAACATGACCTAAGTGATGAACTATTTGGGAATATGCGGGTTAGTTCTCTAGGGACTGACATTGCAAAATTCAGCGACGAGCTGAGTTCTGGTCAGCTTGACCTAAGCTTGAACTATTTGGGAATAGGAGGGGGGAAGATTTTTGATCATTGTGTAAACAGAATTTGCAACCGTCGGGCATTCTAACTGATAGCTCAGCCTTCATACCTTTTTGACCATTTGAAATCTGAGTATCCAGCTGATTGCCACTTGAATTAGTTGTGATTAATTCCATTTCAGTGATCTCAGTGCAGATTTTAATAATTCTTCGTGACAGTTCTGCTGAGGAGAGTGCAAGTACTGAAAGTGGGATCCAAAGCTGAAGGACCATTTTCCAGTGCTCATCTACCATGCAAGCGAGATCGCCCTGGGTAACGGGGGTGTGGCCATCCTCTTTGGTATTTTCTTGCTCAGGAACAGAAGGTTGTATAATTAACGCCCAGTGGACGTTCCTCGGGACTTATATTACCCTTTCTTTTTCCAAAAGAAGAGCCTCATCACTGGGAAACTGTATGAGAGCCACCTTCTTGTGCGCCTTGGGTGACTTGATCGCTATTACTGACGTAGGTTTTTGGGAAAATAGGAAAGCTTGGGGGGATATTTGAGATATTTCATCCAGGTTCATACAATTTGCACAATCGCGCATCTTGCCCCAACTGTTCTTATAGAAGGAATATTGCAATTTCCGGAATGCCAGGATAACTTCTTCCTCAGCCTCTTCCCTATTTGCAATGATAATCAGTTCCATAGGAATTGCACCTTTGAAGGGTGACATCTGGGAAACTACTGGGCTTTGGAGGACAAACTCATTGCAAGTTGAGATTTCAGACTCTACTGACATGGGCAAGGTAGCCATGGCAACTATGGTGCATGGTTTTTCTTTAGTTTTTGAGTGGGATGGGGCTAATGTGGGCAGGAATAATCTTCTTTACAACCTGATTCAGTTGTAAAGAAAAAGCCATTGCTTCACCAATATCTGTGAGAAAGGTGGAAATGGTAGAGATTGATGGTTGGTTGATTATGTCAGGCAGACAGCAAGTAGAAAATAGACTGGCCTACCAGCTTGAATGCTGGAGCATCCAATTGGTGGACCAGAATGCCAGGAGGGCACTGCTGCTGGTATGACGGTTATGGAACTGGAAGGGGATTTAAATCTCAACTGATAAAAAAATGGAAATTTGGGGGAGGGTGTTTTATATTGGGAAATTTTAGGGAAGAGAATTGACCAACAAATTTCTCAGGGCGATGCGCCCAATTAAATAGTCATTGGTTTTGGGGAGGGAAAAAATTCAGGATTGGGTTCCGCAAATTTGACCTAAGTGGTGAACTATTTGGGAATAGGAGGGGGAAGATTTTTGATCATCATGTAAACAGAATTTGCAACTGTCAGGTGTTCCGACTGATAGCTCAGCCTTCATACCTTTTTGACCATTTGAAATCTAAGTAACCAGCTGATTGCCACTCAAATTAGTTGCGATTAATTCCATTTCAGTGATCTCAGCGCAGATTTTAATAATTCATTGTGACAGTTCTGCCAAGGAGAGTGCAAGTACTGAAAGTGGGATTTGAAGCTGAAGGACCATTTTCCAGCGCTTGTCTACCATGTGAGCAAGATCGCCCTGGGTGATGGGGGTGTGGCCATCCTCTTTGGTATTTTCTTGCTCAGGAACAGAAGGTTGGCTCAATTAACACCCAGCGGAAGTTCCTCAGGACTTACAGTTTCTTGGCAAAATTTTTATTAAAGGAAAAGGAAGAAAATTGACCAACAATTTTCTCAGTGCTATGCAACTGATTAAATAGTGGTCAATTGGGTTAGTGACAAGCTGGGATCAGGACCCTCAATTTTGACCTAACCAGCGAATTATTCAGGAATGGGTGGGCTTGTTCCTTGAGAACTGACATCAAAAAATTTGGTGGCAGGCTGAGCCACTGTCAGTTCAACCTTGAACATCTTAACTGAGGCTTGGCTACATTCTGATGGTTGGCACAACAGTGTTTGGCCCAACAAGTGATGGGAATCACCCAAGGCCACTCCACATAGGGGTAGGTCCATTTGGTGGGGAATGGGTTCAGGATGCCCAACCCACCCACGCTCGGTCGCTGGGCCATTTATTCATTCAGTGGCATCACTTCAGCTGCAACACCCAAATTGTCAACAGGGGACTTTAAACCCTTATCAATGGCATCCAATGCTATAGACTGCCCATCAAGGATAGTCCCCAATGTCTTTGGTAGGGAGGTGATTTGTTCAATTGACCCATTAATTGAATTGGAACCATTGGGCATTCCAGCTGATAGCTCAGTCTTCATGCTTTTCCGGCCATTTGAGATCTGAGAATTGGCCAGATTACCACTCAAATTAAATTTGATTGATTTCAATTTGACAATCTTGGCACAGATTTTGCTGATTCCCCATAACAGTTCTGCTGAGGTAAGTGTGGGCACTGGGGGTGGGATCCAAAGCGGAAGAGCTGTTACCCAGTGCTTGTCTACTATGTGAGTGAGATTGCCCTGAGTAACGAGGGGCACCACCATCCTCTTCGGTGTCTTCTTGCTTGGGAATGGGAAAATGGCCCAATCAACATCCAGAGGATGTTCCCCGGGACTTACAGGCTTATATAGAGGTGGCGGCTTGGAGAAGCAACTGCCAGAGGGAAAATGGTGGGCATCTCTTTCCTTTGATAATTTTGGGTCCTGAGGATAGGGTCATTAAATTAAGTAAATTGAAGTGTGGCAGAATCAAGCTGGTCATGGTACAATTGGGCTAAAAACCCTGCCTTGGTGTTTACATTCCACTAGAAGAGGTGGGTCCAGACCCAGTGGGTGTGAGGTTATCAAATCTGTTTGATACCCAATGGGGTCACCCCTATATAGTCTGGCCATGGGTGCAACCAGTCACACTGGATGAAGTGTCACTGATCTGCCAAGTAAAATCACACTGGGAGAGAAAATTTAATGGCAAAATTTGAGTGAAAGTCAGCTGGCCAGTAAAAGAGTGATTTGGCATCAAATTAATTGCAAAAATTCCAATCTGCTAGTAATCAAATGAGATTGTGCTACCCTTGGTTCATGCAACACATATATTTATTCCCCAAGCCCTCTAATACTTAAGACAACTGTTTTAAGCAGATACAGTTGTCAGTCAATTTTCTAATTTTATTTAATAAACAAATTTCTACTCAAAAATTTCCAGTTTTGTTTTATAACTTTCCACAATTTGTCACCTACCAAATTTTATGTTTCCCAGGGTTCACAACAACTGGTCCCTATTTCTATCATCAACACATTGCTGCCCTCTCTCCTCAAATAGGGATTTTGGCTCATTGGCCTTATGGAAATATTAACTTTTGGATGCTGTCTGACATCAAGTTGTACTATTGCTGTTGGAGATTATTTCTCCTTGTTGGTTGAAGTTTTGTGACTTTTCCATGTGCTCAACAACCTATGGCACCGCAGCAAGTTTGGGGTCCCTTGTGAGTCTAAAAGAACTAACAGTAGTAAAATCAGTGACCACCATGGTAGCCATTGCTTGCTTATTGATAGGTATAGTGGTAATAGTAGTTGTCAGACACCATCCCACAATTTTTTCTCTCTGACCCGTTATCAGGTTATAATTAAGCTATGCCCCCAGCATTCTGGTTTACATTTTGGGTGTTCATGCACCCCAACTGGCAGGCTAGTCTCAATTTCATTAGCTGGTTCCGTGACATTCACACTGCCACCCAGACATGATTTGATCTATCTGACTATCCGAATATCCTATTAACATATGCTAAAAAGAAAAGATATGGTTTGTACTACATATTTACCCCTGTTTCCTTAAGCCTGTGCATATGTTTGACAATGCTTACAACAAACATACCATATGGCAGAGCTTTTCAACATAGTATGCAAGATATGGGCAGCGCAAGGCACCTTGTTACATTAACTTCAGAAATGTTCACTAGTTTAAGAAATTTGGATACAGTTGATAAATTAATACTCTTAAATGCCAAATTACTTATTTAACCAGCTTGAATAGTTTATTTTATGCAGGAGCAATTATTTGTGAATCCCAAAATTATGTTAACTCATCATTTATATTGCACTATGGACTATCCACACCCCTACACTAGAGGCAATGAATCATGATCCCATAACTAAACAGGAGGTAATTGCAGCTTCTACTGCATTCTAATTGAAATTGTTCAATTTTGATCTTTTATTAGAATTAAACTATACTTAACCAAAGTAGATAAGGGATGACTGCCAATCAAGTTTTAGTGATTGATACCCAAAACCATCAACGCTCTATTTTAGACAAGACTAATAGGCATAAATTTTGACAAAATTAACATTGCCATAGAGATTGAAAGTGTCAACTCTTAGATTAATGACTACAAGCTAAGGTTGTCAAGAATGATTGCTAAAATTAAAGGTTTGTACTTAATAAATCTCTTGAATGTTATTTTGGTATCCATAAGTTTAGTGGCACGCGCAAAAATAATGCTGGATGGGTCTCTTAGCAATAGGGCTTTGGCCCCAAATATTTAAATATCGCTTTATCACTTTTCCCTATATCATGATATATTTGTCCTAAGGTCGATAACACCCAGATAAAATCATTTTATTAAAATATTTAACTTAACGACCTAACAATCTAATTTTTGTAGTTTGAATTAATAGTTTCAGAATTTGCGTTTTTAGCAACCTTTATAAAAAGTTCCATTTTTTTAGTACTAGATGGTCCCAACCCGCTAAAAAGTTCCATTTTTAGAAGTTATTCGCATATTTTAAAAGAGAATGCCGGGCTTCTTAATCTAAACGTCGAAAGCAAAAGATGGTATAAACTATATTTCGAGAAAAGCCTATAAATAAAAGAGAAAACAAATTAATTCAGTTTTAAAGTGGTATTCTATTTAAAACATATTAAACAAAGCTCTACATTATCTTCAGCGGTTAGAGAATCAATATTTATTATAAGCGACGTGGGTAAAAATGATATATAGCTTCCTAGTAGAAAGTTGAATTTAAAGCTCTGTCAATTGAAACCCTTGTTTTAAAAAAGCTAAAAAATATTTACTGAGGGTAAAAAATATAAGTAGCTTATAAATAAAATAAGGATCCACAAGTAAAACCGAGATTTAAAATAATCAAGTTAAAGTGTCAAATTTTTGGGAAGATAAAAGAGTAAAAACGAAGTCCAAAGCGATGAAAGTCGGATATGAAATATTTGTAACCTACCCAAATATTACAATTCTGAAAGGTCATGGGCTTTGTCAATAAATCTCTGAATTTAATGAGTTTTATATTAAAAATAAGCAAACTGAATATAAGCTTTTGAACAAAAGAATCAAAACAAAAAGTAATTATATCAGTTGGCTGTTATGTTTTGAAGTAGTGAGCTAGCCTCCAAAAGTTCGTCGGAGTTCTTTTCTTCGGAGCTAGCCTTTTCATCATCCTACAAAAAAACGAGAAAGATAAGTTTTGTTCTGTTGGAAAGGTATAATGACTTACAAGAAGAGCTTTTAGATCATTAGAAGCGGATAGTATACGTTTGCGACAATCCGGAAGAAGCTGTTCAGTTTCATCTAGTGCTCTTTGCTTATGGGGATTAAATAGCAACAAAAATAAAATACCAGTTGTTTTGCTTCATATTCATCAAAATCAGCCCTTTCCTTGTATTCCGCTAATCTAACCTTTAAAGATTCTGCTTCTTTGAGATAATATTGTTCCTCTTTAAAAAGTCTATTTAATAGGTTAATTTTTAATAACAATATGTATCAAAACACCTCTTAACTATATTGGTTTTAATCTTTAACTGACTTAGGCTACTCATTTTTATATAAGTATAAGTGAAACTTAGTCGGTAACTAAAACTACTTTAAAAATATTAGAACCATTTTTAATCTTTAGGCCAGCTCTGAAAATTTCGATTACAATACGATTCTTGAGTTAAAGCAAATTTAATGAGGATGTATTTAATTTGACTGCTCAAGTCTCATATTAGTAGGTTCAGTTTCAACCCGATCCGTTATCTCTAATCTGTGTCGAGCCCTGTTGACTGCATTGTAATTTGTATTTTCTAACTATACTAGCCGATTTACCTGTGCTTCGCTACGGTGTCTATAAAATTAGATTTTCAATTTATTAACTTAGATTTTATATTAAAGATAAACAAAACCACTCAGCCAAATCAAATTGCTCAATCGAATCAACCAAAAACCACCAACCACTTTGGTAAACCTAACTGAACTTATCAAAACAACAAATAACTAATCACCCCTTAAACTAAACTGTATCCGATTAATTTGACCAAAAGCCATCAACCACTCGGCCAAACAAAATAAACCTATCGAATCAATCAAATAATACCAAACTGCTACCCAAAACATCTCTATATATTTATTTTCATTGTGTACGTGACATATCTTCCAAACTACTAAATCAACTTCTACTTAACTTGTCAAAAGTATTTTATTAAATAGGTGAACCAAATTAGGTAGGTTTTTAAAACATGAACCTAACATACAGATTCCCGTGCTTTGTTACGGTATTTAATTTATTAAATGATAAGCTCACATTGTAGCCTATAGGCTGTGCCAGCACTACTCTCGAGCCACTTGGACTAACAGCTTCGCTGTTGCCTCGTATCTGGTGAGCTGATTATCCTAACTACTTAATCTACTAAACTCCAATACTGATTTTTGTTGAGTTTCAGATGAGCAATTTGGTGAATTATTAGATAATATTTGCCAATTTTCACCAACTCATCCAAATAGATTGAACCCATCAGGCTCGATAATTTCAGATACGATCTTATTTGCCAATTCTCACCCACTCATCCAAATAGATTAAACTTATCAGACTCGATTAGCTTCAGATGACAAAGTGTGAATTTTAGATAATATTCGCCAATTCTTACCAACTCACCCAAATAGATTGAACCTATCATACTCAATAATTTCAGATTCGATAAGATTCGCCAATTCTCACCCACTCACCCAAATAGATTGACCCTATCAGACTCGAAGGTTTCAGATGTCAATCAGTCAGTGAATGTGTTTTATTAAGTAAATTGTTTTTATTGCTAAAAATTGTAAAAAGATACCATGTACACCAAATAAAAAGCTAAAGTACTCAAGTATAATGAATGATTTAAAAATAAATAAACCCCACTTGGTTATAGAAACAAATCAATTCTTTGTAATACATATTTTATGAATTTATTAACATCTTCAACACCCGCAGCTAGGAAGTGAGATTCGCACGCGTTTAATTGGGGTCACCCTTTTAGGCTCGGGGTACTTTTTGGGGGGTTTGGCGGCTTTTTATTTTCGTTTATGACGTCAAAAATTGATTTGTAATAGCGGCGTTAAGTCTAAATTGTTCGATAATTTTGGGTTTCGAGTCGATTTTGATTAAAATTTATTAAGGTGTGATTCAGTGTTTCGAATCAGCAGTGATTCGAAGCCTAAACCGATGCCAATCGGATTTTTAGATTTTGTTAGTAGGGCAAATTAGCTTTCAAATACATAGCTTTTGCACCCCCCAACCTGGTGAAATAATAACTAATCGGAGGTATTCGGAGATTCTAAAAAAACAAGGTAAAATTGATTATCCGACTCTCCGACATTTAAAATTAACTTTATAGAAATTAAAGATTCGATATCAGATAATTCGAATCTATTTAGTATATATTTAAAAACAAACACAGTTTTCAATTAAATTGCATCTATTTAAGCTCCACTGATGAGCTTGATATTAGTTATTGATATATATTGATTTTATTTTATTTGAGGTGGGCCAACCTGGGGACAATACTGCACCAATTATTGGGAAATTAAATGAATGGGAAAGGAGGATAAAATCTGGAAAACCTCCATGCCGTATGATAGGCCAAGAATGCCAT